>PVKZ01000594.1:347944-572395 GCA_004027375.1 Macroglossus sobrinus
ACAAATCTCTTCCTCTTATTTAGGCTTATAATACTCAATTTTTAGTAAGGGTTGCACTCTTCTGATTCTATCTGTCTGATAGTAACCTTTCTTCTAATTATGTATTTTTTTTGTCATTTTCTTTTAGGTGAGTTGACCCCTTTCAGTATTTCCTTTAATGCAGGCCTTGAGTGGAGAATCCCCTCAATTTTTATATGTCTGGAAAGTTTTTTCTTTCTCCTTCATATCTAAGGAGAGCTTTGCTGGATACATTATTCTTGGCTGGTAGTTTCTTTCATTTAATAGTTTAAATATTTAATTTCTCTACTTTCTGACTTGTAAGGTTGTGCTGAGAAGTCTGACAATAATCTCATTTTTCCTTTATTGGTTATCATCTTCTTCTCCCTGACTACCTTGAGAATTCTATTTTGGTGTTAATTTTTGATAATTTTAATACACTGTTTCTTGGAGGAAGCTTTTTTTGAGTTGAGATAATTGGGTGTTCTGTTGACTTGTTGAATTCCAAGCTCCAGCTCATTCTTTAGATTTGGAAAATTCTCATTAACTATTTGTCTGAAAATGCTTTCTAGTCCCTGCTCCTTCTCCTCCCCTTCAAGAATTCCCATTATTCTTATGTTTCCTCTCCTGATGGTATCAGCTAGTTCTTGAATTTCTCTTTCATTATTTTTCATTCTTCGATTTCTCTCTTCTTCCTTCTGGTTTATTTCTAGATTTCTGTCTTTGATATCATAGATCCTTTTTTTCCATTTGGTTGACTATTCCCTAAGCTTGCTATTTCACTCTTCATCTCTTTTAGTATGTTTTACATCTCCAGAAGTTTTATTTGGTTCTTTTTAAGGGTTTCATTCTCCTTGCTAAAGAACTCATTTCACTCATTAGTTGTATTATCAGTCCCTGAAATTGTTGATATGAATTGTTTTGGATCTCATTGAGTTTTTTTTTTTTCAGAAATACCATCCTAAATTCTCTCATTTAAGTCTCATATTTCTATATCTTTAAGCTTATTTTCTAGAGATTTTTCTGTTTTCTTCTGAGATGTCTTGTCACTTTGGTTATTCATGGTGTTTATTGGACTATTTCTCTGCTTGAGCATTAATTTAAGTGTATTCTGTTTTTTTTTAAAAGATGTTTTTTGTAAAGGTGTTTTTCTTTTGGCTTCTAGTAGGTGGTGTCTATGCCTCTTTGGTTCCTGCTTTATACAAAGTCTTAATAATGCCTTTTTTTTCCCTAATAGATATTTGATCACGCTTGCTACCTCAGTCTCAGTCTCTGTCAGTGTTTATGACAGTTTTGGTTGCATTTTCTCAGAGTCCCCTGGGGTTCCACGATGTTCTTTCTTGGAAGATATGGGGGAAGGGGCCCTCTGGGTTGAGAGATGGGGACTGCAGCTCAGCTTCGTGTTTTGCATCTGTGGTTGGTAATAATCAACTGTTGTTTCTCTGCCATCTCAGCTTCCCTGCCATCTTCTCTTCTCTGCTTTCTGTCCAGGTCCCTTGGCACTGCCACTGTGTGGAGCTCACAGCTCTCCCAGGCAGAGCTTTCAGAGAACCTGCCACACATTTAACCCTTTCTCTCTCCTGCAAGGAGCTCTGTTTGGGAGAGGAGCCTTTTTTTTTTCTCCCAGTCTACTGCCCGACTCCCAGGGTTCTTACCTGTGGTAATCTTTTGTGCAGATCCCATGCTCAGATTGCTGGTGTGCAGTTTAAGTAGGTTTGTTGTTGTTGTTGTTGTTGTTGTTGTTGTTGTTGATTTTTAGATGTTCATCTTATTGTTATTTCAAGAAGAAAGATCTGAGGATGTCTCTCACTCCACCATGTTTCAGGTGTCCTTCTTATTCTTATTTTTAATTTGTGTCATTTCTCTCTCATTTTCATTAATTTCTACTAGAAGTTCATGATTAAAAAAATCTTATCAAAGAACCGACTTATACCTTTGTTGATCCTCTTTATTTTACATTTGTTTTCTCTTTCACTAAATACTACTCTTTGTTTTTTATCTTACTCTATTTTCATTTGATTTACTTTACTATTTTTGCTAAGTTCTTGAGATCAATAAGTTAATCATTATTGTCAATCTTCCTTCTTTCAAAATATATCAAATACTACTTTAGGTTCATTTAGGTGTTTGATGCATAATGTTTTTTATGATCATTTAGCTCTAAATATTTACAGATTTTCTGTGATGTTTTCTTTGCTAAGTGAGCTACTTGGAATTTACTTTGTTTGTTTTTAATTTCCAATAATGAGTTTTTCTTGTTATGTATAAAAATATGTGTGATTTTATTTCTTTTAGATATAGATCCAATAGTATGATTGCTGAATCATATGGTAGTTTTATTTCTATTTTTTTGAAAAAACTCCATACTGTTTTTCATAATGGTTGTATCAATTTACATTGCCACCTACAATGTATGTTTCCTTTTCTCCCCACTCTTACCAGCACTTATTATCACTTGCCTTTTTTACAATAGCCATCCTAGCAGATGTGAGAAATCTAAAAAATTAATCTCATATGACTAGAGAATAGAGCAATGGTTACCAGGGTCAAAGGGTGGGGAAAATGGGAAGATGCTGGTCAAAAGACATAAATTTTCAGTTATAACATAAATAACTTCTGGGTTTCTAATGTACAGCATGGTGGCTATAGATAATAATACCATATTGTATACTTGAAATATACTGAAAGTAGATCTTAAGTGTTCTCAGCACACCAAAACAAAACAAAATAAACAAAAATAAATAAAAATGTGAGTTTTAAATGTGTTAATTAACTTTATTGTGACAATAATTTTACAGTGTATACATATATCACCCCATTGTATACCTAAAATCATAGTTTGTCAATCATACCTCAATAAAGCTAGAAAAAAATAAATAGCAATGTAATTTTAAATATATATATATGTGATTTTAAGTTAATTATATTAATAGTAAAAAAAATCTGATCTAAATGATACAAGTCTTTTCAATCTTCATATTTGACAGTTCATATCTTTTATAATTGTATTTATTTTTCAATTTACGCAAATTGTCAATTACAGATACAATTATAATGAAATCTCTCAGGATGATGGTACATCATTCAACTTCTTTATGTAATTATCATGCTTCAGGGGCTATTTTACTCGATTAATAGAGGTCTAAAATTGCTTTATCATTCTGGTGAATTAGGTCTCTGTTATTATGTAGTGACCCTCCTTATCTCCAGTATAGAGTTTTTTTATGTTTTTTTTTTAAATTATTAAAGTGTATTTTGTCTGGTACTAATGTATATAGCTACTTTCTTTGGGTTAATGTTGCATAGTATAATGTTTTCATTCTTTAATTTTTTTGTATACCTTTTTATAAAGTACACAATAAGGATTTTTTAAAAAAAGTCTAATAGAATAGTTTTTGTCCATTTATATTTGTAGTAATTACTGAGATATTTACATTTATTTAAATTAGCTTATATTTTGTTCTAATTTTTTTATTTCTTTTGGTCCTACTTTCTTATAGTCTTTGGATTAACTGATTTTTTTTAAAATTAGTGATTATTTAACTATTGTACCATCTATTTTAACCTAACAAATTATAAAATCAGTCAACATTGTTACCCTCCACCTGAACTACACAAAGACTTTTGAATATTTTAGTTGTTATGATGGCCCTTCCAATACTACAAACTGCAATGATTGTAAAACTTCTTGTACTTTTCTTCAGACTTTATTAAAAATGTGTCTAGTGTGTCACTATTAACACTTATGTGATACTTATTATCAACTATAAAACTACATTTTTAGTCAAATCATATCAGTTCTATCACATACTTTTTTATTTCACTGAAGTGGTAATGGCTGCCTGGACTGTTGAGAAAGGCTATGAAGCTGACTCTGGTTTTAGTAACAAAAAGTAGAACACCTGATTAAAGTGGTCTCCTGAGGGCATGTGTGGTATGTCACCTTGGAAAGCATAAATTAGTGATGAAGTGAAATGGAACATGGAGCAGGCATGCTTTGAATTAGGATGGTTATGAGAGTAAGGAAACCTGTAGAACTTAAAGCTTTTGGAGAGAACAAGAGAAATAGTTCTGTGGAGGTCCTGGGAAGCTGGAAGATGAGCAGGGGTACTGTTTCCTGGGAAAAACTGATAATGGGCAGGGCAGGCAGTTTTTAAGGACAGATTATTTGTATTTAATTTTTTATGGTTACCCTTAAAAGGGGGGAAAAAGTTGTATTACTTTTCTGTGGCAGCTCCAGCATCCTTTTCTCTCTGCTCCCCAGGTTAATGAGGAGATCAGAAAGTAAACTGCTGCTTTGCATTAACTATTTTATTGTTCTTCTTCATTACTGTAGATGCCAGAGAGTGGAATGCAGTGCATTTTGAAGGCAATACAGTGGGATATTACATACATGCTAGTCAGCAGCCCAAATCACAACATCATTTGCTAGTGAATCTGCAAATAACCAATCTTCAGGTACTGCTGTAATTTTCACCAAATGTTGCACTTTTGAAAGCTTCATTAATCCAGCCTCATTAGAATGGATAGGGTAAATGAGTTTATGGCTGTAGAAGATGAAGTAGCAGAATTTGTTGATCTTAAGAACATTGCTGGCATTCATTTATGATAATAGAGTCAAAGTGATGTTAAAATTTCCTTACAAAATATTATTTGGAGTAAAAGAGTACCAAATGCATGGTGAGTTTAATAATAAAATACTTAAAACCCAACAAATGCTTATTTACTGAATGGCTCTGAAATGACAAGCCTCTTATTTGCCTTCATATCACGTATACACAGCTCTAGCATTGCAGGGAAGGGAGGAGCTGAAAGCAAACAAGGGACATTCTGGAAGGAAAGAAGCTGTATGTATTCAAAGGAGAAATATGATTGAAAAAATTATTAGAAGTGCAAGGGATTTTCATCTATATTTGACCTTTTCCTAAAGTGAGAATGCTCTATTTTATGGTGAGAAATATTCTGTTTAGAAAAAGCAAACAGAAATTTTGGGAGGAATAGTTCAGGCAGCCACTATAAGTCAAGTCAAGGTTTGATTATCCAAAGCCATAACCTCTGGTCTTGGATTTTGGTTTATGATCAATAGATAGAACATCAAAAAAATATCCCCTGCAAGTATTTCAACATGTTTGTCCTTTATTTTCATTTCATTTTGTTCTCCTTTTGATTCACCATTTGTCTTTAGTCTTGCCTGTCCTGATGCTAAAAATGACTCTTAGGGAAATAAAGCATGAAATAGGTAACCTCATGTGGACCAGACAGTTTTTTTTTTCTTGATTTTTTCATTTTTGTGTTGACCTGCAGAGGTGAATACTGTGACTGAGGGCTAAAAGAGTAGTACACACTATCTAGAGCAATAGATTTCATGAAGGGAGCTTTTTGCATCCAAACCCATACAATCAACAGATTTAATAAAGTTTTTGCTGTGATTAAGCTTTGAAAGCTATAACCAGTTCTGATAGCAACAAAGTATTATTTGGAAACAAATTACAACTCTTGTCTTTATGACATGTATCAATTTACACAGGAGATGCATAAATCACTTTTTATATTTTTCTGTAATGGAAAAATATTTCAGGGCATTTTAATAACCAATAAATTATATGTTTAATGAACCAAACAGAGATATAAATGATCTGAGTAAAACTCCCCTAAGAAAGAGGACTGGATATTTACTTGATAGAAATTCTGATCACGTAGGCTACAGGCTATTAGATCCACCACAATTCAAGGGAGTAAATGCTTATACTTCATCTATGATCATCCACATGAAAATTCTTCTTGGGACTTTATCACTTATTTGCAGACCTCACTTATTTACTAATTATATTATTCTTCAAACAAATCACAATGAAAACAGAGCATTTTGCCTTTAACCTTTTACAAGTATTACTCCAAGAAGTTATAACTAAATCTATTAGCTCTGGTGAATTGGTAGAGAAAGCTTTTCTGAACCACTTATGCAAAGCAATTGAGCTCATTTGACATCACATTTAAAACACGTAAGGCTTTACTGATAAAGAAATTTAAATCTAGTCAGAGTCAACCAAATACCTTTCTAGCTTTTAGATACATAAATGACATTCATGCTGGGAGCTCAAGGTGAGAGAAATTGGGTGAGAGGAAAGAATGAAAGTTGAATTACTTTGATAGGAGTGTCCAGGTTAATATAGGCTACTCATTGCTTCCCTATCCTCTTATATTCAGGATGACATATGTCTATGCATTATAATAGAGAAGTAAGAATACTTGACCTAAAATTTACTGATGTTATTTTTGCTTCTTATTAAAAAAGTGAATTGGTATAGTTTAAGGAAATGAAGCTGGGAGACAAAGAACATGAGTCTTACAAACCATTAATGAGGGTGCCACTTAACTAGCAACTGGCCAAATCACCTCTTCTGAACTTCCATATTCTCATCTATAAGATCAGGGAGTCAGACAAGATAGTGAGTAACTGTTAATTTTCTCCCCTTATCTTCTTGGCCTTTGTTGGAAGTCTCCAAGTTTGCATTTTAAATCCAGTAAAGTTATGTTCTCTTTTACAAAATAGTCATATTACAAAAATTTTGTGTGTATTTCTTTTTCTTTACTTTGTATGTATGAGGGGAATCCAATCATATTCTGAGCACAATAGAGGAGAGTATTATTTAAAAGGAAACCTGTGACCATTCTCTGTGAAACAAATGAACCTTTGTAATGCCAATGTTCATATTCTAAAGTTTTTATTTTGCAAGTTTCCATTTTAATATATCAAGTTTGCTTATTCCAAAGTACAACTAACCTTTACCTAACAATGAAAACTTATACCAAATATATATTTATCACTTTTAGCTTAGGGGAAAATTTTTCCTTTGTCCCCTGCACTCCCAAAGATTTACTGACTATACCACCTAGATATTTGCCATAAGAATAATTGCCATTTATTGGAGAATAGCTCAGTCTCTGAAGTCAGACAGCCTGGGTTTTAGGTCTGGTCTGTCACTCATTAGCTGGGAAGCTTTGACAAAAGTTCTCACTGTTGCTGATCCTCAGTTTCCTCATGTATAGATATGAGGGAAAAATAGTACTTATTTTGTGGTGTTTGTGTAAGGATTAAATTAAGTACTTCAAAGTGTCTGGCACATAAAAGACATTAACTACTTTACTTAGTGTCTGGCACATAATATGTGCTTATTAAAATTTTTCCAAAACATTTCTTATATTGTCAGTTTTTTAATATAAATAATATTCATAGTACACCTTACCGGTATTGTAAACTCCATGGGGCCAGAGAACATATATAATGCTTCTTTGTAACTACCTTCTACACAGCTTAGTAGAATGTCTTGAATTAAGTAGGCATCCAATATGTATTTTTACTAATTCCTCCTGATTCACACTGGAGAGGTTCTTATCCCATTTAACAACAAGCCATAACAAAGAACAAGAATGTAAGTGGTGGTATTAAGATCTTTAAAGTTGCAAGAAAAAGACAAACCCAGATTACTCTCAAGTTTATTGAAAGGATCTATGGTAAAATAAGGTAGTAAGGCCACTACCTTATGAATTTCACAGATACTCTGGTTACTAGCGTTTCCAAGGTTTGGATATTTGCCTTGATATGAATTCTGGCTCTGCTGTTTCCAAGCTGTGTTACCTTAGGCAACTTGCTGAGACTCTTAGTGTCCAAGTTTCTTTATTTGTACATTGCAGATAAAAAATACTATCTCTCTTATAGGCATGAATGAGGATTAAACAAGATAATATATGTAAAATGCTTATTATAGTGCCTGACCCATGATAGATTCTCAATAAGTGATAGCTACTTTGTAGCAGTAGCAGCAGCAGCAGCGATAATATAAGTAGTAATAGTAGTTGTTGCTGTTATTATAGTTATTTTGCACATGACATGAAAAATAAGAATATAGCTTATTGTTATTCAGGATAATATTTTGAACACAAATGATTTGCTTTCTCTTTTTCAACTAGAATTAGTGTTTCTTGAAACAGAGGATTTGATTGAGTTAGTTTGCAACATTCAATGTATATAGCCAAAACCGGCTCTGAATCAAGTATATTCTCACCTGCTCAATCTCTGTAGTGATTGTCTTTAGATAACTCATTAATTCCTAGTTCAGTCGACTGGGGCTAGGCTAGCGATACACACACTGGATGCACAATGGCAAGGGCAAAGAAACATATAAATAAAAACTAAACACTTTTCCTCAATAGGGATCAGTTTCTAAGTTGGATACTTTGCTTTAATGGACTCTTTGAACATATCCAGTCTCGTGACCTTCCTCAATAATTAAATCTAGAAAAAACACATCTTTTCAATAAAATATTAATTTATTTTGTTCCAGAACTTCTCATTCTAAATTGTTTTATGAAGATTCCTTGAGCTACTTCTTCTCTTGTTTTCCTTATTGTGAGCTTCTTTAAAGCTCCTGAGAAAACATAGTGAGGTGAGAGACATCTTCAGATCTCTCCTCTTGAAACAATAAGATGAACACCTAAAAATCAACAACAACAACAACAACAAACACTTAAACCTCACACCAGCAATCTCAGCATGGTATCTGCACAAAAGAGCTACCACAGGTCAGAACCCTGGGTGCTGGGCAGTAGACTGAAAGAAAAAAGGCTCCCTTTCCTAGCCAGAGATCCTTGCAGGAGAGAGGGAGGGTTGAATGTGTGGCAGGTTCCCTGAAAGCCCTGCCTGGGAGAGCTATGAGTTCTACACAGTGGCAGTGCCAAGGGACCTGCACAGAAAGCAGAGAAGAGAAGATGGCAGGGAAGCTGGGATAGCAGAGAAATAACAGTTGATGCAGTTGCAAAACACGAGGCTGAACTGCAGCCCGCATCCCTCAGCTCAGAGGGCCCCTACTCCCTGCCCACATCCTCCAAGAAAAAACACTGCGGAGCCTCAAGGGACTCTGAGAAAATGCTACCAAAACAATAGTAAACACTGACAGAGACTGAGACTGAGGGTAGCGAGCATGATCGAACATCTGTCAGAAAATAAAAGGTATTTTTAAAGATTAACATAAAGCAAGGAGTCAAAAAGCTTAGATGTCACCTACTGGCAACCAAAAGAAAAGTATCTTCTTTGCAACAGGCTAAAGAGATACATTTTATATAATAAATCTTATTTCTGAAAAAAAAAAAGCTGAATACATTTCCATTAATGACCAGATGAAGAAATAGTCCATTAAACACCATGGAAACCCAAGGTGACAAAGCAGCTCAGAAAGAAAGAGAAAAATCTCCAGAAAATAAGCTTATAGACATAGAAATATGCAAGTTAAAGGACAGAGAATTCAGGATGGTACTTTTGAAAAAACTCAATGAGATCCAAAACAACTCAAATTAAGAGATTCAGGAATTGAAAAAAACAACTAGATGAGCAGAGCAAGGTGATTGAAACCCTCAAAAAGAACCAAATAGAACTACTGGAGATGAACACACTGCAAGAGTTGAAATATGAATTAGCAAGCTTGGGAAATAGAGTCCACCAAATGAAGGAAAGGATCAGTGTTATCAAAGAAAGAAATCTAGAAATAAATCAGAAGGAAGAAGAGAGAAACTGAAAAATAAAAAAAAATAGTAAAGGAGAAATACACTATCTAGCTGATACCATCAGTAGAGGAAACATAAGAATAATGAGCATTACCCAAAGCGAGGAAAAGGAGCAGGAACTAGAAAGCATTTTCAGACAAAGATTTAGAACCAAAGTATGTAACATAAAACAAGAAAGAGCAGAGGGAAAACCCACAAATGACAACCAAAATAAAGAAAACAGAAGCACAGGGACAAGAAAGAAATGGAAACACCAAGATACCAGAAAGAAAAAAACGAAATGGCTATAAGAAGACTTTATATTTCAATATTCACCCTAAATGCAAATGGACTGAACTCACAAATAAAAAGGCACAGAGTTGCAGAATGGGTCAAAAATCAAACTCCCATGTCCCTTCCCACGGGACGACTAACGGGATCTCCGACCAGACGTGAGACTCGAGGAGACAATCTGCAAGAGAATGGGGGACAGGAGACACAAAGAATGGAGGCAAGATAAAGTTCTGATCAAGCCTCAAAGTTTATTTTACACACAAGGGTATATATATTTTCAAAGAACAGAGGGAGGCAGGCATGGGGTGATCTGACGTGGCGCCGTCAGCTGTTGATGGTCTGCTGGTAGGCGGTTAAACAAACAGGATACCTTGGGTTGCAGGTAGCTGCAGTCATCTCCGGGCTTATCTTGTGTTTGCCCTTTTGGACTTTCCTAGGAGCCTAGCGAGACTTGTGAGACTTATGTTCAAAGGGTAACTTCTCAGTTAAACTTTTCTATGAGTTGGCTCCCAGCACTCCCAGCATATGCTGCCTCCAGGAGACACATCTCAGCTCCAAAGACAAATATAGTCTCAAAGTGAAAGGATGGAAAATGATATATCAAGAAAATGGCATACAGAAAAAAGCAGGAGTTGTGATACTAATATAAGATGAAATAGACTCCAAAATAAAAAGGTAAAGAAAGATACTGTGGGACACTCTATAATGATAAAGGGAATCATGCACCAAGAACACATAACACTTTTATTAATATTTATGCTCCCAATCAGTGAGCCCCAAAATATGTAAAGCAATTACTAACAGAACTAAAGGGAGAAACAGACCAAACTCTATCATAGTAAGGGACCTAAATACCCCATCATTGGATATGGACAGATCACCCAAATAGAAAATCAGTAAAGAAATTATATCCTTAAATGACACGTTAGACAAACTAGACATAACCTAATGCTTCATCTTAAAAAACTAAAAAAGGAAAAACATATGAACCCTAACATCAGCAGAAAAAAAAATTGTCAAAATTAGAGCAGAAATAAAGAAAATTGAAAACAAAATACAATAGAAAATAATAAATTCAACAAAGAGCTGGTTCTTTGAGAAGGTTAATAAAATTGACAAAACCCTGGCTAGACTCACTAAAGAGAAAAGAGAACACAATTGAACAAAATTAGGAATGAAAGGGAAAATTATGACTGATATTGCAGAAATACAAATGATCATTTAACAATACTATGAAAAAGTATATAATAAATTTAATAAATTCGAAGAAATGGACCGGTACTTAGAAAAATACAACCTTCCTAGACTGAATCAAGGTGAATTGGAAAATCTAAATAGATGGATCAGCAGTATAGAAATGGAAATAGTCATCAAAAACCTACTAAAAAGTAAAAGTCCAGGACCAGATGACTTCAACAGTGAATTCTACCAAACATTCAAAGAAGATTTAATACCTATTCTCCTCAAACTCTTTCAAAAAATTGCAAAGGAGGCACTACTTCTCAAAATATTTAATGAGAACAATATTACTCTGATACCAAAACCTGGTAAAGATAACACAAGAAAAGAAATCTACAGACCAATATTTCTCAAGAACACAGATGCAAAAATCCTAAATAAGATACTAGTGAACCAAATACAGCAACATATTAAAAAGTGTATATAACACAATCAAATGAGTTTTATCCCAGAGGCACAGTGATGATTCAAAATATGCAAATCAATTATTATGATACACCACATAAACAAATTAAAAGACAAGAATCATATGCTCATATCAATAGTTGCAGAAAAAGCCTTTGACAAGATACAGCATCCATTTATGATCAAAACACTTTACAAAATTGGTACAGAAGGTAAGTTTCTTAAGATAATAAAGGCCATATATGACAAACCCTCAGTCAACATTATACTTAATGGTGAAAATCTAAAAACCTTCCATCTAAGATCTGGAACAAGACAATACTTTCCACTATTGCCACTGTTATTCAATATAACGTTAGAGGTCCTAGCGAGTGTAATCAGGCAAGAGAAAGATATAAAAAGCATACAAATAGGAAGTGAAGAAATCAAACTCTATTTGCAGATGACATCATTCTCTATATAGAAAACCCTAAAAACTCCATAGGGAACTCTACTAGGAAAAAAACAATTACAGTAAAGTTTCTGGATACAAAATCTGTATTAAAAAATCCATAGTGTTCCTGTAGTCTAATAATGAATGGTCAGAAAAAGAAGTGAAGAAAATAATTTCTTTTGCAATTGCAACAGAAAGAATAAAATATTTAGGAATAAATTAAATGAAATATATGAATGAGCTATATAATGAAAACTATAAGACCCTGTTAAAAGAAATTAAAGATACAAAAAAATGGAAAGATATTCTATGTTCTTAGATTGAAAGAATCAACATAGTTAAGAAAACCTTATTACCTAAAGCATTGTACAGATTTAATGCAATACCCATCAAAATCCCATGAGCATTTTTTAAAGAAATAAAACAAAATATCTTCAGATTTGTATGGAAGCACAAAAAATCTCGAATTGCCAAAGCCATCTTGAGAAAAAAGAATGCCCAACTTCAAATTATACTACAATGTGACAATAATCAAAATGGCACGGTAATGGCAGAAAATCAAACACATACTAGTGGAACAGAATTGAGAGTCCAGAAAGAAACCTGTTTTTACTGGCAAATAATTTTTGACAAAAGAGCCCAAAACATACAGCAGAGAAAGACATCCTCTTCAGTAAATCGTGCTGGGAATACTGGAAAGTCATTTGCAAAAGAATAAAACTGGACTGTTGCCTATCACTGCACACCAAGATTAACTCAAAATGGATTAGGGACTTGAATATAAAACCTGAAACAATAAAACGAATAAAAGAAAATATAGAAAGTATAATCATGGACTTTAGACCTAAGAAAATTTTATGAATTTGACCTCAAGGCAAGGGCAGTAAAAGGAAAAATAAATGAATGAGATTACATGGAAGTAAAAAAGCTTCTTCAAACCAAAAGAGACTGCCAATAAGGTAGAGAGAGAATCATTTGAATGAGAAAATATATTTTCACTCAATGCCTCTGATAAGGGCCTAATATCCAAAATATATAAAGAACTCATACAACTCAGTAACAATAACAATAACAACAAAACAAACTATCTAATTAAAAATAGGCAAAGGACCTGAACAGACACTTTTCTCAAGAAGACATACAAATTGCCAACAAACATATAAAAATATGCTCAACTTTTCTAGCTAACAGAGAAATACAAATCAGAAGCACAGTGAGATACCATTTCACACCTGTTAGAATAGCTGTTATCAACAGGACAAGTA
The DNA here is from genome assembly GCA_004027375.1 of Macroglossus sobrinus. Taxonomy (NCBI): domain Eukaryota; kingdom Metazoa; phylum Chordata; class Mammalia; order Chiroptera; family Pteropodidae; genus Macroglossus; species Macroglossus sobrinus. The sequence goes on from PVKZ01000594.1 coordinate 361,118, forward strand.
ATAACAAATTTTGGAGAGTATGCAGAGAAAAAGGAACCCTCATATACTGCTGGTGAGACTGCAAATTGGTACAGCCACTATGGAAAACAGTAAAAGTAAGTTCACTAAACACACATTTTGATTTTTTAAATTATAATGCTAATAAATGTATATTATAATAAGAGAAACAACACAGAGATGTATAAAAAACTTAAACATGAATATTCATATGCAAAAAACAGTCAATCAGATCTTATGCCCTTCACAAAAATTAACTCAAAATGGATGATAGAACTAAATGCAGAATGCAAGACTATAAAACTCCTAGAATGCAATGAAAGATAAAAATGGATGATATCTTTTTTGGGGGGATGTGCTGATATCTTTTTATTTTTATTTTATTTTTGTGTTTTATTTTATTTTATTTACAGTTAATATATTTTTATTTTAATTTATTTTATATTAATTTTTAATTAAGTTTATTGGGGTAATATTGGTCAATACAATTATACCATATAATTTCAGTCGTAGATTATAATTTGACATCTGTATATTCTATTATCTGTTTACCACCCAAATTCCAGTTTCCTTCAGCTACCATATATTTGATCTCTTTTACCCACCTCACCATCCCCTTGCCCACCTATATTTGATCCCCTTTACCCTGACTACCTTTTCTCTCCTCCCCTACCCACTAAACTCTGGTAACCACTAGTCCAATGTCCATGTCCCTGAGTCTCTGTTTATCCTGTTCATTTGTTGCTTTTAAGTTTATATCACACATATAAGTGATATCATGTGATTTTCAACTTTTTCAGTCTGGCTTATTTTGCTTAGCATGATTATCTCAAGGTCCATCCAGGTTGTCACAAATGGCAGTATTTCATCTCTTCTTATGGCTGAGTAATATTCCATTGTATCTATGTAACACAGCTTCTTTAGCCAATCAACTATCGTAGGACACTTGGATTGCTTGCTTTCATGTCCTGGCCACTGTAAATAGTACTGCTATGAACATCGGTATGCAAATATAGTTTTGGATATAAATTTTCAAGTCTTTAGGGTAAATACCCAGTAGAGGGATTGCTGGATCATATGGTAGGTCAATTCTTAGTGTTTTGAAGAAACTCCATACTGTTTTCCATAGTGGCCGTACCAATTTGCAGTCCTGCCAGCAGTGTATGAGGGTTCCTTTTCTCCACATCCTCTCTAACATGTATTATTACTTGTTCTGTTGATTATAGCTATTCTAACAGTTGTGATATGGTATCTCATTGTGGTTTTTATTTGCATTTCCTAATAGCTAGTGATGTTGAACATCTTTTCATATATTTGTTGGCTATTTGTATATCCTCTAAGGAGAAGTGTCTGTTGAGGTCCTTTGCCCATTTATTGATTGGATTGTTTGTTTTGTCGTTGTTGTTGTTGCGTTGTATGAGTTCTTTATATATTTTGGATATTAGGCCCTTATCTGAGGTGTTGCTTGCCAATATATTTTCCCATTCAGATGGTTGTCTCTTTACCTTGTTGGCAATTTCTTTTGCTGTGCAGAAACTTTTTAATTTGATGTGGTCCCATCATTTATTTTTGCTTTTACTTCTCTTGCCTTTGAGGTCAAATTCATAAAATACTTTTTAAGTCCAAGGTCCTTGAATTTAGTTCCTATGTTTTCCTCTAAGCATTTTACTGTTTCAGGTCTTATGTTCAGGTCCTTAATTCATTTTGAGTTAACTTTTTTTATGTTCAGGTCCTTAATCCATTTTGAGTTAACAAGAGTCTAGATTAATTTTTTTGCAGGTGGCTTTCCAGTTTTCTCAGCACCATTCATTGAAGAGGCTTTCCTTTCTCCACTGTATGTTTTTGGCTTTTTTGGCAAAAATTATTTGCCTATATAAAAATATGAGTTTACTTCCGAACTCTCGATTCTATATGAAGGGTCTGTTTTTCTGCCAATATCATACTGTTTTGATTACTGTCACTTTGTTGTACAATTTGAAGTTGGACACAGTGATGCTTCTAGCCTCATTCATTTTTTTTAAGATGCCTTTGGCTTTGGCAATTCGAGGTCTTTTCTGCTTCTATACAAATCTCATGATTTTTTGTTCTATTTCTTTAAAAAAATACTGATGAGATTTTGATGGTGATTGCATTAGATCTGTATCATGCTTTAGGTGATATGGTCATTTTAACTATTTATTCTTCCAATCAAGAACATGGAATATCTTTCCATTTCCTTGTATCTTCTTTGATTTCTTTTAATGGAGTCTTGTTTTCATTGTATAATTTTTTCACATGTTTTATTAGATGTATTTCTATGTATTCTATTCTTTTTGTTGCAGTTAAAAAGGGAATTACTTTTTCAACTCCTTTTTCTGACGCTTCATTATTAGAGTATAGGAATGCTATGAATTTTTGAACATTAATTTTGTATCCAGAGATTTTACTGTATTTGCTTATCATTTCTAGTAGTGTTCTTACAGTCTTTAGGGTTTTCTATATAGAAAATCATGACATCTACAGACAGTTACAGTTTGACTTCTTCATTTCCTATTTGGATGACTTTTATATCTTTCTCTTGCTTGACTGCACTTGCTAGGACCTCTAATGTTATATTACATAACAGTGGTGATAGTGGACAGGTTGCAGTGTTCTTTATCTGAGAAGGAATGTTTTTAGTTTTTCTCCATTCAGCAAAATCTTGGCTGAGGGTTTGCCATATATGGCCTTTATTATGTTAAGGTAATTTCCTTCAATACAGCTTTTGTTAAGTGTTTTGATCATAAATGGGTGCTGTATCTTGTCAAAGGCTTTTTCTACATTTACTGATGTGATCATATGATTCTTATTTTTTAATTTATTCACGTGGTGCATCACATTAATTGATTTGCATATGTTGAACCATCCCTGTGCCCCTGTGATGAAACCCATTTGATAGCGTTGTATAAACTTTTTAATATGTTGCTGTATTCGGTTCACTAGTATCTTATTTAGGATTTTTGCATCTGTGTTCATGAGAGATATTGGTCTGTAGTTTTCTTTTTTGTGTTATCTTTACCAGGTTTTGGTATCAGAGTACTATTGGCCTCATAAAATGAGTTGGGAAGTATTGCTTTCTCTTCAATTTTTTGGAAGACTTAAGAAGAAGAAGTATTAAATTTTCTTCTGTTTGATAGAATTCACTGGTAAAGCCATCTGGTCCTGGACTTTTACTTTTTGGTAGGATTTTGATGATGGTTTTAATTTCCATACTGCTGATCAGTCTATTTAGATTTTCCAGTTCACATTGATTCAGTCTAGGAAGATTGTATTTTTCTAAGTACCAATCCATTTCTTTTAGGTTACTAAATTTGTTATTATATACTTTTTCATGGTATTCTTGTATGATCCCTTGTATTTCTGCGATATCAGTCATAATTTCCTCTCTTTCATTCCTGATTTTGTTTATTTGTGTCCTTTCTCTTTTTTCTTTAGTGAGTCTAACCAGAGATTTGTTAATTTTATTAATCTTCTCAAAGAACCAGCTCTTTGTTGCATTTATTTTTTCTATTTTTTTGTTGTTTTCAATTTTCTTTAATTTTGCTATAATTTTGATGATTCTTTCTGCTGACTTTAGGCTTAATTTGTTCTTCCTTTTCTATTTTTTAAAGATGGAGCAGTAGGTTGTTTTGGGGGGCTTTTTTCTAATTTTTGGTGGTAGACCTGTAATGAAATAAACTTTGCTCTTATGATTGCTTTTGCTGTGTCCCAAAAGTTTTGATATGTTGTACTATCATTATCATTCATTTCAATGTAACTCTTCATCTCTCTTTTTATTTCTTCTCTGATTCAGTTATTTTTCAGTAGCATGTTGTTTAATTGCTATGTATTTGTGGTTCTTCCTGATTTATTTTTTTTTAGGTGAACTCTAGTTTCAAAGCATTATGATCTGAGAATACGATTGGTATAATTTTAACCCTCATATTTGTTGAGGCCATCTGTGTGACACAGTATGTAGTTGCATCTTCAGAATGTCTCATGTTCACTAGAAAAAAAATTTATAATCTGCTGTTTTGAGATGGAAGGCTCTGTAAATGTCAATTATGTCCTGTTGGTTTAATGTGTCATTTAAGGATGTAATTCCCTTATTGATTTTCTGTTTTGATGATCGGTCCATATTCGACAGTGGTGTATTTAAGTCTCTTACTATGATAATATTTGGTCGTTTCTTCCTTTCATTCTGTTAGTAATTTTTTTTTTTTTACATTTTCAAGGGCTCCCTGATTGGGAGCATAGATATTAATAAGTGTTATATCTTCTTGGTGCATGATTCCTTTTATCATTATGGAGTGTCCCTCAGTATCTTTCTTTACCTTTTTTTATTTTGAAGTCTATTTTGTCTGATACTAGTACTGCTCCTCTTGCTTTTTTATAAATGCCATTTGCCTGAAATATCATTTTCCACCCTTTCACTTTGAATCTATATTTGTCTTTGGTTGATTGCTTCAGCAGCACATATAATAAAATTAGAATGTTATATTTGTCTTCGGAGCTGAGATGTGTCTCCCGGAGACAGCTTATTATTGGGTTTTGTTTTTCAATCCATTCTGCAACTCTGTGCCTTTTTATTGGTGAGTTCAGTCCATTTATATTTAGGGTGATTATTGAAATATGAGGTCTTCTGATAGCCATTTTATCTTTTGCTTTCTGGTAGCTCGGTGTTTCCACTGGTTTCTCGTTCTTGTATTTTTTTATTGTTTTTTTTGTGTGTGTGTGTGTGTGCATTTTCCCTCTGGTCCTTCTTTTTTATGTAATATTCTTCAGTTCTGAATCTTTGGTGTGTGGTTACCATTACAAATGAAAAAAGGATTATACATATACATGCATACATACACACAGTCGTTCATTTTTTTCTGCATATGCCTTATCTCCTTTCTCCTTTGTGAATTGGAATCTTTGAATTCTCTCCTTTTTCATCATTGTTACCTCAATTTGCTCTTATGTATGCTGAATGCTCATCACTATCTTGTTATAACAATTCCCTTCTTATTATTCAAGCTTATAATGCCTTGTTTTTAGAAAGGGTTGCACTCTCCAGCTTCTATTTGCCTGATAATCACTTTACTCCTAATTTTGTATTCTTTTCTTGTTATTTTGTTTTAGGTGAGCTAACCTCTTTTAGTATTTCCTGTAGTGCAGACCTTGTAGTGGTGAATTCTCTCAATTTTTGTATGTTTGGAAAATTCTTAATTCTCCTTTATGTCTAAAGGAGAGCTTAACTCTATACATTAGTCTAGTCTGGTAAATCCTTTCACTTAATAGTTTAAATGTTTATTTCCATTCCTTTTTGACTTATAAGGTTTGCATTGAAAAGTCTGAGGATAATAGGTTTTCCTTTAAAAATTATTGTTTTCTTCTCCTTGGCTGCCCTGTGAATTCTGTCTCTTTCGTTGATTTTTGATAATTTTAACTCAATGTGTCTTGGTGAAGGCTCTCTTGGTTTAAGATAATTGAGTTTTCTGTTGATTTCTTAAATTCCAAGCTCCAGCTCATTCCTTAGATTTGGGAAATTCTTGTCAAATCTTTGTCTGAAAATGCTTTCTAATCCCTGCTCATTTTCCTCTCCTTCGAGAATGCCCTTTTTTAAAAAAATCTTTCCTCTACTGATGCTATCAGCTAGTTCTTGAATTTCTCTTTATTTTGTTTTTTGATTTCTCTCTTCTTCTGATTTATTTCTAGATTTATGTTTTTAATATCACTGATCCTTTCCTCCATTTGGTACACTTTATTTCTCAAGCTTGCCAATTCATATTTCAACTTTTGCAGTGTGTTCTTCTTCTCCAGAAGTTCTATTTGGATCTTTTTGTGGGTTTCAGTCTCATTGTTCTGCTCATTTAGTTATTTTTTTCTGTTTCTGAAATTGTTGATATGACTTGTTTCGGATCTCACTGAGTTTTTTTCAGAAATACCATCCTGAATTCTCTGTCATTTAAGTTGCATATTTCTATGTCTGTAAGCTTATTTTCTGGAGATTTTTCTTTTTCTTTCTGAGATGCCTTGTCACCTTCATTGTTCATGGTTCGTTGTTCACTGTTTCTCCACCTGAGCCTTCAGGGAAGTGTATTCGGCTAATTTTCCAGAAAGAAGATTTATTATATAAAGGTCTCTCTTTAGCCTGTTGCAAAGAAGGCACTTTTCTTTTGATTTCCAGTAAGTGGTGTCTAAGCCTCTTGGATTTCTGCTTTATATAAAGCCTTAAAAATGCCTTTTTATTTTCTGATAGATATTTAATTATGCTTGTTACCTTTGGTTTCAGTCCCTGTGAGTGTTTTCAACAGTTTTGGTGTTGTTTGCTGAGATTTTCTTGGGGTTCTGCATCTGGGTTGGTGGATAGGGGCTGCCACTCAGTCTCAGTATTGCAACTACGGTCAGTAAATATAAACTGTTGTTTTTCTGCCATTCCACTTTTTGCCTTCTGCTCTGATGACTGGGCTCTGCCACAGGCCTGCCTCGGGTAGCTCACAGCTTTCACAGGCAGGGCAGTTCAGGGAAGTCACCATGTTTTCAAAGATCCTGGAGATATCTTTTTAGTACAGTTTCAAAAAATGTGATCTTTGAAAAAAATAATTGATAAATAAGACTTTATTAAAATTAAAAATTTCTGCTCCATGAAAGACAATATCAAGGAAATTAGAAGACAAACCACAGACCTGGTGAAAATATTTGAAAGAGACATATCTGTTGAAGGACTGTCATTCCAAATATACCAAAAACTCTAAAACTCAATGATAAGCAAACAAGTAACTTGATTAAAAAATGGGCCAAAGACCTAAACACACACCTCATCAAAGAAGATATATAGATGGTAAATAAGCATATGAGAAAATTTTCCTCACCATGTCATCAGGGAAATGCAAAATAAAACAATAGATATTGTACCTACTTATTAGAATGGACAAAATCGAAAACACTGACACCACCAAATATTGGTGAGGATGTGGAGCAACAAGAACTCTCTTTCACTGCTGATGAGAATACAGAAGGGTACAGCCACTTTGAAAGACAGTTTGGTGGTTTCTTACAAAACTAAACATATTCTTACCATACAATCCAATTGCACAACTTGGTATTTCCCCAAAAGAGTTGAAAACTTATGTCCATACAAAAATTTGTGCATAGATGTTTATAGTAGCTTTATTCAGAATTGTCAAAACTGGGAAGTAATCAAGGTGTTCTTTAATAAGTGAATAGATAAATAAACTGTGTTACATCCAGAAAATGCAATATTATTTAGTGTTAAAAATAAATGAAGAAATAGTTAACAATACTGTATTGTATATCTAAAAGTTGCCTAGAGGGTAGACCTTAAAAGTTCTCATCACAAGAAAAAAGTATTTGTAACTATGTGAAATAATGTATGTAAACTAATCTTATTGCAGTATCATTTTAAAATATATACATAAGTCAAATAATTTTTGTGCACCTTAAACTAATATAATGTTATATGTCAATTATATCTCAGTAAAATCAGGAAAAAAATTAAAAGGAGCTTTCAAGCCATAAATAGACAAATGCATATTACTAAATAAAAGAAGCTTATCTAAGAAGGCTACAATTACATGATACCAAGTGTATAGCATTATGGAAAAGGCAAAACTATAGAGAGAAAAATATCAATAGTTGCTGAGAAGGGCAGATAAAGGTGGAGCATCAAGAATTTTTAGTGCAATGAAAATACTCTGTGTGATACTATAATGAAGGATATGTGTCATTATATATTTGTCCAAATCCACAGAAGTACAACACCAAGAGTGAACACTCAGGGTAATCAAAGACTTTGGCTAATTATGATGTGTCAATTTGAGTTCATTTTTGGGAAAAAAAATGTACATTCTGGTGAATGATGTTAAGAATAGGGGAGGTTATGTATGTTCGGGGACAGTGGGTATATGGGAAATCTCTGTATCTTCCTCTTTTGTTGTAAACCTAAAACTGCTCTAAAAAGTGAAGTCTAAAAAATCTCTCTCGATTTCAACTTCCTGTCTCGCTTTATGAAAGTAACCAATGCTAACCATTCTGGGATGTTTTTTACACCTTTCACTGTGCTCATGCAAGCACATGCATATAAGTTTTTTTTTCAATTTATACAGATGTCATAAAACACAAAGTGAATATAAAAACATGACTTTCTTCAATAACTACCAGCATTTCTTTGATTGGAAAAGTCCTTCTTACATATAGCGCATCGTCCCCTAAGCTCAGTTCCAAAGCTCAGTCTCCTTCACCATTCATATGGTTCTCATTCCTTAAAAATGAAAAGAAGCCATTTATTTCTGAAGAAAGTATTCTTTTGGGTACTATAAGAAAGAACAGCATTTCCTTTCTAGTAGCTATAAACTTTATTGTAGATATAAAATTTACTTTCCACACTATAACATTTGAGTGATTTGGGTATGTAAACATTTAGCCTTATTGTGAGATGTTCACAGCAAACTTTAAATTTTCTTCTGAGGAGATTAAAGAAGAAGGATGAAAAAAAGTAGTTATCTGACAACAATCTAACTTTCAAAATGACAGCCTTATTCACACAGTGTACCAACTTTGATCTTGTTTGTAACTATGTACAAGTGTTAGAAACAAAATGGAGATTCTGAGGGGGTTAGAAAGACCATATTAGGAACTGGGTTGGAAGGTATCTCTCACATTACTCACCCATAGAGTTTGTTTAGTTGCAGTGGTATATACAGTCCTGATCCAAATTATCAGTGAAAAAAAAATTATATCAGTATTTCTCAAGGAAATAATGAATTTTGATTAGAAGAGCAGAGTTATTCTATGTGCACAATGTTGATCCTGAAATGTCACTACCTAAATGTAGTTTTTAAATGAGTAAAGAGCCAACTCAGCAAGAAGTCAGGACCTCTGTATAATATAATGATATATCTTTTAACCTAAGGGAACTCTGCATGACAAAATTTTTAAGATGATAATAGTATTGAATAAATTATGATCTGCCTCCAGAAGGAAAGAATCCTTCTATATAATGTTGCCATAAGAGTTACCAGAAGATTTATAGCTTTTGCAGGAAGAGTTTAATATTTATCTATAAGAGTCCAAATTAGAGACAGAGGATCTGGAATAAAGCAGGAGATTCCTTCAGTGACTGCAATTCCTCATACTTCTGGAAGCCTAACAAACAGAAGTGTCATTGCCTCTGAGCAAACCATAGGATGAGCACAGTTGTAATTTGCCTAATTAAAAGGGAATTAAAAATGTGTATCAACAGTTTGCCAGTGGCACCTTTGTTCAGATTTAAATCCAAACAAAAGAGAGGCTTTTGATAGTCATTTCAATGATATCAAGTCTTATCCAAAAAATATATAAAGGCAGAGTTTGTACAACTTAGATGCAGTTGTAGTTAGGATAAGTAGATCTCTAAATCAACAGAAAGGCAGTATCTCTCTTGAGAAAGTCCCCAGGGACATCTTACATGCTAAGTCTGTTAAGAAGAAAGATTATCATTAGTGTCAACAGACACAGGAAACTTGGACAACAAATGTAGGTAATCCACAAGAACTTTGGCTTCCAATAACTGTCTTAGTTATGCCCAGCTGTGCATCTGTCAATGCTAATCCATCATAACACAACCTGCTATTTACTTTCCTTGCAACGGTAGGGATTTAAGAGGAAGATGAAAGAGAACTAAGATCTATGAGATAATTTAGAACTTTCTTGAATTTAAACTTCCTTTTAGTCTCTATCATCTGGCATTGTTGAGATGATAACATGATACCTAATTGAAACTAGAGTAATCTGCTTCCATAATTAATATAACAGAATAAAATAGTTTGCTTAGTTTTTTGTTTATAATATTTATTAATCCCATATAATTATTTGATAACAATTTGACAAGAAGATAATTTGTTAACCAGTTATCCACTTTTAATGGTGTTTTTTTTAACTTAAGAATTATCTATTAGATCTTCTTAAGAAGGATAAACAGCTAAATATAAGTAAAATACCATAAGACATCCTTTAAACAGAGCAAGTTAATGATAATCCTGTTTAATTGAAAAGAGAAAAAACAATAACAAACTCTGCCAACACATACCATTATTATTTTTTGGGTATGTGTTTAAAGTCAGTAAGAATAAAGTCAATAGCTTTTCCAGATACAAGACATGCCACTCCTAGCAAAATTTTTTTTCTATCAAGTGTCAGTAGTATGTGGTTCCTTGTTGAATCAAAATAGAAATGCAGAGCTCTGTGTTAGTGAAATGGGGGTTCTAGTTTCCACCCTATAAGAGAAAGAAAGCAAAGAAAGCAGTTCAACAGTACATAGTAGCTGTATTGGCATCTGGAGATCCCAATGTCTTATCGATACTAAATTTGGCAACTTCACATGGTTCAACCTAACTTACCTCATTTTAGCGTAGTGAACAAAACATGAAAGCTTTGAGCAAACAGAACTGAATGAAAATTCCAGCTCTACCATCTCAATGACTTTGGGAAAATATCACAGCTTATCTGAGCCTTAGTTTCTTTATCTGTGAATTGAGGAGACTAATACTTCATAAGATGGCTATGTGAATTACAGATTACAAAAATCACATTATACAGGGATTTCAGTAAATAGCAGTTGTTATTAGCCCAGAGAGATCATTCTTAAAGTTAGAATTATAAATGTTATAAGGAGATTGTAGAGAAAAGAAGTAGACTAGTGACTGCTTAGAGCTTGAACGTTTGGAGGAAAATGTGAAGTAATTGTTAATGGATTCCTTTTAGGGTAATAGAAATGTTCTGAAGTTAGACTATAATTATACTTATAAAATGCCATGAATAGACAAAAAATATACTTGAAATGTGTGAATTGTGTGTTATATGAATTATATCTCAATAAAGCTGCTTTTAAAAAGTCATAAAGAAAAAATGTCATACAGAGGGACACACATAGAGAAAGTAAGAGCAAGAGCTTGAAGTATTTTGGAAAAAAAAATTTAGAATTGGCCTTTTACAAAGTTTATTTGTAGGCTTTAAACAAACAAAACAAAACAAACAAACAAACAAACCTCTGAGTAATCCTTGAATTAATCCAGTGTAGCATGAGACAGTCATCACAAAGCATTATTTCCAATTGGCTATTTCTTATACTAGCCACTGAGGAAGGGTTTGTTGCTTCTTGCTGTCCTTCATCTGGCTAACATCTAGTTTCAACATAATAAATGTCATGAAGTAAAGATTTATTTCAAGATTTATTTCAGAGTTGAAGGAAAAGCTACAAGTGACAGACTATTTTGGCTGTGTCACATCTCAAACTTCCCAATGTTCGGTGCATAGTCATATGAATAAGAAAACTATGTTCCCAAACACTTTCTCATTCCAATTGCACAAACACAATGGAAGTCTTGTTTTGAACAGCAGCACAGCTTGTACAATGTTCAATCACTACACAGAGTCTAGGTAATGTGAAAAGCCGACCAGGGAGGCCTAAAAAGAGGGCATAATAGTAACTTGCCCAGATGATCAAATTACATCTTTTGCTTCTTAACTGTTAGATATTCACAGGGACACAATTTGAAGATGGCTTTGGGTCTTATTTAATCCCTAGGTAGAAACCAAGCATGTGGTAATAGAGGGCCAGATTCTTATTCAGGGAATTTTATACATAGAACTTTATTGAATGCAAATCTGGACAGAAAGGATTCCAGTTTTGAATGCTCTACTATGATGCATTTGTATATCTTGTTATGGATGATTTTTTTAACCCAAAAATATTATTCAGTGAATTCGTTCTCCCTCAACACCATCTATTTCATTTATACATAAGGATAGTTATCAAGGATTATAGGTCAAGAGTTTCATCTTCATTTATACATCATCCTCTGAAGATGCAATATTTTGTTTAAATGTGTGATATATATAGAACAGTACCTATGATTCATATCCATAATTAAATAGCAACAATAATGTGTTAGAATGTAACCAGGTTACTAACATTGAACTGACACCTATGCCAATATGAACAGGACATCTAAGGTGACAGCTCAATATAAAGTTGTGAAATAGGCACTACTTTTCTTTAGTACTTTTCTAGCCCATTTTTCCCCAGGCACCCAGTGCCCCATGTTATCTTCTGGGTACCCATAGCCCTACACTGGTTAACATTTTGGGATGCAGTTTTGCCAGGAAGCCCAGTGCTCTGGATCTTTTTCTTCATTGGTTCCTTCCATCAATACTTACCCATTTTGTATATCTCACTCTTCAGTTGTGTTTTGTGGCTTGTTTGATAAAAAGAAAATCAAGCTGAGAAGTTAATACTTTGACAAGGTTCTGTTTTCCTTTTTCCAGGTAACGTAACATTTGTATCTTAACAGAGGGGTCTAATGTCTTGAATTACAGCTAATTCAGTCAGAGAGACTTTTATGCCCCTCAGATAGATAATATTTTATAGATTATGGCTGTTCTCTTTATTTGTATGTAGGAATAAAACATATAAAGTACATGCCACTTGAAGAGGTGATGTAATCAACAAAAATTTAAGATATGCCACAAGGACTTAAAAATATAAGTCTTAAGGAATGAAGCTTGCTTGTGGACTGCAGGTAAATATTAGTAACAGACAGAACAACCAATAGTGGAAAAAAAGATGGAGTAGTGTTTTTGAGTATTCTAGAAAAAAACAAAGAAATCCATACATTTATGTAGGTTCTACACACATCAGCTATAGCCATCAACTAATAGCTATTGTCATAGAAGTGGGAAGAAGAACTTCAAGTCATTGGTATTTTGAGTTTCAGTTATTTTTAATATAGAATAACAGTAGGTCTTGTAATTTACCTATGCACACAAATGTATTACACAAAGACACAAAGCTCTCCACTACTAAACTTTAGATGGATAAATTATATGATATTTAGGACTTTGAACAATTTGCCCTTTTGTCTTTTTATAACTATGAATCAGTTTTAGAAAAAAGGAGGACATTTTTCAATAAAGAAAATTGAGAAAACAATTCATTAAATCTAGAAAATTACTTATTTCTGCAAAAATTAATACAATATATAAGCAGATGATTGAGATGTAAAACAGCCACAGAATAAATAACACTAGTTGTTAAATTACTTGAAAGTAACCTCTTTTGCACACTTTTTAGAAGAGCACATTATAATTTTTTTTATTTTGGAAAAATTTGGACTACCTTGTTTATATGCAGTATATTTGTGTAACCTCTAATCATTTCAGACATTACTCTCTTTTCATATCATTTTCTTATGGCTTTTAATAAATTTTAAAATTAATTCTTGACAAAGGTGATAAAGTGTATTTTAGATATGAGCATTTATTCCACATGTAGAATTCCTACACTTAAACAAATATATTTTTTGTTATTTCTAAATTGAGAAGAGAGTGTACAGATATTTGCAAATCCAAAATACCTTTTTTTGTTTTAATTTTTTTGTTTTTTTTAGTTTTATTGTAATATAATAGACTATTAGTTGCTCGTATTTACATGGCACAATTCAATTAGTTTTTTCAATTATAGTTAGCATACAATAATATATTAGTTTCAGTTATACAGCATAATGATTAGAGATCTATGTAATTCACAAAGTCATCACCCCACTAAATCTAGTATCTTTCTTTCTTGTACATATTTATTACAACATCATTGACTATAATCTTTACTCTATACATCTCCATGACTATTTAGTAACTATGAATTTGTACTTCATAACCCCTTTGCCTTTTTTCACCATTCACCACACCCCCTCTCATCTAGTAGCCCTCAAAATATTCTCTATGAGTTTATTTTTGTTTTTGTTGTTGTGGTTGTTTAGTTTGTTCTTTAGATTTCACGTGTACATGAAATCATGTGGTATTTGTCTCTTCCTATCTGACTCATTTAATTCAGCTCAATACTCTCTAGGTTCATCAAGGCAATATCTTTTTTCTATCTCTTTCCTTTTAGTCTGTGTACGTCTTTTAATCTGAAGTGAGTCTCTCATAAACAGCATATATAGGGATTTTGTTTTCTTATTTATTCAGTAACTCTATTTTTTGGTTGGAGCACTTAATTCTTTTCCATTTGAGATACTTATTGATAGGAATGTAGTTATTACCATTCTTTAGTCCTGTTTTTGATACATGTTTTTCTTCTTAAAGAAGTTCTTCCAACCTTTCCTGTAATACTGTCTTGGTGTTGATAAACTCCTTTAGCTTTTTCTTGTCTGGGAAGCTCTTTATCTGTTTTTCCACTCTAAATGATAGCTTTGCTGGATAGAGCAATCTTGATTGTAGATCCTGGGTCTTCATCATTTTGAATATTTTGTGCCAAGCCCTTCTGTCCCACAGAGATTTTTTGAGAAATCAGCTGCCAGTCTAATGTGTGCTCCCTTATTGGTAACTAATGGTTTCTCTCTTGCTGCTTTTAAGATTCTCTTTTTGTATTTAACCTTTGGCATTTTAATCATAATGTGTCTTGGTGTGGGCCTCTTTGAGTTCATGTTTTTTGGGACTCTGAGCTTCCTGGGGTTGTATGTTTATTTCTTTCACCAGGTTAGGAAAGTTTTCATTATTATTTCTTCAAACAGTTCTTCAACTTCTTGTTCTCTCTCTCCTCTTTCAGGTACCCCTAAACATGAATGTTGTTGCATTCACAGATACAGAGAATATTTTGAGAGTTACTAGACAGGAGGGGGTTTGGTGTGGTCAGTGAAAAAGGGCAAGGGGATTGAGAAGTAAAATTGGCTAGTTACAAAATAGTATGGAGATATAAAGTATAGAGTAAGGATTATAGTCAATGATGTTGTAATAAATATGTATGAGGGAAGAGGGATACCAGATTTATTGAGATGATCACTTTGTGAGTTATATAGATCTCTAATTCCTATGTTGTACAACTGAAACTAATATATTATTGTACACCAACTATAATTGAAAAAATAGTCATTGAATTGTACATTGTAAATATAAGCAATGAATTGTCTATCACAGTTCAATTAAGTTGTAAAAAATTTTTCAAATGCAGTTAAAAAACAAAATCACACATCATTTTACAGATTCAGTAAGCTTAACAAACTCAAAGTAGGATAGATTTAAAAAAAACATCTAGGTGCATTATAGTTATATTATGGAAAACCAAAGACAGAGAGGTAATATTGATAATATTAAAAGAAGTGGAAAAGTAAAAGATTACATATAGGGAAAAATGATATGTTTTGGTCAACTTCTTACCAAAAGCAATGGAAAACACAACCAAACAAAAAAGAAATCACATATTTAAAGTGCTGAGTCTACAGCCATTCCACCCTGATGTAAATGGATTAAATGTTCCAATAAAAAGATAGGATAGCAGAATGAATAAAAACACAATACTCTTACATAAGTTCCCTACAAGAGACCTACTTTAGATCAAAAGACACACACAAACTTAAAGTAAAAGAATGGAAAAAAAATTCATGTAAATGGAAATGAAAAATTAAGCTGGGGGTAGCAATAGTTATACTAGATAAAATAGACTTCAAAACAAAGGGTATAACAAGAGACAAAAAAGGACGCAGTAATCCCGCTTTTAGGAATTTATCCAAAGAAACCCAAAACACTACTTTGA
The DNA here is from genome assembly GCA_004027375.1 of Macroglossus sobrinus. Lineage (NCBI taxonomy): Eukaryota > Metazoa > Chordata > Mammalia > Chiroptera > Pteropodidae > Macroglossus > Macroglossus sobrinus. Next base: position 376,683 of record PVKZ01000594.1, read on the forward strand.
AGGGACATGTGCATCCAAATGTTCATTGTAGTTTTATTTACAATAGTCAAGATATGCAGGCAGCCTGAGTGTTCATTGGTGGATGAGTGAATGAAGTAAAGGTGCTACATATATACAATGGAATATTACTCAGCCATATAAATAAATAAATAAATGAAATTTTGCCATCTGCAACAGTATGGATAGACTTAGAGGAATAAGCTGTGTGGAATAAGTCTGACAGATAAAGACAAATGCCATATGATTTCACTTACATGTTTAATCTAAAGAACAAAATAGACAAACAACACAACAGAAACAAATTCCAGGTACAGAGAAGATTTTCATGGTTGCCAGATGGGAAGTTGGGGGTGGGGTGGGTTAGGGAAAGGATTAAGAAGTACAAATTTGTCATTACAAATAGCTATGGGGATGTACAGTATAAGATAAAAAATATAGTCATTAATATTGTAATAATTGTATACAGCATCCGATGGGTACTACATTTATTTGGGTGATCACTTTTTAAGTTGTATAAATGTCTAATTACTATGTCATACACCTGAAACTAATGTAATATTGTAAGCTAACTATAATAAAAAATAAAAATATTATTAAAAAAGAATTTAAAACTATATACAATACAAATGACAAGCATAAGAAAGATGAAGTAATTATAATAATAGCAGATAAAATAAAATTCCAGAGAAGAAGGATTACTGGCAGATAGGGACATTTATCTTGGTTGAATATAGTAACATCTTTCAGTAAGTGAGAGAACAACTAAATAAAATATGCTTGATCTGAAAATACTATCAACTGACTTGATTCTGTTAACATTTTATAACACTTCACCCAACAATTGCGGAAAATCTATTATTTTCATGTGCACATAGAACCTTAAGCAAGTTAGACAATATGGTAGGCCTTAAAATAAGTGTCAATAAATTTTAAAAGATTGAAATGTTATAGAGAATTTTCCTTAAGCATGCTAGAACTAACTCATAAATTATTAACAAAAAATTTTTGGAAATATCCTCAAATGATTCAAAATTAAACAGCTTACTTTTTAATTACCCTTGAGTCAAAGAAGAAATTACAAGGGGAATTATAAAATAGATCCACTGGACAGTGAACATTCAGGACACTAAGATAATTTCAGTGATACCAGTGAAGGAGGAGAAACTCAAAATAAGGGAGCTACCAAGCTGGTTATTGATGTAGGAGTTCATCCCTAAAGATATTATTGAAGCATTTCCAAAAGGTTATTACTGGTATTACAACAAGTATGACGATTAAAGAAAGGGAGCATTGCTGGGGTTTCTATGGTTCTGAAAAATTACATGCTTTTCAACTACTGCCTTTCTCGAAAGAAACTAAAACGTGGGTGGCTATGCAAGTACCACTAACAAGGGCCTAGTGAGGAGTACAACTCTGCATTCCTGACCATGGCTTTTTTTTTTTTTTTGCTTGGCATCCTTCGTTGAAGAACATAATGGTATAATTTTTTTCATATCTTAACTGAGAATTATAGCCAATTAAAGATGATGGGTACATGTAAAAAGGAGAAAATAAATCTATCTAAATAATAATGAAAAGACAACAGTAAAATATGTGAGAAACAGCTAAAGTAGTGCTTAGAATGAAAATTTATGTTTGAATACATAAAAGAAGCAATGCTCAAAGTTCTTGATCTTAATTTAACCTTATGAAGCTAAAAAAAGATTAAACTCAAAGTAGAATAAAGAAAATAATAAAGATAAGAACAAAACTCAATGAAATAGAAACATGAACATTAAAAAATTAAAGAAAAATCTAGTTCTTTGAAAAATTTGACAAAATAGATAAACTCTGTTGTAAATTGAAAAAAAGGGCAAATACAAATTACAAGTATTATGAATGAAGGCAGGGATATTACTTTAGATCTTCCACACATGAAAAGAATATCTAAAGAATATTACAAACAACTTTATGTTGACAGTATTGACAAATTAAATGATATGGACTAATTTCTTGAATGAAAAATTTTTTCAAAACTGGTGTGAAAACAAATAGAAAATTGTAACAAGACTACATTTATAAAAGAAATTGATTGTGTAATTAAAATACTTCTCCAAAAGACAATTTCCAGATCACAAGTTTTTAAAGAAAAAAATAACACTAATCTCACATGAACTCTTTTAGAAGATAGAAAGAAGAATCCTTCTTAATTTATTTTATGAGGTCAGGATAAGCCAGTTACCAAAATCTGACAAAGGCATTACAGGAACAGAAAATAACAAAACAATGTTCTCAGGAATATAGACAAGAAATAAAATTCTTAATGCAGTATTACTAAATTGAATACAACAATCAAAAGATAATGCATTATGAGTAAGTGGGGTTTAGTTTAGTAATGCAAGATTAATTGGAAATTTAAAATCAATCAGTGTAATTCACCATATTAAGAGAATAAAAAAGAAAAATCATAAAATTATCTCAATAGATACAGAAGAATCATTTGACAAATTCCACATCTTTTCATGAGTTAAAGACAAGCTATTCTTAACATTTAGTAATAGAGTTAATTTTAACAATATTTTCAATTTCACTGTATTTGCTTGGTCCACTAAGAGAGAGCCAAAATACCTATAGTTAACATCTAGTATACTACTGCCTGCACAATATATTGGCTAAAATTTCTTTTAAAAAAGAAATTTAAAAAAAATGTCAGTGAAAGTGTGAAATGACTGGACCTCTTGCATATTGCAAATAGAGTGTAAAATGTTCCAACTGCACTAGAAAACTGTTAGGATGTTTCTTATAAAGTCAAAATACACAATTACCCAATGACTTGAAATTCCACTTCTATATATTTACTCAAGAAATATGAAACTACATATCCAAAAGAAAGATTTCTATAATAATGTTTATTGATTTTTATTCATAATAGTTCTAAACTGGAAACAACTAAAATATTTATTTAAAGGAAAATGAAAAAAATATATATAGTGTTTATAAAATAGAATACTACTCACTAATTAAAAGGAGCAAACTAGAAAAGCATACAACACAGATGAATCTCAAAAACATTATGCTAATAGAAAGCAGCTAGAGTCAAAAAAATTATATACTGTATTCCTAAATTTATATAAAATTTTGGAAAACACAGTACCAATTTGTGGATATAGATATCATATCAGTAATTACCTGGGACAGGAGGTAGAAAGAATATCTTCTTAAAAGGGAATTGACTATAAAGGAACCCAAAGAGACTTTATAAGGTGATGAAATTGTTCTACATTATGATCATCATGGTGGTTAAATGGCTATGTACATTTGTCAAATTCACAAAATTTCACACTTAAATTTTGGGTATTTTACTTTAAATAAATTTTAGATAAATAAAAAAAGATTAGATATTTAAAAAAATACAATTTGCACTCTTCATAATTACTAAACAATTGCTTATAAAAAGCTAGGTTAGTGATTTTATGAAGGAGAATGTGTTTTCAGGAGGATCTTGATGTATTTTGTTTTCAAGTTATATTATGGAAACCAGAGTTTGGATCAAAGGATTATTCTTTAAAGGACATGCGTTTGAAAGAAATTTTACAATCCATTTATATCAACTAGAATGAAAATCAATGGTACGTACCTGGAGTGTTAGTTATATTTCACAAGATAGGGCCTAAACTTTGCATCAGGAAATGGGTTTAATTCCCTGAAGCACATTTCCTATTGGCATATGAGTTAATTTGTTTTCTAAGCCGAGTGAATGAGTCACAAATGATGATTCATGAAAACTGATTAAAAAAAAACTTCTTGAAAAGCTAAGTCCCAATTTCAGTAAAACAGCTTGCATAAAAAAGCTTGCATAACTTGCAAAATATGGTACAAAATGATTAATAAGTCACCTCTAGCCATAGTTGCCTGGAGATGTTAACAATGTTACACTGGGAATAAAATGATACTACACAAACGGAAACTTCCTTAAGGAGAATAATATTCTTCAAAACAGTGTGGTTTTTGTCTCCCTAGATTAGCATAAGAAAACATACATGGACACCACAAATATAAGTTACCTATTCCTTGCAAAAGAAACCCAGAAATCTCAGGTTGGAGAGAGACAACTTCCATATTTGTCTTTCGCTGGCACCAATCTATAGACTGCATTTTGATCAAATGCACATTTTGAGCAAATGTACAAGATCATGTCTTGGTTGTTAAGGCATGAAGCAAGGAGAGTCATTTGAGAGTAGATAAAATAATGATGAAATAGGTCTTTTGAGCATTATTATGTGCCAGCCTCTATTCCAAATGTTTACAACTGCTAACATTTAATTCTTTGAGGTTGGTACTAATTCTGTTTTATCATCTGAATGTCATAGATTAAGCATTTGAGGTTCTGAGAGCTTAACTAACTTACACATATTACTGAATATGTGAGGCATATACTAGAGAAGCAAAACTAGACAAGAATGTTCAGAAAACACATGGACTAACAATTTCACAAGTTTTTTAAGAAGAAAATACCAAAAACAGATACCAGGGAGTTGTTTTAGACTTGTCAAGTAGTTACATCAATGCTTTTTATATTAGTTTTGGTTGTAGCTGTAACAAATTACCACAAATATAGCAACTTAAAATGACAACCATTTATCAACTCACAGTTTGTGCAAGGCAGAAGTCCAGGTGAATTAAACTAGGTTTTCTTTTTACATTATAATAAGGCCAAAATCAAGGTATCAGGAAGCCTGGGGTCTTATCTGGATATTCTGGAGAACAATCTGATTCTAGGGTCATTCAGGTTGTTGACATAATTTAGTTCTAAAAGGTTCTAGAACTGAGAGCCACATTTCCTATCTAGCTATTGGCTCGGGTTGTTTTCTACTCCTAGAGTCTGCCCACATTTCTTGGTTCATGGCCTGCTCCATCTTCAAGGCCAAGAACAATGTGTTGATTTTTTCTTGTGTGTTGAATCTCTCTGACTTTTTCATCTGCCTTCCTCTTCTGTCACCAGTCAGGAAAACTCTCCAATTCATGAGCTATTATCTTATTGGTTCAGGTCCACACAGATAATCTTTAAATCTTAAAGTTAAATGACTTGAAACTTTAATTGGATCAGCAAAAATTCTCCATAGCAGTATCCGTGTTAATATTTGATTGCCAGGAGACAGGTAAGGTATCTCAGGAGATCATTTTTAGAATTCTACCTACCACAGCTTTGGTTCTGGTCACTTAAATATCTCTGCCTAAGGTAAAGTAGTGGTGAAGGAAGTAAATGTGGAAATAAGGAGAGTGCTGAATATGTTTAACATTCAATTTTGGTTTTCATTTTTAAAAGATGCATTTGTCAAAAATAGAGAGCAATCACAATAAAAGGAATGTTCTAATTAAACATTCTTAGGGGTGAGCACTTTTTTCCCTCTCTTTCAATTCTTTTTTTAAATTGAGATATAATTGACACATATCATTGTGTAAGTTTAAGGTATGCAACATATTGATTTGATGCATTTATATTTCAATATGATTGCCATTATAACATTAGCTAACATTTCTACTGCATCACAAAATTCTCATTTATTCTAGTGGGAACAATTAAGATTTTGTCTCTTAGCTACTTTAATGTTTATAATACAGTTTTGTGGTCTGTAATCCTTGAATGGTGTATTAGCTTTCTAGGACTTATTTATCTACTAGATGCAGATATGTACCCTTAAACAACATCTTTCCCATTGCCTCACCCTCACCTGCCCAAGACTCTGGTAACTACCACTTTACTCTGTTTTTTGAGTTCATTTTTTTATTTTAGTCTTGTTTTGTTTTTGTTTATACATGTAAGGGATATATGGTATTTATCTCTCTGTCTGACTTATCTCACCTAGCATAATGACCTCAAAGTCCATCTATGTTGTCACAAATATCAGGATATATCACATTTTCTTATCATTTATTCATTGATGGACACGCTTAGGTTGACTCTTTTAATAATAATTATGTAGGTTTTCAATAGAGCCAAATTGAATCACTGATTCAACCAATTAACATTCAATTTTTAGTGCAAAGTTTAATCTGTCCATATAAGCTGTGCTAGCTGAAGTACACAAAGACCTGAGAGCTGTGATAAGTACCTCATTGCTTTTCTGAGCAGAATCTCTCACAGGGCCAAGATTAATGCCTGGCCCGAGCTCATATCTGAAGATTCTGAGGAAGCATCTACTTCTGAGCTCATTCAGATTGCTTGCTGAATGCAGTTTCTCGTGGCTATAGGGTTGAGGTTCCTGTTTTCTTTCCAGCTGTTAACTAGGAATTTCTCTAGCTCTATTCATCATGTTGCTCCCTCCATCTTCAAACCAGTGAATTTTCCTTCTGCTGCATCACTTTGATTCCAGCTAAAGAAAGTGTTCTGCTTTTAAGGATTTATGTGATAAGATTGGGCCCACCTGGATAGTCCAGAATAATCTGTCTATTTTACATTATGTAACCTGAACTACACCTGTACAGTCTCTTTTGCTATATATCATAGTAAAACCACAGGATCCAAGAATTAAGGCATGAACATTCTGGGAGAGGGGTGTCATCACTTTCCAGAAGTGATAGAAAATGAAACTAGCAAGAGAACTTGGGTGGAAATTGTGAATCACAAATGCCTTGCTAAGAAATCTGTTGTCATTCTCTAGACCAGGCAGTACTGTATCATTGAAGAATTTTGATCTAAAAAAAATTAATTGTTGTGCTACACAGAAGTCAGGCTGGAGGAAGAGTAGAGGGAGGGACCCAGCTAAAAATTTATTGTATAATTCAGATAAGAAATTGTGAGGACTTGGACCATTTCAAGTGAAGGGCAAGGACCTTGTTTTTTCTACTTGGTACACTTCAGAACTCACAGCCAATGTCATTTCTTCATTGAACACTCCAGATAACTTATCCTCTCATCCACTACAATAGCACTCTCCACTCTTTATGGAAGTTACTTAATTATTTAATCGTCTATCTTCCCTAATTCTCTCTCAAGTCTGTGAAACCAGGTATTGGTTTTGATGCATTCACTTTGGTATAAGTGACAGTCAATAATAATTCTTTGGCTTCCAGCTTTGACATTTCGGAAGAGAGCTAAGTTATGAACTGAGGTATGAAATAGACTCATGTTATGCTTCATCCCCTTTCCAATAGATAACATTGGCTTTGCATTAATCCAATTGCCTAAATACTTCTCAACTTTACACAAACTTTAAAACCAGCTAAAAACTAATGTCCCAAGTGATGATGTTAACATTTATTATGCACATATTTTTCATTTGCCATGTTTTTTTTTAAAGGTTAGGTGGCATGTGTGTGTGTGTGCATGTGTGTGCGTGTGTGCGTGTGCGTGTGCGTGTGTGTGTGTGTAAAAGGCCATTGGGTTTGTCCATGCGAAATGAGGATTGATATAATTAATGAAGAGTTTGTCAATACAATTCAATATTTTAAATATTTTAGTGATAATATCTAAAGTGGAAGAATTAACTCATGATGGGAAGGGTTTTATAGCTCCTTTAAAGCTTAATTTAGTGATAGGTGTTCAGGTAGCATTTTTGAGCTAACATTAGTCAGAGTAGGATTTCATTTTGTCATTATCAGATATGGTCCTTACCAACTGACAAGGAGAATAACAATCAAAGAATGTATTGATATCCTTTAGCAAGTTTAAGATATTACTGTTATTAGTTCTAAGGCTTTAAATCATTTCAGAAGTTTTGGTCTTTTTGAACAAGTTCCTTGTAACTCCTTTTAGTTTGTCACTTTATTAACAAAGTTTTGCTTTCACTGTTTTTTAACTGTAAGAGCAACTGTATAATATAAATGTTTTATGAAAAAATATTGTCAGTTACTGATGACTTGCATTTTACAGAAATGCACACTGGGTGGTATAATTATTTAAAGTTTAAAATATGCTGAATAGAACTCTGTTTTATTAAACATTTCAGATGTTGAATAGACTGAAGTTCAAAGGACAAAGCCTTTTAAACAAAATTATTTATTTCATTTTCCTTTTTTGAAATGAGTATTTTACAGCTTTTATTTAAGTTAAAATGGATTTCCTTTGTTTTAATGGTAATACAATTAACTGCAGTGCAATATGTACTGTTTTGAATAATATATACTATTCATTAATAAGGTTTATATTAATTTTTATTCTCAGATCAATTTTTTAGATAAAAGCACATAAAAATTTCTCATTTTTTCATTTTAAGTTTACACTAATATTTGTTTACATTGCTTATTATTCATATAAACTAATATATGAGCATATTATAATCAATAAAAACATAATTTAAAAATTTATTTCTTTGGTGAGAAACATAGAAGAGTGAGACATCCCAAGATCTATCTCCTTGAAAGAACAATAAGCAGAACATCTAAAACTCTATTAAAAAACACTCAAACTGCACATCAGCATGTCTGAATGAGGAATCTGAGCATAAGAGCTACCACAGCTGAACACATTAATGCCCAGGCAAAGAAACAGTCTATTAAACACCATGAACAACCAAGGTGACAAGGAAGCTCAGTAAAAAAGAGAAAAATCTTCAGAAAATAAACCTACAGACATATAAATATATGACTTAAATGACAGAGAACTGAAGATAGACTTCTGAAAAAACAGTGAGTTCCGAAACGAGCCATATCAACAATTTCAGGAACTGAAAAAAACACCTAGATGAGGAAAGCAAGATTGAACACTGAAAAAAAAACAGAATACATCTTCTGGAGATAAAATACACACACACACACACACACACACACACACACACACACACACACACACACTGCAAGAGTTGAAAAACAAAATAAAAAGCTTGAGAAATAGAGTGGACCAAATGGAAGAAAGGATCAGTGATATTGAAGACAGAAATCTAAAAATAAATCAGAAGAAAGAAGAAAGAAACCAAAGAATGAAAAATAATGAAAGAGAAATTCAAGAACTAGCTGATACCATCAGGAGAGGAAATATAAGAATAATGGGTATTCTTGAAAGCAAAGAAAATAGGCAGGGAATAGAAAGCATTTTCAGACAAATAGTGGACAGGACTTTCCGAAACCTAAGGAATGGGCTGGAGCTTGGAAATGAAGATGTCAACAGAACACTCAATTATCTCAACCCCAAAAAGTCTCCACCAAGACACACTGTATTAAAAATATCAAAAATCAACAACAGCGACAAAATTCTCAGAGCAGCCAGGGAGAAGAAAAGGGTAACTTATGAAGGAAAACCCATTAGATCATCGTAGGACTTCTCAGCACAAACCTTACAAGCCAGAAAGAGTAAAATCAAATATTCAAACTATTAGTGAAAGGAACTACTAGCCTAGAATAATGTATCCAGGTAAGTTATCCTTTATATATGAAGGAGAAATTAAGAACTTTCTAGACTTACAAAAATTGAGTGAAATCTCCACTATGAGGCCTGAACTACAGGAAATACTAAAAGGGGTCAGCTCATCTAACTTGAATTGACAAAAAAAAATACATAGTTAGGAATAAGGTGACTAGCAGGCTGATAGAAGCAGAGGAGTGCAACCCTTACTAAGAAGTTTAAATAATAAGAGAATTGCTATAGCAAGGTAGTAAAGAACATTCAGAATACATAGGGACAAACTGAGACAACAATGACTGAAAAAGGGAGGAATCAAAGATCCAAATTTGCAAAGGAGAATGGAAATGAGGCATGTGCAGAAGGAAATAGATGACTGTGTATGTGTGTGTGTAACTATCCTTTTCATATTCATAATTGTAACCACATGCCAAAGATTCAGAACTGAAATATATAACATAAATCAAGAAGGAGCAGAGGGAAAACCCATAGAAGTCAAACAAAATAAAGAAAACAGAAACACAAGGACAAGGAAGCAATGAAAACACTGAACTACCAGAAAGCAAAAGACAAAATGGTTATAAGAAGACCACATATTTCAATAATCACTCTAAATGTAAATGGACTGAACTTGTCAATAAAAAGGCACAGAGTTGCAGATTGGATCAAGAAACAAAACCCAACCACTTGCTGCCACTAGAAGACACTTCTTAGTTGTAAAGACAAATATACTCAAAGTGAAAGGGTGAAAAATGATATTTCAAGAAAATGGTATTAGGGAAAAGAGAGAGTAGGAGTATTAATATTGAATAAAATAGACTTCAAAATAAAAAAGATAAAGATATGAAGGACATTTCATAATAATAAAGAGAATCATACACCAAGAAGACATGACACTTATTAATATTTATGCTCCTAATCAGGGAGCCCGGAAATATATAAAGCAATTACTAACAAAACTAAAGAAAAAACAGACCAAAACTCTATCTTAGTAGGGGATCTAAATATTCCACTGTTGGATATGGATAGATCATCTAATCAGAATATCGATTAGGAAATAACATCCTTAAATGACACATTAGACCAACTGTACATAATTAACATTTACAGAGTCTTTCATCCCCAAACAGCTGATTATACATTTTTCTTGAGTGCACATGAAACATTCTCAAAGATTGACCACATACTGGGACACAGAGATAGCCTCAACAACTATAAGAGGACTGAAATCATACCAACCATATTCTCTGATCATAATGATTTGAAACTAGAGATTGACTGCAAAAAGAAAGCAGGAAGAAATGCAAATACATGAAGATTAAACAACATGCTACTGAAGAATAACTGAGTCAGAGAAGAAATAAAATAAGAGATTAAGAGATACATTTAAGAGATACATAGAAATGAATGATAATGATAGTACAACATATCAAAACTTTTGGGACACAGCAAAAACAGTTATAAGAAAGTTCATATCATCACAGACCTATTTCCAAAAATGAGAACAACCCAAATAAACAGTCTAATGCTTCATCTTAAAAAAAAAAAACTAGAAAAGAAAAAAAAAACAAATGAAGCCTCAAGTAAGCAGAAGAAAATAAATCATCAAAATTAGAGCAGAAATAAATGAAATTGATGACAACAACAAGAAAAAAGACAAAATAAATGCAAGAAAGTGCTGGTTCTTTGAGAAGTTTAATAAAGTTAACAAACTCTGGCTAGACTCATGGGAAAAAAAGAGAGAAAAGACACAAATAAACAAAATCAGAGAAAAAAGAGGGTAAATTATGACAGATACTGCAGAAATACAAAAGGTCATACAACAACACTATAAAAAAAGTATATAACACCAAATTTAATAACCTAGAAGAAATGGACCAGTACTTAGAAAAATAATACAACCTTCTTAGACTGAATTGAAGTGAACTGGAAAATCTAAATAGACTGATCAGCAGTATGGAAATTGAAACAATTATGAAAAATCTGCCAAAAAGTTAAAATCTAGGACCAGAATTCACCAGTGAATTCTACCAAACATTCAAAGAAGATTTAATACCTATTCTTAAATTCTTCCAAAAAAAATTAAAGAAGAGGTAATACTTCTCTACTCATTTTATTAGGGTAATATTACTCTGATACCAAAACCTGGTGAAGATAATGCAAGAAAAGAAAACTACAGACTAATATCTCTTATGAACACAGATACAGAAATTCTAAATAAGATACCAGCGAATTGAATACAGTAACATATTAAAAAGTTTATATAACATGATCAAATATGTTTCATCTTAGAGGCACAGGGATGGTTCAACATATGCAAATCAATTAATGTGATACACCACATAAACAAATTTAAATATCAGAATCATATGATCATATCAATAGATGCAGAAAAAGTCTTCAACAATATACAGCATACAGTCTACAACCATGCTACCCTGAACAACCTCAATCCTGTCTGATCTTGGAAGCTAAGCAGGATTGGGCCTAGTTAACACTTGGATGGGAGACCACCTAGGAGACCAGATGTTGTAGGTGTAAAAAATTTTTTAAAAATTAGGGATTGTAAGCTGACAAGGTCCTTGCAATCTGTGAGGTCAACCAAGGGTTGCTTCGTCTAAAATATTATTTTTTTAAATACAGCTACCATTTATGACAAAAACACAACAAAATTGGTATAGAAGGAAAGTACCTTAACATAATAAAGGCCATATATGAAATCCTCAGACAACATTATACTTAATGTTAAAAAACAAAAACCTTCCAAGATCAGGAACAGGCAAGGCTATTCACTATTGCTATTGTTATTCAATATAACATTGGAGTTCCTAGTGAGTGCACTCAGGAAAGAGAAAGATAAGAGGATTTCAAATAGGAAACGAAGAAGTCAAACTGTCAGTGTTTGTGGATGACATGATTCTCTATATAGAAAACCCTAAAAACTCCACAGGAACACTATTAGAAAAAATAAGCAAATAGAGTAAAGTTTCTGGATACAAAATCAATGTTCAAAAATCCGTAGTATTCCTATACTCTAATAATGAAAGGTCATAAAAAAAAGTAAAAAAAATAATTAATTTTGCAATTGAAACAAAAAGAATAAATTACCTAGGTATAAATCTAACATGTGAAGGACTTATATAATGAAAAGTATAAGACCCTATTAAAAGAAATTGAAGAAGATACAAACAAATGGAAAGATATTCCATGTTCTTGGGTTGGAAGATTTATCGTAGTTAAAATGACCATATTACCTAAAGCATTATACAGATTTAGTGCAATCCACATCTAAATACCATTGGCATTTTTTTAAAGAAATAGCACAAAAAATCATCAGATTTTTATGGAAGTACAAAAAAAAAAAAACAAATTGCCAAAGCCATTCTAACAAGGCTGGAGGCATCACTCTGCCCAACTTCAAATTGTACAACAAATTGACAATTATCAAAAGGGCATGGTATTGGCAGAAAAATAGACTCACAGACCACTGCAACAGGATCAAGATTGCAGAAGTAAACTCATATTTTTATATGGGCAAGTAATTTTCCACAAAAAAGCCAAAAACATACAATGGAGGAAGGAAAGCCTCTTCAATAAATGGTGCTGAGAAAACTGGAAAGTACCTACAAAGAATGAAACTATATGGTTGTCTATCACCACACACTAAAATTAATTCAAAATGGATTAAGAATCTGAATATAAGACCTGAAACAATAAAATGTATAGAATAAAACAGGAATTAAACTCAAGGACTTTGAATTTAAAGAGGATTTTATGAGTTTGATCTCAAAGGTAAGGGGTGTAAAAACTAAAGAAATGAATGGGGCTACATCAAACTAAAAAGCTTCTGCACAGCAGAAGAAATTCTCAACAAGATAGAGACAATCATCTGAATGCAGAAATATATTTGCACATAACATCTCCGATAAGGGCCTAATGTCCAACATATACAAAGAAATCATATAGCTCAATAATAACAATAACAACAAAAACAAATGATCCAATCAAAAGTTGGGCAGATGATCTGAACAGACACTTCTCCCTAAAGGACATATAAATGGATAACAAATATTTTAAAAGATGCTTAACATCACTAGCTATTAGAGAAATGCAAATCAAAACCAGAATGAGATATCATCTCACAACTATTAGAATAGCTATAATCAATAGAACAGGTAAGAACAATATTGGAGAAGATGTGGAGAAAAGGGAACCCTCATACAGTGCTGGTGGGACTGCAAAATGGTACAGCCACTATGGAAACGGTATGGGAGTTCCTCAAAACACTAATAATTGATCTACCATATGAACCAGCAATCCCTCTACTGGGTATTTACCCCAAAGATTTGAAAACTTATATTGGAAAAGATATTTGCACACCGATGTTCATAGTAGCATTATTCACAGTGGTCAGGACATGCAAGCAACTGAATTGTCCTATGAGAGATGATTGGTTAAAGAAACTGTGGTCCATATATACAATGGAATATTACTCAGGCATAAGAAGAGATGAAATATTGCCATTTGTAACAACATGGATGGACCTCGAGATAATCATGCTGAGCAAAATAAGCTGACAGAAAAAGTTGAAAATCACATGGTATCACTTATATGTCTAGTATAAACTTAAAAGCAACAAATGAACAGGGCAACCAAACAGAGACTCATAGACGTGGACTATAGACTAGTAGTTACCAGAGGGTAAGGGGTGGGTGAGATGGGTAGTAGAAAGGGTAAAGGGGATAAAATATGTGGTGATGGAAAGAAATCTACTTATAGGAGGTGAACACACAGTGGAAATATACATGTGTTAGTGTTAAAGTATACAGATGAAACTTATTGGATTTCATTAATGAATGTCACCACAAAAATTAATCAATAATTAATTAAGTAGACCAACTGTAAAAAAAGAGAAATGCTATGTGCTAAAGTCAGGTGAAGAAGAAAAGAGTATTAAAAATATTTCTTTCTTTGAACTATATTTTATTTCATGAGCAGCATATGGATATTAAGCAAGGCAGTAATTTTTGAGTAAAATCAATGATCTTTCTTCTGGTACATGGCAGATGTTTAACATATATGTTAGGATGAACTATTTATCTCTTTGGAAATGTATACTTCTTAGGTAGTGTTTGAGATAGTATCAGAAATGCATGAAGGTAGAGGAAGTCAGCAACACGGTCCTGAAGTTTGAGATTATATAAAGAGAATTAATGAAACACAGTAATGCTAGGATTTCTCATGCATTTATTTTTATATTAAAAAATAGAAAATCTCCTTTAAAACATGCTAACAAATCTTTTTGAAAATTAACCTGAAATTTTAACTCAGATAAGTTTGATATAATCATATAGTTGTCACTGAAACTTGATGGGATGGTACTCATTAACAAGTACAATTAAAGGTTATAATCTTTTCAAATACAGATTTAACAAAAAAAAGGGCATCAAATCTTGCAAAAATTCAGAGTGGGAAAAAATTGATGAATCTAGGGGCAGAAGTACACTGAAGAGAAATATTAAAACAATGGTGGGAACTTCCTATGAGCTGTTTGTTCAAATGGAGGACATGGGTCATACTTTCTAATAGTTATCTCACAAATGGCACAATTACAAAAAAATATCTTAATGGAGACTTCAGTTTCAAGAAATATGCCTAAATTCTCAGTGTTCTGAAAGCAGAGCATATGATGAATGCTTGTCTTGCTGAACAATTTTACTTCATAGCAGTTTAAGCAGCAATGAATGAAATGGCTTCTTTGGAATTAGGATTCCACAAAAGACATTGCATGAAAGGTATTTCGATTTTAGAAAAACATAGAGCAAGACTAATCTATGATTATTTTGTGGATTAAATGCTAAAATGGAGAGATGGATCATGATGTAAAGGTGGGTTTATATTCATAACTTGCTAAATAATAGAACCCAAAGTCTCGATGGGTGAATCTTTGCCAACCAGAAGAAAGGACTCTGTATTTGTTTCTGTCCCTTTCGATATATTGAGCTATTATCTGAATAAAGACATAATAGTCTTGCTTGCAGAACCTGCTGATGACTCATGTCTAAGACGGGTAATAGGTGAAGCTGATCAGACTTAAGGTTTAAACTTATTATAGGTTGGAATAATGCCTTTGAAGTAATGAGATTAAATTTAATGAGGGTAATTATGAGTTCTGCAACTTGATTTAAAAATAAAAATATCTATAGAATTTCTACTACCCAATCCACAACAGGGAATGGCTTAGAATCACAGCATTATTATTAAAAAGACCATTGGACTTTTATTTCATTGCCAACTTTACAAAAGCTAAGAATACAGCTGTTAGAAAAGACATCTTGGATTGTATTGAAAGAAGCACAGAGCACAGGAAAAGGAGGTCAGATCAACCCTAAAGCCCTCTGGTAAGTTTTGTGTATACCTTATTTTTATTGATGAACTGCTCCAGTCCAGGTGGGAAGGCCTGGACAATATACCAAGAGAAATGATGAATCAAAATAAGGCTATTAAAAAGGCTATTAATTCTAGAAGAGAAGAAATTTTAAAAAGTATACAAAATCTGCCTTTATTTAAGAACTATCTTGTGGAAGAAGCATTTGACTTCCTCAGTAATTTTAGTAACTAGCACAGCCTCATATATAGTAGACACTCTACAAATATTTATTAAAATAATTCATTTATTGAACAATTATTTGCTGAGCATCTCCTTGTGCCAGGTATTATTTTAGGTCCTGGGAATACAGAATTGAACAAAATAGACATAATCCTTGCCCTTGTGTAACTTATATTCCAGTGAGAAGAGAGAGACAATAAATGGAACAGATAATCACATAACATAATGGCAGTGAGAGAGGCAGGATAGTGGTTTAAAAAGCAGTCTCTGGAGCTAGACTGCCTGGCTTCAAATTCTTGCTCACGTACTTACTGTTTCCACAACCTTGTACAAATTAGCTACTTTGTTTGTGCCTCAGTTTTCTCATGTGTAAAATAAGCATATTAGTAATTTCTACCTTAGAGTTTTGTGAAGACTGAATGAATCATTCCATGTAAAGTTCTATAGAGAGTGCCTGGCATATAATAAGTATTCAATAAGTAATAGCCATTATTGTTATATTAATAACTGTTCTGAAGAAACATAAAGCATATAAGGTGACAGATGAAAGAATGTACAAATGAACATTAGTCCAGAAAATGCTAGGTGGAAGATACATGCAGGTAGATTGTAATTGTGATATGTTCTAGCTCTACACATTTTCACATGCTTATCTGCCTCCACTGTCCTCCTCTGCTTTGTTTTCCTGGGCAATCTTTGTTTACTTTTTAAAAAAAAAACCTTACAGAGCACCTCACCTGGAAGTCTGAACCTATGTACTTTGCTATTAGAGTTGGCTACCCTCTCCTCTATGCTATTCAAGTTTTAAATTTATTGCAATGCATTTAATTTAAATGTATGAGAGGTCTAAGGCATATTGCTTAAGATCACAGGTTTTGGAGTCAGATGGAACTGATTTTGAATTGTTTAATCCAGAATAATCACTAAATCACTCCAATCTTTGATTTCCTTATTTGTAACTTGAGGATAATAATACATAAACTGTAAGAGATTTTTAAGAATCAAATAAGAAAATGTATAGCAGAGGCAGTGTAAGGTTTCAATCCCAAATTTGCCACTTAGTTATGTGAACTTGGACAAAGCATATAGCCTCTCAGGACTTCATTTTCCTCATTTACAAATGAGAGCAATAGTATCATTTAATGGAGTTACTGTGAGAATTAGAAATAATTTATATAAAGTGCCCAGAACATATGATATATTGTTGTCAAATTGAATTTGGTTAGCAACTAGACTTTTTAAAAAGTAAGGCCTTTTGAAGACAAAAGCTCCTTGTCACTAGAGGTGTACATATTAGATGGCAGTATTTCAGAGACATCATAGAAGGGATTCCTAAAGTGGCATAAGCAGGGGTCCCCATCCTCTGGGCTATGGACTAGTACTGGCTCATGGCCTATTAGAAACTGGCCTGCACGGCAGGAGGTGAGCAGCGGGCAAGCAAGCGAAGCTTCATCTGTATTTGCAGTCACTCCCCAGTGTTAGCATCACTGCCTCAGCTCCACCTCAAATCATCAGGCATTAGATTCTCATAGGAGCACAGGTACATAATGCCAAAAAAGATTGGGGACTGCTGTCATAGAAAATAGACAAGATCAGGGCTTCCCAAACTTGGATCCATGGACCTGCTGTCCCATATGCATCAAGTCTAATTTAATAGGTCGTGGATGAGAACCACCAATCAGGTGACCACTATATTGCCTCTAACTCAAAGGTTAACAATTCTGTAAATCAGAGTTGAGTTTATAAGTCATGCACTTGGTTAATTTCATCAGATGAGCTCCCCTCTGCATCCTCCCTACCCAGGCTTCCACTATTGGCACCCACACATAGTATTAAATGGCTTCTTAACTACAATAAATCTAAGAAAAATGATTTTAATTTATCTTCATTTGTTTATTTATCCATTAAATTTAAATAGAGTCAAGTTATTAAGATACATGTAAGAATCATAATTTCTTGGTGTGTCAGAGAATTAGTTGGCATTGTTTTTCTATTATTAAATATGCTTACTTTTTTTACTTAATGTTATATTTTCATTATCAAAGTTTTTCCAAGACATGTTCTAAAATCTGAATTGGCAGAATTAGAAGTTGCCACAGTAAACTATGACACAGCAAGTTTAGAATGTAAGAGCACATCCATCACATGACCTTGGGCAAAAACCTTTTTCCTGCTGTATGTCAACTTTCTCATCTGAAGAATGAGAAGAAAATGAAAATAACTTGTTACTTGTAAAGCATTTTAAATATGAGTAAATGTTATCTACTTTGTGGTTTTGATTAATTGTGACATTCTAGACTGTTTTGTTCTGAATGGTTTTGACTAATTGTGACATTCTAGACTGTTTTGTTCTGAATGGTATTTGACACCTGAAATCATTTATTATTTTTATAGATTTCATTTTTTTTGTTTTTAGAAGGCTTAATTAGCAAGGAAGTTTCATCCATAGTAGAAATTTACTTATGCTTGGTACTTATTGTATAAAAGACATATAAAGGAAATATACTTGGGGAATCTGGAAAAAAGAGAGAAAAGTTATATGGGATGGAATTATTCTGGAAAAGAAAATTTCTGTTCAATAATATGGACTACTTATTGAAAATATTTTAAAAAGGTAAAGTTTTGTACTCTTCTACTTGGTAAAGTGTTTTAGACATGTTTACTCTTAGTTCTTACATATTTTGGGTACCATGACTACTTACAGCTATTTTTCTTTTCCTCTTAATGTGGATATGTCTACACCATTTATGATAATGGGTAGCTTATCAGATCTTAGACAATTTGTTTTGAATGATTTCAAAGCATAATTATAAAAAGTATCTCTTTATATTTTTATGGTCTATGTAAAAAAAAAGTAGTTGCAGATCAAGAAATATTTGGGTTTTAAACAAAAAACTATAAACTGAATTATATTATAACTGACAAATCCTATTAGGTTTTTATCTCTTTCAATTCTTGTTTCTTTGAACTTTAATTATTAGTATTTCATTGTCCTATAGGAAAGAAACTCTTCATTATACTTTGACAAGTCCTCCTGTCTTCTCATTTTTTTTCTGCATTATTTCTTTGCAGAGAGTAAATAAAATCCAACAAGGTTAAGAGAGATAATCTCTTGTTAAAGTAACTAATTCTGCATCAATCATCAATTTACATTAAATTAAGAATTGAATGGAACAGTAAATCAGAATTTTTTCATACGTGGAAGAAAGACTTAATTTTAACTGAATGTCAAATCGTTGGAGGTAACAAAGATGGTAACAGAAGCACTTGCAAAAGAGTTATGATTCTATTCTAATTATACCAATTTATTTTTTTAATGAAAGTATTCCCCTATAATTTTGATAAATTCTCTTAAAGCTTGCCTCCTTCTTTGCTCTGCAGTTAATAAATCATTGGTAGTTAGTGTAGGCGGTTGCCAGAATTATCTTTCTATTTGGTCAATAAGAAGTTCATAATTTGCAAGTGAACACGTAAAAAATGAAAATAGCCCAGATCCCTTGAGGAATTGCTTGGCTTTAAAGTTGTTTGATCAATAGGAAGTTGTGAAAAGAGGGTCCATCCATAAACTTCTATGCATATTTGACATCCTTCTCTCTCTTTGTAACTGGATTTTTATTGCCTAAACTTTATACTCTTGCTCTTTGAGTTAGTAGGTTAAAGTCTATTTTTTAGAAAGGGCTTATTTAGCTGATGTAGTCACCATGTTTTCTAGGGATAAAGGTTATTTCTTTGTGTATGCATTTGTTTCTGAAACTCATATGACTTATGGCTATTTAAGCTACTAAAAGGTAACTGTTCTGCCCCCAGAAATAAATGTTGCCTTGAGTCAATATAACACTTCTGTTTAGTGTCTTGCCTAGTACTCTCAGAAACCACTTGGACTATACAGTCCATATCTGTATTTTAGCATCTTAGCCATAAAATAATCACGAGACATTTTTGTTTTTTGTTTTGCTGAAATCAAAATATTTTAGATGTAAACAATACCTGTTCTTGACAATCCTAATTCTAGAAAAAACCTTTCCTTTCTTGCTTCTTCAAGTACCTAGGAATTAAAATTGTTAAGCAAGTTAATTTATCAAATGCTTTGCTTTCAAAATACTGAGACTTTAAGAGTATTTTTTGAAATTGAAGTGTTCATTAAGATCTTTTGCCTATGATCCAGCTGTGTATAACTATTAGAAAGTATCATCCATGCCTTTCATGTTGCCACATAGATTGTACAGGATCCCCACTATGATAGTATTTTGCTATTTCTCCTCAGTGTGCTTCTGCATCTTAGATTCATGGCTTTTTTTTTCAATCTGTATCTTTGCAACATATGATGATTCCTCTTCTGTTAAAGCTATTTTTGAACAGATTATTACCATTAATTACAATTTTTCACTGAGCATTATCCAAGCAAGCCTCAGTGACCCTTATTTAACTTTATTTAACCTCTTTTTGTGAGAATTTTAAGCTTCTTTCACTTATTATTTGTATTCTTGTCATTGATATAAGACATCTGATGTTAAAACTATGGCTCCCAAATAACTTTCCTATTTTTTTCTCACAGGAATTTCTGAGGTCTTTTTACCAAGTGCTATTGGCTCTTAAGTTTGATGCAATTCTTCAGTGATTTGAGAGCATCTTAGTGTGGGTCTCAGGCCTGGCTGATGCCAGGTCTGGCTGTGATCCAGCCTCGTGACTAGAAATAGGACCCTGATTTAAAATGTCATATTATTGTAGTAGGGCTTCTGTACCTAATATATATAAACATAATTCAGCTTATTGTGTCATGCATGTGTGGCAGAATGCCACTACTGTACTCTGACATATGTGGAGCCCATGCAGTCCCTTAGGGAGCAGAAGCGGAAGTGTATT
Organism: Macroglossus sobrinus; assembly: GCA_004027375.1. NCBI lineage: Eukaryota > Metazoa > Chordata > Mammalia > Chiroptera > Pteropodidae > Macroglossus > Macroglossus sobrinus. The sequence goes on from PVKZ01000594.1 coordinate 397,472, forward strand.
TCCTACAACAGAAGCACACCCCCTGCAATAAAGTTGGTGCCTGCCATTTTATCTCATGTTGGCCCCCTGCGCATTCTTGCAACTATGTGTCTCACCACAAACACCTTCCCTTCTCTATCAGCTCAGCACTGACATTGAAACTAGCTGTTATTATCTCACTAGGTTTGGAATTTAAAGACACACACAAATGCAATACACATGGACACACACAAGAAATGACCTAGGGCAGAACCTCCATAGAGGCCTTTTTATCATTAGTAGATGGGCATTTATTTTGTGCAGTCATGGTGTCCCATTCACTGCATCAACAACGAGAACCAGATTGAGGGTGATGTTCCTTCCTGACATGGGTCTTATTTTATCTCCCACTGATACAAAAGAGGACTTTGCAGTGCACCAACTTGGGATTTTGAAATCCACTTCACTCTGACTTAGGGAAAACTAGTTCTTCAAAATATGTTTGAAATAGTCACCAGCTTGGCAATGTATTTGCTGAGCTAGAGGTTTTCAATCCTTCAACTTTATTTCTCATGTGCTCAGGAGACATCCCCAGCACCACAGTACTCCTGTATGTAGTACAGCAGTCTAGTGAATGATATAGACAGCATATGGTTCCTCTCACCTTTCTCACTGTTGAAAGTGTTTTCAGGCAAGGTTAAAAGGAAAAGTTTTTTTTTTTTTTAATGCCAAATGGCCTTCTCATTATTCTCCTTAGAAGCAATAAATTCTAGGCAGACATGTAGGGGAAAAGGCCATCCAAGCCAGCCCTGCAACAGAAATGCAATTTTCCTTCTTTCCAGTGGATTTTACAGACTGCTGAGCTGATTTTGTTTGTGATCTTGCTAGATTCTGAACTCTTATATAAAAGCAACAATAACAGCAAGCCCAAAAGACCCTCTTCAATTCATTATAAAACCAAGTGTAGAAATGAGCTCTACCAGTGAGTAATATAATTAATGTCTATGCTAAGGTGTTCCAACATAGCTTTGAAGGCTTTAATGATAAATTACATTCACAAGGTCCATCTTGGTCTATAGCATGCATGTAGAGCTGATACACTATCATTGGACTTGGAATAAAAATCTGTTCTTGTAGAGGTTATCATAGTACAAAGAGGTTTTTCTGCCACTGACAGGAAAGCAAGCATGCTAAAAGTACATGAGCTGTCAAATTGGTGAACTTGCTATGATCTAGAATATCAGAAATACACTGACTTCAGTGAGAGAAAAGCATTTTTAATTCTGTCTCTTTTCTACTACAAGCAACATCACATAGAGTTGAAAAAATAGGGCTACAGGAAATTATTTTGGAAATGAGACTACATAATCTCTAATGTCTTTTTTAGCCATAATAATTTTTAGGCCTATAAAAGCTATAAACTCAAAGGTTGTCTAACACCAGGTTTGTGATGCAGTCAAGTGGAGGACAATAGGGAGAAGTGCTACTTGAGGAAAATTGCAGAGCATGTTCTTTACTAAAAAACGTTCATCTCAAAATAAAATGAAACAAAACATAACTCTCTGCTGCCCCTCCCCCCAAAAAACCCAAAAATATCTCCAAGAAAAATTCAATCCTTGGACTACTAATTTTCACCTTCCCCCAAATCTTACTCTTTTTTTTTTCAAAATTCAGATGAGACTTCAAAATTCAAAGCTCACTGCCTTATCAATGGAAACTATCTAATTTTCTCAAGATTTTTTGTCTTAGAAAGATAAGCCTACATATATAATATTAAAATTTGCAAAGCTTTTTCAAAGGTACATTTAGAAGTTTCCTGTGCTTATTTCTATGCAATTATAGATTTTTCAGTTTTGTTGAAGCACTTGTTTTCACATGACTTCATTTTATTGGAATTTTCTTTAAATGACATTACTACAGAAACAACTGATAACATAATTGTTTGCCAAGAAACTCAAAAAACAATTTAGGAGTTAAAACTAAGGGAGGAGGCAAAATGGAATATGGATTACTCTGTATAAGGTATTAGGGATCATTAGAAGGGGATGAAGAAGTTGGTCTGTGACAGCCACTAAGAGATTGTCTGGAAGGGAAGAGGATACAGATTCCAAGGAATCAGTCTACTTCACTTGTCCTTTGGCCTTATCTTCTCCAATCTCCATGAGCACTACAAGCAATAAGAAGAGGTAGTCTCTGAAGGGAGTTCCATTTCTTGTAAGGATTTTAAATTAAGGCAAGAATTTATTCTGCATGACGCCTGAACTCCTGTCTTTACTCAAAGAGATAATCTATTAAGAACAGTTTGGGCACATTGGGAGGAAGTTGAACTGTAGCTCCCTCAGCTCACCATTAATGAATAAATTAAATGCTTCCATTTGGGGTGAATAAGACAGAGAGTAGCTGGCATCTTTTGTTAGAAGTACATTTAAATGAAAGATCTTTTGAATGATTTTATCTAGATTCTTTGTGTGCACACTGAGTGCCAGATATTCCATACAGTCCCAAGTTACTCCAGAGTAACACACAATTGTGTGTGATTCTTATACCATTTTGCAGTCTCTTTCTGACACATATACCAAAAGGGGCTCTGAGGGAGATTTGGAGAAACTGATGACCAGCAAGGAGGATGTATTCACACTATACAGATAAAGGAGAAAGAGTTAGTGCAAAGATCTATGATAAAGCACTTGAAATGAACTAAAAGTTAGTTGTTAGGCAATCAAGGAAACTTTGCCTACAAGTTTCTTTTAAGGACTGAGCAGAAGCATTGTGAATTTAGACAATATTTTATGCATGTTTTATCTTGCTCTCAGACATAATTTCAACATAAAAATTTAATCCTAAGTAGCTTCAAAGCTCCAACCTTGCAGCTCAAGTTCAGGTTTTATTATTTTTTTAAGAAGCACTTTTATGAATCATCTGTGTTAATAAAAACATTGTTCTATTCTTAAGTTGAATTGTGAATTAGAAATATGAAGTTCTCAGAACTGTATGCTCATGTTCAAATTGATGTCTTTGTAGCTGTGACAATTCAGGGCACTAAAGTAAACATGCACTTGTATGTGCAGGTTATACTTTATCATTAAAGCTAATTATTTATAGAAGCAGAGAAAGCGGAGAACTGTCAAACTGGTTTTAAATAAAACAAACAAGTGACTGCAAAAAGGTATCATTTGCAGCAGGAATACTTGCCATAATCAGGGTCCTTTATCTTTCACAAAAATTACTGGCCGTGTCTGCCCCTACAAGCAAAGTGCTTTGGAACAGCTGGACAAAATGCTGGAGGAGAGGTGAAACTGGGCTTGTCCTCTCTGGAGAGTAAGATGGATCCCTTAGAGGTAGATCTGGCTAGCTATGAAATGTCCAATGATTAGCAGGCTCAGTTCTCCAAGTGAACCACACAGTATTTTTTGGAAATCATATTTTCAATATCTTTGAATAATATTAACTTTCTAAAGTGGATGGAAAATAAAATATTCTGTTCCTAGAAAGGAGCAGTAAATACCTTTTATATTTAGATTCAAGGTAGAGTTTTTCATTAATTATTTTTTTGTTATTTGTTTTAAGTAATGTGCTACAGACAATAGTGTCACGTTCTGTTTTCAAGAAATCTAGGCTCTGCCATTTCTTAGCCATGTGAATTTATGCAAGTATCTTAATTTCATTGAGCCTCATTTTCTTCATCTGTAAAATGGTGATAACAGTAGTATCTTAGTTTATTTTTAGTGAAATGCTCATTTACAAATGACCAGCCTTTCCCCAAAATTTAGAAAAAAATCTCAATCTATTAGTCGCTAGTGACACTATCTTGCTATTTATTATAGAATTTGTAAGGCACTTTCAATGAAACTGTTCAATCTGCTGGGTGAGCCACTCTTGGCGGGTGCGGGCTTAACTGCCATATATATTTAGACACAGTGAACAACTATATTTCAATATTCACTGTCCCCTTGAGTTTGGCACCTGATAGTCAGCAATCTTCACAAAGTTTTTGTTGATTTAATTCTACAATTTCTTGTTCATCAGAACTTCACTGGTTATATATTCTTCCAAGATCCAATTACATATTAGTCTGTTCTTATCGGCAAAGATTGTCTTTGACCAGGTTTAGGATATTTTTGGCCTGAATACACATTCTTTGGGCTTATTTTCAACCCATAATGTTGGCTATAATTATTTTTATATTTGACAGAGACTGCTAGCTAGCTAACGTAATAACCTTTTCCTCTTTCTTAGTTAATAACAAAATTCAATTTTATTCTGGATGGTCTATGGGATGTGTGAGAGAGGTTAAGATTTTCAGAAGCTCTCCTTAACAAAGAGATAGCATTTGGTATATGCATTTTTTTTCTTTCCCATTTTCTGCTTCTTGCTGGTAATGTAGACATGAATGGCTGGAGCCCCAGTAGCCATATTTAACAATAAGGTAATCTTGAGCCAATGCAAAAGATAAATGATCATAAGTATAAAAACAATTCTTTGTGACTATGGATTTGCTATCATCAGTTCTGAATTGTCTACCTTGGGACATTTTTTATTTTAGAAAAAAAATCATATTTAAGCCCCTATTCTTTAGATCTCTGATGCTTCTTATAGTTGACACAGTATACTAGGCTGAGCATGTTTTCAGAAAGCATAACCTAGTAGTACTCATAGTAGTTATATTGGTCACACTCTAAAATATTTTCTAAATATCACTGTATAATTTTGGATGATGGAATTTAATTTTTCAATGCAAATTTCCTACTTCTTTCCCCAGAAACCTTTAATTCAAATAAAAAAATGCTTTAAATTTAGGCTTTATATTTTATTGAAATAATTTCTTTAGATAAGTGTCAATAGATCAGGGTCAAAAATGGAAAGACTTTGTGTTATTATTCTATATGTTTATGACACTACCATCAAACTTTAAAAACTAGAAACCCAGAAATTAAAATGAAAGCATAATCTTTCACTGAAGCTTTCTTCAAATAGAATGTGCCTTAAATCTCAAAACTGAGATTAACAAGAAGACTCTTGCTCTCTTAAGTGGTTGTTTATGTTTTTTTCTCTCTACCGGTGGTTTTCAAACTTTTAATGTCTTATGTCTTCAGTTTTTTAACTTTTTATTTTGAAATAGATATAGATTAACAGGAAGTTGCACAGGTAGTACAGAGAAGTCCCATGTACCCTTCATTTAGTTTTCCCCAAGGGTTACATCTTAAGTAACTGAAGTACAATATCAAAATCAGAAAATTGACTTTGTTTACTATATGTGTGTATTTGTCAGGGTTCTCTAGGAAAATAGAACAGTAATAGATAAAACTTATTTATTATGAAGAATTAGCTCATGTAATAATGTAGGCTGAAAAGTCCTATAATCTGCCATTTGCAAGCTGGAGACCCAGGAAAACTAGAACTATAATTCAGTCCCATTTCAAAAGCCTATGAACCAGGGGAGCTAATGGTGTAAATCCTAGTCTTAGGGCTGGAGAAGATGCTATGAAATGTAAGGTAGAAAAAAAAAGAATGAATTCCACCTTCCTCTGCCTTTTGTTCTATTCAGGATTTCAGGAGATTGAATGATGCCTATCCACACTGAAGGCAAACTACTTTACTAAATCCACTGATTCAAATGTTAATTTCATTCAAAATGCTTTCACAAACACACCAAGAAATAAAGTTTAATCTGGGCACCCTGTGGCCTGTCAAGTTGACACAGTAAACATTAAAATGTGTGTAGTTCTATGTCAGTTTATGATGTGCAGATTTCTGTAACTACCATCAAAATCAAAATACAAAACTTTTTTATCACTACAAAAATCTCCCTCATGCTATCCTTTATAGCGACACTCATCCCTCTTTCATATTACCTCTGAGTCTTATTAGCAGTAATTTGTTTCCCCTCCATAATTTTGTCATTTCAAGTATGTTATATAAATGGAATTAGTAAAGTATGCGACCTTTTGAAATTGGCTTTATTCACTCAGCATAATGCCCTTTAGATTCATCCAGGTTGTTGCCCATATCAATATATAAGTTTTTGTGTGGACTTAAGTTTTCATTTCTCTGGGATAAATGTCTAGGAGTAGACAGGCTGTATCATATGGTAGTTGTATGTTTAGTTTTTTTTTAAACTGTCAAACTGTTTTCCAGAATAGATGTGACCACTTTACATTTCCATTTCTGATAAACTATTGTTTCTTTCCTTGAGTTATAAGTTTCATACTCAATCTGCTTTCTTCTTTCTGCCTTTCAGAGTCTTCTTATGGTTGTTTTACATGTAATGTCCAAGGTTTACTAGTTGTATTTTGGAGGAAAAATAGGAAAAAGTACATCTATTTCATCTTCTCAGAATCAGAAGTCTTAGCTGTTTCTTTTGATAAACACAGAACTCTCATAATTGAGTTTGTATGTTTTGAAATTTCACATAACTTTAAAAAAGAATATGAGATTTTTTGTCTTCATCAAAATAAAATAAGAAAGACTTCTTCTGGGAAGAGAGGAGGGCAGGAGGATTGGTAAAAAAGCTGAAGAGCAATGAGAGGTACAAAACTCCAGTTATAAAAAAAAATAAGTCACAAGGATATCGTGTACAGCATAGGGAAAATAGTAAATATTATTGTAATATCTTTGTATGGTGACAGATGGTTATTAGAATTATTGTGATCACATTGTAAGGAATATAAATGTCAAATCACTATATTGATTATTGGAAACTAACATAATATTGTATGTAAACTATTTTAATAAAAAACAAAATCAAAACAAACAAAAATTATATTAACTCATGATTAAAAAACATTGAGACAAAGTTTTGTTTTGTATTCAAACCAACACACCATCCTTCCTTCACTACTATCTCATCTGATAGTTACATATGTTTCCCCACTTCATTGAGATTCATTGCCCCCATACATTTTCAGAGTTCTGACAGTTTTAATTTCTAATCCCTCTGTTTTTATTTTTAGCCATATCTAGACTTCTTAGTTGGGCTGTTCTTTTGATACTTGTGATCAATTATGAACCAACACACAAAAATCAGTGTCAGATTTTTGGCCTGTTTTTTTTTTTAAGAACAAAGATATTCAATTCCAGATAACTTTAGATAAGCATTCATAGTCTTAATCAACAAGCCTTCAACAAACTTTCTTGCCCATCGCAAGAAATATGTCTTATCAGTACTTGGCTTGATTAAAATTAACCTGCTCACCTTTTTGCCTTCTGAAAAAATTGATCAGTTTGGAAGGCCTGTCAGATATAGTTTAAGAATATTTTAGCACACAATACCATTAACAAAGTATAATTATAAAGGGCTATTAGAGATTCAATTTAATAATAGACCTACATGAAGGACAAAAAAATTGCTTTCTTTTCTTCTTCTTTTGAAGAGGAATAAATTTTTATTTTCCCTAAAATTTATTTGTTTTTTTCTATGAAAAAGTTGAAATCATTATATTATATTTAATTTCAGCAGCAACAGGAAACCTTTTATAAATGTTGTTTTCATTAAGAGAGGTGTAATTGCATACAGATATCATTTATGCATATATATTTGATTGTTTTGTGGTTAGTTTGTTTTAAAATGTAGTAAAAAAATGTACTACATTGGATGCAATCAAATGAAAGAGAATAGAAAGTAAAAATATTACCAAATTGTTATTTTATTGGATTTTGTTTGGTCATTAAATTGATTTTGCACACCAAAATAGTTAATTAAATTTGTTGTACTTTTAGGTATTTATTTTTATTGTGATTTTTTTGGAGGGATAAACTCCATGGTATCGCCCTTTTATATATAAAGAAAAGTGAGTGGGTATCCAAACTGGCATATACAAGTCAAGAGGGATAGAGGAAGCATTCTCTTTGTGCTGCCACTTTCCATCAATTACATTTTGGTTTCTTTAGGTTCTGAGTTGTTTGTTTGTTTGTTTCATTTTGTTTTGTATCTTGGAAGTCTAGATTTTTATTCTGATCATTTGTTAGTGTTTTCTCTACAATAATGATAATAGTCAACAACAACCAAAAACCTAAAAAAGTGTTTTTCTTTTTTTTCTTTTACATCACCTGTGGTCCATCAGTAGACAAAACAAAACTTCAGTTAGTTTTATGGAATGCAGCATTTACCACCCCCAACTTTTTTTTAAGTAAAAAGGTAAACTTCAATGACCTGAAGTGGAGAATGTGACTATAGGTTCCAATCACACTCAGATTGTAAAGTATTTCTCATCTCCTTTTAGCCTGAATGCATACAGTGCTATGTGGCAAAGATACAAAAACCCAGGCTCCATTATCATCATCAATAAAAGTCATTAAGCTGCTTTTTAAAACAATGCAAAACCACTGATCCCAATTTGTCTTCTTTGAAAAAATCAGTCATTCCACTCAGCACCAGCTGAAATGCTGAAAAGTGAATTTAGCATTCCTTGGAAAGAAGTAACTTCCACTTCTCATTGCCTTTCCTCTTGCCCATCTTTTATCCTCTTTCTCCTTCTCTTCTTCAGCTTCTTCCTCTTTCTACAAGTAAGTAAATTCATTATTTTTTTTCTTTTTCAAGGTGTCTCCTCTAATGTTTTTTTCTGAAGTCAGTGTTTACTTACCTAACCATCAGTACTGCTGCTAATACCTGCTGCTTCTGTGGTAGGATTTTCAATGTGGTGTGTTTTCAACATCTGTTTACACTCCTTACTTCTCATTTTTTGAAAGATTACACATTTTTTGGTTATGATTTTAAGTATCATTCCAATTGCCACAGACTGACTTTTGCTAGTTTTGAATCTCTACCCCTTTGTTAACGCTTTAAGAATCATCAACCCAACTGCTATTGATTTCAGCACATCCTTTCCAAATGTTGCTTACAAGCTCACTATCAGTTTAGAACCACCAGTTTCTATACTCTCTGTATGACCATCAAAACTGGCAAAGAAAGGTAGACTAAATTCTATTCTTGATTGCATAAGCAGTACATCTGGGTGTGCATTTCCCTTTAATCCTTGCTCCTTCAATTCTTGGATAATTACAGTATTGGCTTCCAAGCAGCTTTCTCTTAGCTCATTCAGATAATCCACAGTTTTACAAATTGACTTGTTCATCTAGAATTGACAGATTTGATGAAATGTATTCAATACTACCTCTAGGTATTTGTTAAACTCTCTTGCAATAACATAGATAATATCGCCAAACAGTTAGAGAATCTATGGCTTCACAGACCTATGGGTGTTCTTATTCCCCATGTTCTCCATCAACAAAAAATAAGATACTCAACTTCAAGGTATGATGTAAATCTTCCACTTACCTTACGAAGGACATGTTGAAGAGTTATGTGGAACAAAGACTGAAGGTCATTTAATTGGATTATATCAGAAGTATTTTTATATCTTACTTCAGCTGTATCAATACACTTTTTGTTGTTGGACTAGAGTTGCCAGAGTTGATTTTTGAATGGAAAGACAATAGTACTCAGTATTATTTTTCACAGTTTTTATCAAAGCTTCTTATGCAGCACTTCTCAGGTTGTTCTGGTGGACATCAGGCCTACTATGGTCTCCAGGAACTGCTAAAATATAAGAATAAATAATGAGTAGCTGCTTCTTTCTGATCATGACTTATGGAGTTTCATAAGGAGCTTCAGCTAGACTAGAATAAGCCCAGCACACATTTCATGCCATTCTGGGCTCAACACTCAAGCCTTCTACTGGACACTGTAACAGACAAGACAAATAGACATCATTAATGGCAGCTTCATGGAGCAACTTGCAAAATCTGTCTTTAGTCTATGTACTTGTATATCAAACAATTTACACAAAGGTCTTTGATTAATTACATTAAGTTAGGCATTGCCTGTACAACTAGGAGTTTTAGCTTATTTAGTTTCTATTCTTCCAAGATACAGGCAAAAACTTACAGTGTCATCCTGGTATCACAGATTAGGATTCTTGATATGTTCTTTAAGAGAGGAAGGACATATGGGACAATACCATCTTCAAATCAGGTGATCAGAAGCATCATTATATTCATCATTATTGCTAGTGTCTACGTGAAAATTGGAACCTTTAGTGTTATTTTGGCATAGATCTTGCTGTATACTCTTGGGCCTTCTATGTTTTGCTGGCTTGTCAAATTCAATGGCAAAATCTATTTTTTCATTACAGACATTGAACCATAATTTTATTTCTTATAGGGCCACTTTATCAAAGTGACTGTTTTAGCTCAGTTGTGATCACAAAAAGCATAGGACTTGTATGTCTTCATATATTGATAATCAAGGGAGATTTTGCTAATTCTGTAATCTAGTCACTAATATTTTATTATCTTGATAATAGGTTTCTTCATAGACTATCTGAAAAAAATTGCTTTTCAGATTGTCAAAGTTTGCTCTGACAAACTTTAATATTTCAGGAGTTCCTTAGTAACCACTAATGTCACATTAATATTAGGATTTTCTTTTTTCTTCTCCAGTATTATGCCAATAATAATCTCATTGGATTTATCCTGTAGCTGTTCTATGTAAATATCTTGGCAGATGTAACACATTGTATCCAGTGTCAACTCCTTCATGTGCTCTGTGCTTATTGGGGTTTGTGACATTGGCTACCAGCTGAAGAATGAATCCTGACTACTGGTTCACTAGAATCTCTGCAAGAACAATATCAGCCATCATTATAAGTAGAATTAAGCTAGTAGGTTTCTGAGTCTAATGTTTGCAAAATATTTCTTGACTTTTTATCCAAACATTAACATTAATGGCAAGACATTTTGCTGATGTTTGCCTTGATGCTTGGATCCTTAGGTGAGAAAGAGTTTTTGATTTCTAGACTAGCTGCAACCCTGCTCAGTTGACTGTTTCTTGAATTTTCTGGCACTCTGGACAATTCCAGAAGGGTCTTTGGCAAGTTTTACTCCCCTATATTTTTTAGGAACTTCTATACACCTTCTAGTTTAAGCATAGGTAGAGAAAAGATTTTCTCAAAGCTGGGATCAGCTCCAAAGTAAAAGCAATAGCAGTTGCTTTTCCTCAGATGATGCTTGGCTTCTGTGGGGACAAGTCTAAGGGTTGAGAGTTGAGTGACACTACAGGGTGTTAAGAGAGTCAGAGTCACCACAAATTTATTCATCTGTTCTTTCTTTACACTGTTCTATCATCTTTTTCTTCTCACTTCCTCCTTTCTTCTTTCCTTCCTTGCTGTTAGCAGTGGCAGCTTCTCCTCTGCTGAGGGTAGAAGAGAAAACTTAGGGGCAGCTCAGAGCATGGCTGGGGCTTGGTTGGTGATGAGAGAAAAAAGAAAGGGAGGCAGCAAGTAAACAAAAGTCAATAGAGAGGGGAGAATTTTGTTACTCTTTACAGAAACAAAGCTAAATCATGAACACTAGAGGTCATTAAAATGATTTATACTATTTGTGGTAGAGTGCATAAATATCAGTAATCAATTCATTGTCTTGATCAAGTGCCCAAATAGCTGAAGGTATAACCCCAATAATTTTCTTAAATGAAATTACATTATATACATATATATGTATATATGTATATATACATATATATACACATACATACATACATACATACACATATATACACACACATATATATGTATGTGTATATATATGTATATCACATCAACTGGGCAAAATAACATAGATTATAGAGGCTTTATTCATCTGCTCTTACAACCACATTGAAATTGAAGTTGTGATGGAAACACAGAGCAAACAGCAAGAAGAGTCACCTGGGGTCTAGATGAACAGAAACCCTGCAACTAGGAAGAGAAATAAGAAATCACCCTGCAACTAGAGAAGGTAGAACAGGGCAAGGATGTGAGGTTGTTCCCTTCTGAGTGGATGAGTGGAACAGAGGCTGTGGCAGCTGCAGATGTCTCTTAAAGGGTCTGTGTCCTCAAGAGGACTTTCACAATAAAGAACTTGCTCACTCAAGCACCACAGACCAGTTAGCTGCTGGGAGTGGGCACAAGGGACTTACAGGAAGATGCTGAGTTATTGGAGTAAGGGCCAGAGGTGAAGTTTTCTCTCGAGCAGAAGTGCTGATAGAATCCATTGTTCCTCTGTTGAACCTTCTCCCTCCCAGTGTACAGATGCAGTGCTGCCATAGCTGAGACATCATCAAACTGGATAACAAAGGTCGCTCCACCCAGAGGATTCCTTGAAACTCTTCCTCCCCCAACTCATGGCCCTCCCATGTTATATCAGTTGTGCCCTTGATGAGTCCTTTGCAACTTGCTCAGTGAGCTCCAAGACCCACACTGTTGACAGTTGACCTCAATTTCTGGCATAGTTTCTTGAGGCAACTATAAGCACAGCATTCATGGATTTCTTGCTGGATCTTAACAGGTGACCATGAAGAGAGAAACACTGAAGCTAAAAATGACTGGCTACTGAACCCCTCTCAGGATTGTGCTTCTGGAAACCTACAACACTGGGAAACTTAAGAGCTTTGCTTAGTACATAGAAACAGACACAGAAAGGCAGTCAAGGGGAAGGCAAAGAAGCAGTTCTCATATGAGAGAGCAATACAGAGATCCAGAAAAGATGGAGTCAAGCCATCTACCAGATGCAGAGTTCAAAACACTGATTACAATGGTGCTCATAAACTTAGAGGAAGTGTAGATGAACTCAGTGAGGACTTTAATAAGTTGATTTTAAAAAACATAAAAATGGAAATGGAAATTATAAAAGAAAGGCAGTCGGAAATGAAGAACACATTATCTGAGATGAAGAGAATTAGAGGGAATCAACAGAGTGGATGAGGAAGAGGCTCAAACGATCGATATAGAGGATAAAGAAACCAAGGTCATTCAATCAAAATAGCAATAAAAAAGAAGTCAAGAATATGATAACAATTTAAGGAGTCTTTGGGACAAAATTAAGTGTAAAAACATCCATGTAATAGGGGTACCTGAAAGAAGAGCGGGAAAACAAGAAGTTAAAGAGCTATTTGAAGAAATACTGAAATGATGAAAAACTTTCCTAAGGAAATAGTCATACAATCCCAGAAAGCTCAGAGAGTCCCAAGAAAGAGGAACTCAAAGAGGCCCACACCAAGACACATCACAATTAAAATGCCAAAGGTTAAATACAAAGAAAGAATCTTAAAAGCAGCAAGAGAAAACAGTTCCCTACAAGAGAACACCCATAAGACTGGCAACTGATTTTTCAAAAGAAACTTTACGAGACAGAAGGGCTTGTCACAAAATATTCAAAGTGATGCAAACTCAGGATATACAACCAAGAATATTTTATCTAGCAAAGCTATCATTTAGAGTCAAAACACAGATAAAAAGCTAAGTGAATTCATTAACAGCATGCCAGTATTACAGAAAAAGTTAGAGGGACTTCTTTAAGAAAAAAAATATGTATCAAAAGCATTAACAAAAAATGATAATACCACATATCTATCAATGACTATCTCCAATGGAAAAGAATTAAGTGCTTCAACCAAAGGATAAGGTGACTGAATGAGTAAGAAAATAAGACCCCTACACATTCTGCCTCAGAGAGATTCACTTCAGATTAAAAGACACATGCAGGCTAAATAAAAAGAAATGGAAAAAGATATTACTTTGATGGTTTTTGAGATTATTGCATTAAATGAAGTAAGTGAGATAAAGAAAGACAAATACCACATGATTTCATGTGTTGTGGAATTTACGGAACAAAATAAACAACAATAACAAAAATAGAAACAAACTCATAGATACAGAAAATATTTTGAGGGCTGCTAGACAGGAGCAGGGTTGGGGTGTCAGTGAAAAAGGGTGAAGGAATTAAGAAATACAAATGGGAGAGGAAAAAATGGTGTAAATGATAGAGGCCTTGTTCATCCCTCTTGAGACCACATCAAAGTTGTGACAGAAACAAGGAGCAAACAGTAAGCAGAGTTGCCTGAGGTCCAGATGAACAGAAACACTACAACTAGGGAGAGAAATGAGAAACCATCCTGAAATGGTAGAAGATAGGAGGGGGAGAAGATGCAAGGCTCTCTGATCCTTAGTGGCTGAGTGGGACAGAGGCTATGGCAGTTCCAAGACTTCTCTTAAAGGGGCCATGTCGTGAATGGACTTTCATGGTGATGAACCTTCTCGCTCTGAGCACCAGTGCTGGGTTAACTGCATAGGGTACACCAGGGACTTATAGGGGGACACTGACTTGTTTGGGTGAGGGTTGGTGGCAAAACTTTCTCCAGAGCAGAAGTGCTAGTGGAATTCATTGTTCCTCCATTGAGCCTTTCCCAGCTCCCAGTTGTTGACTCAGTGCCACCATATCTGTAATGTCATTGACCTGGATAACAGAGGTCACTCCACCCAGAGGATTCCCTGAAACTCCACCTCCCTCAACTCATAGCCCTACCCAAGCTACATTCAGTTTTGTCCTTGGCGAGTGTCATGCTCCTTGCTGAGCAGTGCAAGGATTCGCACTAGTGGCAGCTGACCTCTTTTTCTGGCATAGCCTCTTGAGGCAACTGTAAGCATGGCATCTGTGGATTGCTTGCTGAATCTTAACAGGTGTCCCTGGAGAGAAAACACTGAGGCTAAAATTGGACTGCAACTGAATCCCTCTCAGGAGTGTGCCACTGGACATCTACTACACAAAACCACACTTATAAGACTGGGAGACTTAGGAGCTTTACTTAGCACATAAAAACAGAAAATCAGCTAAAATGGGAAGACAAAGAAGCAGAAACCATATGAGAAAAAAATAACAGAGATCCAGGAATAATGAAGTCAAGCAATCTAACAGATGCAGAGTTCAAAACTCTGATTGCAATGGTGGTGAATGAACTTAGAAATGTAGATGAACTCAGTGAGAACTTTAATAAAGAGATAAATAACATAAATATGGAAATTATAAAAGGGAGTCAGTCAGAAATAAAGAACACATTATTTGAGATGAAGAGTACATTAGAGAGAACTAATAGAGTGGATAAAGAAGAGGATCAAACCACTGATATAGAGGATGGGGAAGCCAAGGACACAAAATCAGAATGGCAAGAAAAAAAAAAGCCAATAATAATAACAATTTAATGAGCCTATGGGGCACAACTAAATGTAAAAAATATTCATGGTGTAAGGGTACCTGAAGGAAAATAAAAAGTTAAAGAGTTATTTGAAGAAATAATGATGGAATATTTTCCTAACCTGGTGAAGAAAATAGACTTACAACCCCAGTAAGCTCAGAGCCCCAAGAAAGAAGAACTCAAAGAGGCCCACACCAAGCCACATCATAATTAAAATGCCAAAGATTAAATACAAAGAAAGAATCTTAAAAGCAGCAAGAGAAAACAGTTAGTTCCCTACAAGAGAGCACCCATAAGACTGGCAGCTGATTTCTCAAAAGAAACTTTGAAAGACAAAAGGGCTTGACATAAAATATTCAAAGTGATGCAAATCCAGAATATACACCAAGAATATTTTATCCAGCAAAGCTATCATTCAGAATTGAAGGACAGATAAAGAGCTTCCCAGACAAAAATAAGCTAAGAAAATTTATCAATACCAAGCCAGTATTACAGAAAATGTTGGAGGGACTTCTTTAAGAATAAAAAAACATGTATCCAAAACATAAATAAAGAATGGTAATAACTATATTCCTATCAACAAGTACCTCAAATGGAAAATAATTAAGTGCTCCAACCAAAAGATAGAGTGGCCGAATGGATAAGAAAACAAAATCTCTACATATGCTGCTTACAAGAGACTCACTTCAGATTAAGACACACACACAGTCTAAAAGGAAAGGGATGGAAAAAGACATTGCCTTGATGGACCTAGAGGATATTGCACTCAATGAAATAAATCAGATAGAGAAAGATAAATATCACATGATATCACGTACATATGGAATCTAAAGAACAAAATAAGCAATAAGAACAAGAAAAACAGAAAAAAACTCATAGATACAGAGACTATTTTGAGGGCTACTAGATGAGAGGGGAGTAGAGGGGGATGGCTATAAAGGGCAAAGAGATTAAGAAATGCAAATGAGTAATTACAAAATAGACATGGAGATATAAACTGTAGTATATGGAAAATAGTCAACAATGTAATAAATATGTAAGGAGGAAGAGGGCTACTAGATTTAGTGGGTTTGCTTTACAAGTTATATAAATCTGTAATCACTATGCTATACAACTGAAACTAATATATTATTGTATAAAAACTGTAATTAAAAAAACTCATTGAATTATACAGTTAAATATGAGCAATTAATTGTCTATTATTATATTTCAATAAAGTCAGAAAAAAAAGTGCAAATAGATAGTTACAAAATAGTCATGAAGATATAAAGTGTAGCATAAGGAAAAATAGTCAACAATGTTATATGTAAGGGGAAAAGGGGTACTAGATTTAGTGGGATGATCACGAGCTCTAATCACTATGCTGTATAATTGAACCTAATATATTATTGTATGCTAACTATAATTGAAGAAAAATGAATTGTATGATGTAAATATGAGCAACTAATTGTCTATTATATTTTCATAAAGCTGAGGAATAAAAGTACAAAAAAATACAGCTAGCTATTTGTCAAAGTTTCTTCATGCCAGCTTATGTGAGAGAATTAAACTTTCATTGTTGATTAAGAGCTCTGAGATTCAGGCAGATGACAGAATTTTTTTAAAAAAAACTTGTTGTTTATATGGTACAAAAGAACCACACATTAGAATTTCAGCCCAAATTGCACAAATGTACATCACCACAATCATCAGTATCATCTACATCATATGGAAGTAAAAGGGTTGACAGATTATTTTCCAAGTCTTAGACTCATCCAGTACAGGCCTACAAAACAGAGGTAATAACTACATGCATTAAAATGTCATGTTAGCATGCATGTCAAGTAAAGTTCAAGGTTACAAGAGTAAAAGAACTCTAGGATGAGGAAAGAAACAATTTGATTTTGCTTTCAAACTGTCAAAATCAAAATATCAGTTTGGTACAGCTATCTGGGAACAGAAATAATCTGGTGGGTGGGGATCTTCCAGGAGATATCTCTTGGAGGAAACCTTTGAAAGATTGGGAAGGACTAGACAGGAAATGGATTTGGAACAATAGAGCTAAGGACTTGTTCTACACTAGGCATAGGCAAGCAGGTACACATCTCTGTTTATATTTTGTCGAGTTTAAATATAAATGTCTTGGAAGGTTTGTGCTGAGGATAGAGGAGCGAAGCCTTTCTGTAAAAGTTGTCCAATTTGTAGTTATAGCAAATGGTGGCACAGAACTTAGATTTACTTATAGACATAAAAATTGTGCTTCTAAGTCTTGGAAATAAAGTTGTGGAGCTAGTGAGTGCTTTTCACAAGGTAGTCTTCTATTAAATATTAGTGGATTTATCTGTGCCCCCTGCCCCATATTTTCACAGAATTCCCAGATGTCTATCTCTGTAAAATCTCAAACTAAATATGTATTATGGAATTTGGAAGTATTAATAACTCTATTACTATGATTCTCAACCCAATATCCCCTTTATAAGTACCTCTTAAAACTTTCTTTAAAATTATTAATAGTTTATACATACTATGACATACTGACACACACTATTAAAGAAAAAATATAATGTCCTAACATTCATATAAAGGGTAAATTAAATCAAAGTAATTTATAATAAAATGACATGTATTTCAATATGCAAATGCACAGGCAAAACCACTCCAGAAGACATTAATACAATAGTAGGATGCTTTAACTGTAAGTAAAATCATTATGATATGACAGCTACCAATGTTGATTTTATATCTACCTAACACTCAAATACCTAAATACTATGTCAGTGCTATCTTTGACATAATTCCTTCAAATGATGATAAATGCTTATTAAATTTCATACAAAACAAAGAATAATATTTTCTTAAATTACAGTGTCTAAAAAGATTTTTCAACTACATGAATGTGTATTAGGACATTTGAAAGTCATCTAATAAACCTTTATTGAGCACTTATTGTAATTGTGAACAAAACAGGCAAACATCTCTACTCTCATGGAGCTTACAGGGGAGTTAGGGTTAGGGTGAGAAGGAGATAGACAATAAACATGGTAAGTTAATTTAATAGTATGTCATGAGGTAGTAAGTGCTTTGAAAAATAATATAGCAGGTTAACTACATTTGGATTGCCAGGGAGTGGTAGGTGCTTGGAATTTGAAATAAGAGTGGTTTGTGATAAACCTCATTGAGAAGGTGATATCTACACAAAATCTGAAAATCCGGAAGGAATTTAGGGAGTTAACCATGCAGATGTATGGTAAAGAACATTCCAGGCAGAGGGAACAGCTAGTGCAAGGTCTCTAATAAGTATGCATGCCTGGCATTTTCAAGGCTCAGCAAGGAAGCCAATATACCTAAAGACAAATGTGTGAAGAGGGAAGTAGCAGGACATGATTGAGGTCAGAGAGTTAATGGGAAGAGAACATATCATGTGGGACTTTGTAGGCCACTCTAAGGACTTTAAATTTTATTCTTAGTGGGGAGCTATTTCAGGGTTTTGAGGAGAAGAAGGGCATGATATCTGACTTAAATCCTGTGTTGAAAATAAATGGTAGGGGTAGAGTGTTTGTGAGGAGGAAAGAGTAAAATTAAGGAGTTCAGATAGGAGGATATTATAGTAATCCAGGCAAGAAAAGATCATGGTTGGACCAGAGTTTTGGCTCTAAAAAGGGTGAGATTTGGCTGGATTTTGGATAAATTTTAAGACCAATAGAATTTCCTGATGACTTGGATACAGAGAATGAGATAAATACAGGAATAAAAAGTGATATCTATGTTTTTAGCCTAAGCTCATGGATGATAATATTTTCCTTTTACTGAAAAGGGAGAGATTGTAGCTTTTGTGGTATCAGAGAAGAGGGATATCGACTTCAGTTTTGAAGATATTGAGTTTGAAATGTCTATTAGACATCTAAGTGAAGATATTGATAGGCATTTGAAAATATAAGTATGGTATTTAGACAGAACATCTAGGCTAAAGTTAAAAACGTGAGATTTTTAGCCATATATATGGTGCTTAAAGTTATGTTATTAGATGAGTTCACCATTAATGGGGATAAAAAAAAAGGAGACCTGTACATTTGGCCCAATACCTGGCTTTCCCAGAAACCATCTTCAATTCCATAAACAGGAGTCAACAGAAATTCACACAGATATTTAAAAATATTTATTATCTTCCTGAAAAAGGAATTAATAGTGGGCTTTGTGCACTGGAATTAATATCACACTATCATCGGAGTTCAAAAGGGGGCCTGAGTATCTGGGATGACATTTAGCCTCTCCAGGTGTTCTCAGCACCATCAATGGGTCAAGAGTGAAATCTTATACTGGGACTAAGATTCTGCTTCCTCTGGGCCATCTATCCCCAATAATTAAGAATCAAGATAGGCACTGAGCACTGGTAGTAACATCTGGCTTCTTCAGTAATCCTCAATTCCATAGACATTGTCATTTTCTAGTCTTTGTTGTTACCAATAACTTCATCGTTTTCATAATCACAATTTTGTTATAATCACTTATTTACATACTTTCACAACTCAACTCCCATGCCATGGAAAAAAATTTTAAGTGCAGGATTATCTTGCATATTGCAGGATGTCTGGCATCCCTGGTTCCTGTCAGTTAGGTTCCCCAATCATTATGACAGTAAAAATGTCCCTATACATTAATAAATGTCCCATGGGGAGCCATACCCTCATTATTGAGAATCACTGCTCTATTTTTGGCAAAATATCATAGCAACTAAATTGCTAAGTAAAACAGAATTCATTTACCCAGAGTACTGTTAAAATTTTCAGAATTTTTTCTTCTTGCTAGCAAGATCTATCAAGATATCCCCATTTTTATATATCAAATGTGACAATTCTTTCAAATAACATAAAATCACCACCAGTTATTTTCAGTCTTAGCTCTTCCATCTTTAAAATGGAAATAACATTTTCTGGAGTAACTCTTAGAACAATGAACATCTAGGTAATATACTTGAGCTCTTCAGAGATAATACATTACCTAAATTATTAAGAATTATTCTAAGACAAAATTGGAAAATACACTGAAGGTAGAAAATAATAAAGATGTGTAGATTGTGATTTTATTAAGTTTATTTTAAAAAAACCCCACACATTTGTTTTCATATTTAAAGAACAACTCTACCGCAGAAATACTTTCCAGTGTTTTGGAAGCAAAATATGTTTATCACACATATTGGTAGTTGAAGAGAATACAGAGACTCCAAGGACATTTGCTACAAGTTGTTGATTGAATTTTGGCCAGATTTAGGCAAGCATTTTGCAAAATGCACAGCTCTTCAAACTAATTTTCAGTGTTCAAACAGAATTTACATCCTTTTAAAACAAAAGTGCCACTATCATCACCATGTTAATATTAATATTTCTTAAGTACTCGTTGGGTGCCTACTACTGTTCTAAGTTAAAAAAGTAAGAGTTTTACAGTCTTCTTGGATTTTAATCTCACAGCTGAGACATTCACTTATAAATTTAAAAATTATCTCTCTATGCTAGCATCATAAAAGGTAGCAAATTTTTAGCTTTATAGTAAGAAGTGTTGAATAGGTCTAATGAAAGGTCCCCTGGGCATAAATCTGCTGTCAACAAATAAACCTCCCTACAGGATATCTGCTTGAGTGAACCCCTGGTCCTTGGAGTCAGAGAATGATCTTTATGATCATTAAATTGGATTGACAGACACTGCCTTGGGACAATGACAGAGGTTTCTCCTGAGCACCTGCAAATCACAATGTAGTTAAAAATGAATACTCTTATACAAGTATATCTTTTCCAAAACTTGACATTGTATTTGCATAAGAGACATGTGTAGTTAATTTTAAAAAGAGAGGAAGATGTAACCTAGTTGTGAAATAATTCCCCCATTTAACATCAGAACATTATCTGTGCTATTGATATGTCTGGGTATTGCAGAAAAAGGTTATTTCTGAACAACTTCAGAGTCAGATGATTATATAAGTTTCACCCTAACATTTTTGTTTCAATGGCAATGCATTTTGAAAGCCCAAATACAAAGTCTGACTGTCAGCAAGCCTTAATATTTCTACCAATAAATGCTGCTGGATCTCTTAAGCAGTAATGCATTATTTTGATCTCTTTCCACTGTCCCTAAGTTCTCTGGCCTCTGGCACTAAAAGATAATCACTTCAAGAGCAATTAATTCACCTAGAGAATTTCTTTAAATTCATTGTATTTGTTATAGCAAGCTGCACAACTAAAAAAATAAATAAATAAAATAGCCTTTATTTACATGTCAGATGAGTTAGAGTATAGATTGAATAGATGTAAAGAACAATATCATTTCTGATCTGAAGTATACACACTTTTTCCCAGTTGTTAATCTTCATCACAAATTTCTCTGGATTCTGGGTAGTAAAGCTACCCAAGGTCATCTTTTGAATACAGAGTTTCTTCTTTCCCAAAACATGGCATCTTCTAACTGCCTTCAGCTATCCCTTTCTGTTATAAAAGGGTTTCATTTCAATGATGTTTTTCCTTCTTTGCCATGACCTGCAAAATCATGTGCACCTAGTGGAATCTTCTTCAATAACAGCCAAACGTGTTGCTATAAGCTGATTGCGTCCACGCATTCACACATTGTAACTTAATTTCCAATGTGATGATATTAGAAGGTGAGGCCTTTGAGAAAGAATTAGTTTCTGAGGAGGGAGTCCTCATCAATGGTATTAGTAGTCTTATAAAAGAGGCCTGGAAAGCTCCCTTCCCCCTTCACCATGTGAAGGACAGAGAGAAGATGGCTACCTATAAACGAAAAAAGTGGATCTTCACTAGACACTGAATCTAATGGTGACTTGACCTTGAAATCCCAGCCTCCAAAACTGCGAGAAATAAATTCCTGTTGTTTATAAGCCCCCAGTCTGTGGTATTCTGTTATAGCAGCCTAACTGCACTAAGACACATGTTGTATCCAAGCTCTGTCTCCTGTGACGTAAATGATTTATTTTCTGTTACTAATGTGTATTTTTATTTGAAAACCTTTCCCCCTTTCAAATGCAAAACCAATCTGAAGAGCTTATTTAATTTGCCTCATCCCACAGCCCTACATTTGCCTACAGTTACTTTATTCATGATGTGAAGAGCTTCACAGACAGTGAGTACTTGGGTGAATGTTTGGATAGTGCTTGGTAGATGATCCACACTTTAGTAGTTTGAAGTATTGTTTGATTAATAGTAGTATCTTCTTGAGTCACCTTAGTAATTAGTTGACACACTTGGAAAACCATGATTATTTTGCATCTGAAACAAAAATTTAAGAAGTGGAGAAAAATACTATTTTTCAAACTCCTACAAGAGGGAGAATTTGCTTTTAAAAACAGGACATATTAGAGTG
Source organism: Macroglossus sobrinus (assembly GCA_004027375.1). Lineage (NCBI taxonomy): Eukaryota > Metazoa > Chordata > Mammalia > Chiroptera > Pteropodidae > Macroglossus > Macroglossus sobrinus. The sequence continues at coordinate 419,778 of PVKZ01000594.1, forward strand.
TGGAATGCAGAATAGAAGTGGGCTAAAGATGAGGGAGCTAGTATGAATGAAAACAGTATGACATTCTTGAACAAAATGTGTGATAAAGCCAGATATTCCAGTTAAGCCTACAGAGTATCAGATAAATCAAGCAAAATGAAAACTGGCAACATTACAAATATCTTTTCAACATTTCAGTGTAGAAAGAGACATCTCTAAGTACATCGTTCATAGTTATACATGTGGCAGATATGCTGATGTTAACTTTTTTCTCACTTAATATTTTTATTATGGAAAGAACACTTAACATGAGATCTACTCTCTTAACAAACTTTTAGGGGTACAGTAAAGTGCAGTTAACTATAGAAACAATGTTGTACAACATGTAGATCTCTAGAATTTATTCATCTTGCATAACTGAAACTTCATACCCCTTGAATAGCAACTCCCTGGTTTCCCCTCCCCCAGTCTCTGGCAACCCCATTCTACTCTCTGTTTCTAGGAATCTGACTCTTTTAGATACCTCATGTAACTAGAAGTATGCTGTATTTGTCTTTCTGTGACTAGTTCAGTTTACTTGGCATAATGTCCTCCAGGTTCATGCATGTTGTTCCATGAGGCAGGATTTCCTTCTTTTTTAAGACTAAATGATTTTTCATTACATATATAATATATATTTTCCATTATGTATATAATTTATATGTAATATAGAGATATGATATATTTATATCACATTTTCTTTATCTATTTATCTGTTGATGGATTTTTTAGGTTGTTTTTATATCTTGGCCATAATGAATAATATTGGTGTTATCTTTTAAAAATAATTAATAGTATTTTAGGATGACAATTGACAATAGGGCCTTATTTTAAAAGTTGATATTTTAATGCTTAGTGATTCCCCCTTTCCCTTTAATTGTTACACAAAATTTTCTACTTTATATGTCCCAAAAATATTTAGCATGGAATAAAATAATACATCTAGCCAAGTGAGAGGTATAAGGTTTGATCCATCCATCTATCCAGCCAGCCAGCCAGCCATCCAGTCATTGAACAAATATGCATTGAGTACTACTATATACTAAACACCATCAAAAGTATGAAGGTAAATCAATTATTGACTCCACACTTGATGATTATTGTTAAACCATTAATAGAAAATAATGAGACCACTAGCTAATTTGTAACCCACAACAATCTAGAAAGAAATTGAGGGGGTTTAAAACATAAGTATAATAGAATAGTAAACTAGAAAGAATATATAAACCAAGAAAAAGGGGAATGTATGCATGATTGTCATAAAAATGAACAAAATTTCTGTAATTGAACTGCAATGGTGGCTCTGAGCTTCCTAGAATTCAGAACAAAATAAGTTATAAAGTTATGAAAAGGATGACCCATATTAAATTCATATCATTTCCTCAGGATAGACAAAGTTTTTCATGTTGCTAAATTCTATTGTAGTTTATTGAATAATGCATTAAAAACTAATACTTTTAAGGGAAATGCAGAATATTTCATAATTGTTTATAAAAACTGAGAGGGCAATATACAAGGGTAACACTGTGAAGGGAATTCTAGGAGAGACTAAGTTAAAGTAAAACAACTTTTTGTGGTCTCAATAATAAAAGTACAGAACTGATAGCAATGATTCTAAGATACTGGTCTATGAACTCATGATTCATCATGGTTCAATTTTTATTGGTACATGGTGAATGGGAAAAATAAGAAAAATATATTGAGTTTTAACAAAGCTTAATTTGTTTAATTTAATGGTCTTTTATATATAATTTCTTCCTCCATTGTGTGTTGCTGAATAATCTATATTTTTTTCAAGATAGGGAAGGTAAAATGAAAAAGATAATTTGAAATGATACTTACAATAGAAGACAAGAATTCAACAAAAATTTCAAATAGAAAAGAAAGCTAACTCAGGTATCCCAGGTTTCATTAGCTTGTAATTAAAAGTAATCCTTTCTAAATTCTAATTATTACATCATGAACCAATCACTTATCTAAAATCTTGCCCCCAAATATGGCCTCGTTTCACTATATGGACTCATGTATGCTTCATTATACATCTTTCCATAATTTCTTGTTTATGCCCCATGACTTGACACTACACGGCTGTCTTTTCAGCCAGTAACCCTCATAAAATTGTTGCTCTCTTATAAATTGTTGCACCATAAGTACCTATCACATATAGTCCTCCCCACTAACCTCTGAGGAGGGATACAGCTCTTTCTTTGGGTAAGAATTACCTGCTCATGGGATTTGTGAGGGAAGTCAGTGAAAAAAAAATGCAGTTAAAGCACCTAGAAGGGACGGGCACATAATAAGCACTCAAAAAATGATAGTGACAACTATATTTGCCCCTGATCTTTGCTAGAATGTTTCTTATGGTAGACAGAATTGTTTCCAACTACTCTCTCCATAGGAAAATTATACATTCTCAACTGTGGCCATGTGACTTGCAATGTTTCCATGTGAAGTATATTCCCTGCCTTATTGATTTTTAATTTGGCCATGTGACTTTCTTTAGTTAATGAAATATGAGTGAAACCATATGTGCCACATCTGAGCTGAAGTTTTAAGAGACTGAAATAGGAGCTGTTCCTTTAGCTTAAGTCTCATTACAAAAAGGCACCAATTGCAGAATCAGAGCTGACCCTCAATTGGTGACAGAAAATAAATAAATAAATAATGTAAATATAAATGTAAATATAAATGTAAATATAAATATAAATATAAATAATATAAATATAAATATAAATATAAATATAAATATAAATATTGGTTACTGTAAATATATTATATCTTCAGTTGCTATAAATATACCAGTTCCTGATTTTTTACCCTACTTTTTTACTCTTGATTTGTGGTTCCTTCTTACATTTATTTCTCTTTAGACTATGGCATCTAAATTATTCGTTTGACTTAAATTTTTCTAATTGAAGAACCTATACTACTAGTGGGACACTGGCACATGATAAGTGATTTATAATGAGAAAGTTAATCTCTTTGCAATACTCATACAGTTTTTCTTATTACATTAACGATAAATTCTCAGTTTAAAACAAGCTTGTCATTAACAACTTTCAAAAAGTTGCTAATGTCTTTTAAAAAAAGATGAGAGTGATATTTAAGCAAGAAACGAGGTCTAGCAAGTGTCTATTTGAAATTTAATAATATTGTTTAATCTGCTTCTCCTAGATTTGCTCACTTCCTTGTTGACTTCAGGCCTGACTCAAGATTTACACCATTTATCTCCTTCCTTAATAAAAGTTTCTGGGCCTGATACCTTAAAATGTAACTCCTGCTTTTAATTTTCAAATATCAATAAAAAGTCAAATTGATTATATTTTGTGTCTACCTTCCTATAGACTTAAATAGGTTTAAAGATTATAAAATGCTCTAATTTTATTGCCGATTCTGGTTTATGTGCAGCAGCTAAACACTACTAGGACTTTTCTTTACTATGACCCCTTCTCAGCTTCACATACAATCCACTACTCAAAGTTGAGGCTTGGATCCCAAGTATAAAAAGAATCTATTACCTCTAGCAATAACATTTTTGCCCCCTTATTAACATCCCCCACTAATCTTTAAAGTCTTTGTGGAACCAACTGCTACACACAGCTAACTTGATTGAGTTATTTATAATAACTCATAGTTGTTTTTCTTAAATAAAGCTTCAACTATAGAGTCCTATTAATGTTTATCAGAAAGCTTAACAGTTTTTCTTATAATATGTATCTTTTTCTTATTTAATATAAATATCTTTGTTGCAGCATGGTTCTCAGTTTCCAAAGGCAATTAACTTCATTTGAAATTAATCTATTTTGTGCCCCTTATTACAAAGTAATAAAATAAAGATTTGCTAGGTACCGGTTAATGTACTAAGCTACTGTCAAGAGCTGGCACAGCCTCAGAGGTGGTCATGATGAGAAAGGGTGGGCCAACGGCTATTGACAAGCTTGGGACTGGGCAACCACTATTAGAACTAGAAAGTTTGAAAATGAAATTGCACCAAGGTCTTCCTGGTTTTGTTGCTACTAATAGTATTAGATTTACCTCCATATGATGAGATTGTTCCACAGACACCTTAACAGAGAACCAAACGGCAACTATCTCCTGCAGCAACTATAGCCTAATACCCTGTTGCCCTATGCTTGTGTGAAATGGACACCAGAGGTATATGTGGCATGTTTTGAAGTTCTGGTGGATACAGTAAGTTTTCTTATCCAGACTTACCTGTAATCAATTAATTCAACACCCTGTGCATATAATTTCTTTAACATTTACACGGTGTTTCATTTTTTCAAAGTATTTCAATTACTCATCAATAATAATAAAAATAATAATAATTCTATAGTTTATTAAAAACCTATTATACTCTAGAAAGTTTACATATTCATTCAGCCATCAATTATTAAGATCTTACTATGATTTCTATGCACTTTCTTGGGCATTGGGGACTTACCAGTGAATGAGATAACAAGATACTTGATATCTTGGAAATAACAATATACTAGGATGGAAAGTAAACTGACAGTAATAATCAATAAATTTGACACATTCTACAGATAATATAAAGTTGTGTGTGGGCAAAAATGCAGAGTGCAAATGTAAAGATTGCTAATTTATAGAGGGTTGTCAAGAAAGTCTTCTTTGGTAAGATGACATTTGAGCAAAGACCTTGTGTGAGGGGTGAGGGGTACTTGCCTACCTTTTTTTAGGTGAGGCAAACCTTGGTTGACCTTACAGATTGCAAGGACCTTGTCAGCTTACAATCCCTTTTTTTTCCGTCTACAGCATCTGGTCTTCCTAGGTGGTCTCCCATACAAGTACTAACCAAGCTCGACCCTGCTTAACTTTCAAGATCAAACAGAATTGAGCTTGTTCAGGGTGATATGGCTGTAGACAACTTCACTACCTTTCTGATTGCATTTCCTACCACTTTTCCCTCATCAAATACCAGACACTGTTTCAGACACACTGGTCTTCTTGCTGTTCCCTGAGAACAACCTTGTCATTTCCTCTGCCTGGAATATTCTTTTCCTAGTTGCATAGCTCCTTCTCTTGCCTTTTACCTCATCCAGAGAGGCAAAATTAATAGGAATAAGTAACTACTTGAGTGTGAGAATTCAGAAAGTGGCAGGGATGAGAAATGAGACCCAAATTTTGGGCTTGGGCAACTGGATATAAAGAACATAGGTTGAAAATGGTCAGGAAGATGAACTTTGTTTGAAGAGATACACTTGTCTGACAATTAGGGAAAAATTTAGGCTAGAAATATATACTGTTTTGTTTGAATAAAGTAATGAGTTATAGATTTTGGAGTCAACAGCTCACAGTTGGTAGTGGTCAACCATAAGACTGAGTGAGATTGCACAAGGAGAGCATGCACAATGATAAGAGAAAATTGCTTAGTACAGAGTAATAAAAAAACAGCTGGATAAGGGAAGACGAGCTCTTGAAAGTTACTGGAAAAAATAGCCACAGAAAAATAAATGGAAATCCAGGAGAACAGAGAGACATAGAAGCCAAAGGATAGAGATCTTCAAATTAGGAGATGGACAAGACTGAGAAATGTTGTTAAGAAATCAAACAAGATGAGAACTGAGAATTTGCTAGACTTATCAGTGCAGAAGTAGGTGAGAAATGAAAAGCAAGTTTATTTTAATGGTAGGTATGGAAGACAGGTGAGTGGGAGGATAGCAATGAGAGAAATGTGAATATGAAAAACTTTTTCAAGACATTTTTACATAAAGAGGTGAAGAGAGGTGGAGTGATAGCTGAATTAGATCTTTATCTCATTTGATTCTCATAACAATATGATGAATCAGGCACTAATATCTTTGTAGAGTTGAGCATCAGAATGGTTAAAATTTGGTAGGACCAAAATTTTAAGTGAAATTTTCTCTTTCCAAAGTTCTTTTGTCTTTAGTCCCTATCTCTAGTTGTAACTTGCAAATATTTTCAGGAGCACACAAAGCTGATTATAACAAAGTTAATAACTTATATGCTTTGGTTCTTCCTTTAGCTTACCAAGTGGATTACAGAAATATAACAAAAAGTGCTATCTACTTCCTGGAGTTGCTGTAAATCGTCCTTAGATATAAAAATAAAACTAGATCAAAATCTTTGTCACAATTTTGGTAATGAAATGTATTTAAAAATATGTACTTTAGGTGTTTTGGTTAGCATCAAGATGAACTGTTTATTCAAGTAAATATTGGTCTGACGGTCTGACTTTGGATCAATATTTACCTCACTGTGTGATATGTGTGTGTCAATATCTGCTTAATGTCTGCAACCTGCTTCCTATCAGTGTTTTTGAAACTATCCTATAGTCTCAAAGAAATTTGGACATTTGTAGTGCTCTGGATCCATATAGGTTCTTTATTGCCAATCTATTAACAATAGAGCTCTATGATATTATTGTTCCTAGCATAGTTGTACTCATTACACAAACAGTTTCTGAAGCTTATAGAAGCCCTAAGGAGAAATTATGGATGAGAATATATTGTTAATGGCCAGAGTGTTTATGGGGACAGTGGTTTAAAAGGAATTCTTTTAGGAAAATTTGTTTTGGGAGCATTTGGAATTCAGATCTAAGACCCAAGTTTATTTCATAAAACAGTAGAAGTTTACATATTCAAATTTTTCAGAGTTGCCTGAGGCTTATTATTCCTCATTTATAAATAAGACTCTGAATTTTTCACTAGATTTTTAAAAACTTATTCTTATATTCATTATGCTTCTGGGTTTTGATTTTTTTTGCTTAGAATGATCTTTGACATATCTCATGAGGACTTCTTTAGCTGACCTCCTAAGATATGTAATAAGCCTAGATGTACCCAATTGTGGACTCTATTTAGTTAGGTTCCTTTCATACAGTGTACAATAGAAATTAACAGTGAAAAACTGCTATGCGTGAAACCCACAATTTTGACTGAGGTTGTGATAATGTCATTTGTATTATATTAATTTTACCTTTTTATCTTTTGGAACAGACCTAGGGAAAGTTACTGTTCTTATCTACAAGCTTAATAATGGACTCTGGTAGAGATTAGCACTCAAGGTTATAAAATGCTTTCATTGGAATTGACATTAGTCAAAATATTATTTGAATAATATGAAGAGTGAATTTTCATGTTGTAAAAAGAATATGAAATAGAGATATAGGAGGTTACAGAAAAGTATAATGAAGAATTTTAAAGGAATAAAAAACAGGCTCTACATAAAAAGGTTAAAAGAATTGGAGTTACTTAGCTTAGCAAGAAAAAGGCTACGACATGAAAGGTGGAATTTTAAAGTATATAAAGGGATTATGTGATGAGACCACTGAGCAGTTTTTCTGTTTGTCAGTAGAAAACTCACTTTTAGAAAATTGTGTTAAATTGAAATACAGATTGATATTTGGAGAGTGGTTAGGCCAGACATAGATTTGAGAGTTTTTGACATGGATGTAATAGTTAAACTCATGATACTAGGTAGGAGTAACAAAGAAGAATAGAAAAGAAGTATAAGAATAAACTGGGTAAACATACATATAGGAATTGAAAAAATAATGTCTATATGTTAAAAAATAAAGGAAGAAAAGACAATGCACTATCATCAAAAGAGAGTTTTACTGAGTATTTACCACATGTCAGGCACTTTTCAAAGTACTTACCATGCATTACCCCCATTTAATATTCATGAAAACCAATTGGATACTATACGACTATACTTACTTTTTTCTTTTCTTTTCTTTTCTTTTTTTTTCAAACAAGAAAGCAGAGGCATGGAAAGATTCATTAATACTCAAGGCCACAGCATTCTGAAATGAGATTCCAGATTCAAATTCAGACAGACTGGTTCCAGTGCCCACATTTCTAACATTGTTATGCTTTCCTTAAATATAGAATTTCAAGTGGTAGAAGAGTAAGCAAATAGAACATACTGAAAATATGGCAAAAAGCTGAGAACTCATAAAAATATCTGGTGATTGGGAGATGAATTCTAACATTGGAAAGACCAAATTCAGTGGGGATGTAAGCCAGGCATTAAAATGAGAATATATTATAAAGGAGTGGCAGCAGCAAGTATAGATTGTCATTGAAGGGAAGAACAAAAATACAATAGTTACTTCAGGGAATGGCATAAAAAACTATAATGTTGTTTATTTTTTTAAAGCTAGAATAGACTTGAATATATTTTTATTTATCTCCAACTAAATGATAATATCATTAATATACTTCATTGAGAAAACTGCGGTCACATGATATGTGTTTCCTCAACTTTTTCTCTCTTTCTCAAAATATGTCTGTGTATGTGTATAATTATAGTGAGTCAGTTTTCACAACTTACTTCTTCACCATTACTCATCCCAGAATAAGAAAGAGATAACAGGTTGTGTTGGTTCTTCACAATTGGAGGATAAGAGAGGTTTAGAAGGACAAAGCTATCTTGTTACAAACCTCTCTGATAGAGATCTTACATTTATGAGTAATGTAAAGCTAGGTCATAATTTAAATGTCACTCCAATGAGTCAATTAAAAGGTTATGTGTGTATACCCATATTTATTTATTTATTGTTGATCTGCCAATATTATTTTTGTATCAATTAGCAAACCTTATTTTAGTTGCAAGTTTTTAAACTATATGCATAATAAATTATGTGTTAGAACAACAACACAAACCATGAATTTTGACCTCTATGACTTGGTCAAGTCACTTAACCTCTCTCTTTTCAGTTTCTTAACTGTAATATGGCAATAATAATATTGCCTTATAGTGATGTGTTAAGGATTAAATAAAATAATGTGTATTTCAGGTTCCCTTATTGGCCCCATTTCTTTACCCCATCTTGTCTTCATGCCCTTGGCCCAGTGACTTGGAAGTTTCTTCCTCTAAGATGTAGAATATAGTAATCCCTCCTTATCTGTGGGGGATATGTTCCATAACACCCAGGGGATGCCTGAATCTGCAGATAGTACTGCACATTATTTATACTATGTTTTTTTTCTATACATACATACTTATGATAAAGTATAATCTATAAATTAAGCATAGTAAGAGATTAGCAACTAATAATAAAATAGAACAATTATAACAATTCACTGTAATAGAAGTTATGTGAATGTGCGCTCTCTCTCTCTCTCTCTCTCTCTTTATCTCTCTCATAACCGATCTAATAACTAAGAGAGTTTCTAAGTGACTGATGGGCAGGTAGTGTATGCAGCATGGAGATGCTAAACAAAAAAGATGATTCACAGCCCTGACAGGAGAAAACAAAATGGTGCAAAATTTCATCACATTGTTCAGAGCAGTATGCAATTTAAAACTTATAATTTTTTAATGGAATTTTCTATGTAATATTTTCAGACCATAGTTGACCATGGGTAACTGAAACCACATAAAGTGAAACTACAGATAAGGGGTGACTATTGTATATTTCTTCAGCCCTTGACTTTGAGTTTGGCCACATAGCATGCTATTATCCATGACATGTTGTAGGATATAACACAGTCCAAATATGTAAAGCTCTTGCGTCATTCAGCTTGCTCTCTTGTTCTGTTGACGATGTAATAAGAAGAATATTTCTAGATAATCCTGTGGCTCTCTGGAGAATGGTAAGAGACATTGGAACAAAACAAACTGCCTTATCCGGGCCCAGCACAGATCAGACAACTGTTGGCCAGCTCACAGATCCATGAGCAAGCCTAGTTTAAGCTGATAAAAACTGCCCAGTTGAACCCAGTCTTTACCAACTAATGCTTAATTGACCTACAAATTCATAAGAGTAAATTATTTTTTTAAGCCACTGAGTTTGGGTATGATTTCATTTGCATTTTTATGTCAATAACTACACTTGTCAGGGACTTAGCACAGTGCTTGGCATGTAATTGCTGTTTAGCAAACGTTATTTGCCTTTTCTTTTATGAATAAATGTAATAAACATTTTATACATTTTATCTACAATATAAAACATGGAGCTATTAAACATTTGTATAATTGAATGTTTTTATTTGGTATCATGCAGACAGCACTTTTGCAATAAACAGTGAAATAACAACTCCTTCACAAAGAGTTCTCTTAGATTTTTGCTATATTCTTCCCATGCAAGTGTAACTTCCTCCCACTAATGCTAATATGATTTATGTGTGTGCATTGAAAAGAAAATATATTCCATGAATATTAGACTAATGAATTAATTTATGAACTCAGTCTCATCTTTTTATTAACTTCCCACTCATCATCTTATGTATTTTGCATGTTGTGGTAAATGCAAAGGGAAATATTTAAAAATATTTACTTTCTTGTTCACAGAGATAAAATTGTAATTTTATAATGCTACCTTAATACTACATGTATATTGAGGAAGTACTTTAAAAATTATTTTGATCATTCATTTTCTGTTATAATTATTTAAACGTATCACTTTAAATTTGTTGACTTCAAAATTTCCTTTTATTAAACTTCTATTTACAAGAGGTCTCAACACAACATCCTCATTGATACTGTAAACTACTTGTCATATTCCACTAGAATCTATTTATTTCTTTGTTGATGTTCAGTGTATTAAAAGCAAGTTATTCACATTAATTTCTTTAAAACATCTCCATACTTCCTTAATCAATAGCTTATCATAAAAATCTTCAAAACATACATTGCTTTATTATTAACTCGATTCTATTTGGAAGTTTGTTTCTGGAGGAAGTGGAGGTGAATGGTAGGTTACATAGCAAAGAATAGAATGAGTGCCTGCTCTTCATATGTTCTTACCTTCACATATTATTTAAATCTATAGCTTGACTTTTACATGCATAATTAAAGGCATGTCACCATAGGATAAATTCTTTCTAAAGCCTTGCAAAATGGCAATGTATATGTGAAGGAAGTAGAGTTTGAGTAAAATCATTTTTTCCACCTTTTTAAAAACAACTTGGTAGTAGTTCAAAGATGTTAAGTAGATAATAGATAGATGTTAAGTAGATGTTACTAGATAATAGAATGTGAGAAACTAGTGGGGAAGAAGATAAAATGAGCAGATATTAATTTATATCCAGCTTCTGTACCCTAACATCTATAGAATATAAGTATTTTTGTTTCTATTTGTCTGATTACAGGACTGTTCAGTTTAACTAAGGTCGTGTTTATGAATTAGATTTATTCTCCTTCCACTTATTTCATCACCTTATTCCATTAATCATTCTCTCTTATATCTATAACCTCAAATTATTTGTCTTTCCACTAGAAATATAAATATTATCAAATATTCTCTTTTAAAAGATATATTACTCTTTGTTTAGAGCCTTTTCTCCTTCTCTTCATATGTAAGACTTCACAAACACTATTTTGCTCAATTGTCTTTGATTTCCTCACCTTTAATTTAATTCACTTCAATATGGCTTCCATTTCTACAATGTTGCTAGAATATCACTAGAAAAAGTAATTAATGACTTCTAAATTGATAATTTAAATTTTAGTCCCTTTATTGCTTGACCATTTTATAGCACTTGACATTGCTGAACATGCTTCAACTTTTGAAAGTCTTTCATCCATTGGCTTCCGTGATTACTCTTTCTTATTTCTCCTCTCTTGAACATTTATTTTTGTTCTCCTTGGTTGGCTTTTCTAACTTCATTGCTCCTTTAATATTGGCATTTTCCAGCACTAAAATATTAAGCTCTTTTTTTTACCCTACATATTGTTCTTATTTTTCATCGATATTTCTATAGCTTCAATTGCCACCTATATTCCTAAAAGCTTTCAATAGCTGAAGTCTAGATTTCTATTTTCAATTCCTTAATAAAAAATTTCCCATAGATATCGTGTAGAAAATTCAAAAGAATTTATTAAAAACTACGCTCACTATTTTTTTTCAAAGCATTTTCATCTCCTATATTTTCTACCTTGGTAAACAGCAACATTAACTATTCACCTAACCAAGACAGAAATCTGATAGATTCCTTCTAATCTTTAGTTTGCATTATCATAAAAATGTCAATTTTCATGGATTCAATTTTTTATATATTTCTTACATCTCTTCTCATAATTATTATTTTAGTTTATGCTTTTACTATCTCTACTCCATTCCAGTTTGGTAGTCTCTTCAGTTGTTTTTGGACCTCAAGGACAAACAAAATTTCAAAAACAATTAGATCTAATTAGTGAATTTAACAATTACTTGGAAAAAGTCATTATGCAAAAATTATTTGTATTTCTGTAAATAATAAAAAAATTGTCCAATAAAATTTTAAATGGCATTTAAAAGAGCAATAAAAAGCATCAAATACTTAGAAATAATCTAATAAAAGATGTAAAATTGTTAAACCTGAAACTACAAAATATTCAAGGAAACATTGAAAAATATTTAAATAAATAAAAAAATATGTTTATGATTTGATGAGTTTTAATAGTGTTTTGATGTTAATTCTTCTAAAATTGGTCTATAAAGTAAATGTAATTTCAATCAAATTCCTGCAGAGTGTGTGTGGTGTGTATGTAAGTTGACAAGCTGATTATAAATTTGCATCAAAATGCAAAAGTCAGTATATAGTCAATATAATCTTGAAGAAGAAAATGTTAGAGAGCTTATACTATTAGGTTTTAAGAATAACTATAAATCCATAATAATTAAAGGTGGAGTGGTATTGATGAAAGGATTGACAGATAGACCAATGAAGCATAATAGAGAGTCCAAAAATAGAACCACACATATAAAATCACTTGACTTATATCCAAGATCTCCTGTAATTAAGTGAGGGAAAGAATAGTCTTTTTAATAAATGATGTTAGAGTAATTGCATACTCATATGGAAGAAAATGGACCTTGATCCCTATGTCATATCACATATAAAAATCAAATTGAGATGGATTATAAAACAATATAACTTTTAGAACTATGCCTCATGGACCAAATCTAAACCACTACCTCTGTTTATAAGTAAAGTTTTATTGGAACACAGACAACCCACTCTCTTATGTATTTTTTATGACTGCTTTCATGCTTCAGTGATAGAGTTGAATAATTATGATGCAGAGTATATGTCCCACAAAACCACATATATTTACTATCTGGCCATTTACAAAAAATGTTTGCAAAACTGTTCTAGAAGAAAACAGGATGTTATGATTATGAAGTGATAGTATTTTTTTTCTTTATAAAGGAAAACAAACACTAAAATAAAATTATAAAAGATTGAATAAAACAATAAATTTGACTTTATTAAATTAAGAACATCCGTTTATTAGAATTGGTGTCCTGAAAATAACAAAAACTCTTAGATATCATTTTAAGAAGTCAAGTAATTTAAATTAAAGATGGTCAAAGAATTTAAATAGACATTTATCCAAAAATATACAAATGGTTAATCACATATTAAGACTCTCAACATCATTAATTATTAAGAAAATGCAAATTAAAACCAAAATGAGATCCCCACTTTGCATCAACTAAGAAGACTTCAATAAAAAAGATAGAAAAATGGCCAAGAAATATATGAAAAGATGCTCAACTTCACTAGCTATTAAGGAAATCCAAATCAAAGCCACAATGCAATACCACCTCATTATGATAGAATAGCTATTATCAACAGGACAAGTAATAACAAATGTTGGAAAGGATACAGAAAACAAGGAACACTCATACACTGCTGGTGGGACTGCAAATTGGTACAGTTACTAGGGAAAACAGTATAGAGTTTCTTCAAAACACTAAGAATTGACCTACCATATGATCCAGAAATCTCTCTACTGAATATTTAGCCCAAAGACTTGAAAACCCACATCCGAAAAGATATTTTCACACCAATGTTCATAGCAGCATTATTCACAGTGGCCAAGACATGGAAGCAACTGAAGTGTCCTATGATAGTTGATTGACTAAAGAAACTGTGGTCCATATATAAAATGGAATATTACTCAGTCATAAGAAGAGATGAAATATTGCCATTTGTGACAATATGGATGGACCTTGAGATAATCATGCTAAGTGAAATAGGCCAGACTGAAAAAGTTGAAAATCACATGATATCACTTATATGTGGGATATAAACCTAAAAGCAACAAATAAACAAGACAAACAAACAGAGACTCATGGACATGGACGATAGGCTAGTGGTTACCAGAGGACTATAGACTAGTGGTTATTAGTGAAGTGGGGGAAGAGGGGGGAGGTAGACAGAATAAATGGAGTCAAACATAGAGTTTAGGGGGAGGGTGAAATGGGTAAATGGGATCAAATATATAGTAGCTGAAGGAAACTGGACTTTGGGCAGTAAACACACAATAGAATATACAGATGTCAAATGATAATGTACACTTGAAAATTATATAACTGTATTAACCAATGTTACTCCCAATAAACTTAATTAATTTTTTTAAATAAAAATAAATTTAACTTAAAAATAAAAAGACAAACAATAACAAGGGTGGACTAATATGTACAGAGATTGAAATTATCAAGCACTACTGCTGGGAAAAAAATTGATTCATGTAGGTTCTTTGGTAAACAACTTGGTATTTCCTCAAAGAATTAAACAATTAACATATGATCTAGCAATTCTACTTCTAGGCATATACCCGAGAGTATTAAAACATTTTTACATAGGTTGGAGGGAGAAGATGGCAGACTAGGTAAAAGCAGGGTACATTTCCTCCCAGGTCCACATTGAAATTACAACTAAATTCTACAATAATCAACGTGGAAAATCATCTGAAGTCCAGCCAATCACAACACCTATGTCTGATAATATAAAGAAGCCACATCTAAGCCGATAAGGGGCAAAATCATCAAGTGGGCTGGACTCACACCCGGGGTGGTGAAGGATCACTGGTAGAAAGAGTGAGGCCCCAAAGGCTCTCATCTGGGAGCTTCACAGCCCAAGATCTCAGTCCAGGGAAGAGGAGATTCCAATAACTCTGACTGTAGAAACCAGAGGGAACTGTGGCCATCTGGGTGAAATAGAAGGAGACTGAATCCCTAGATGTCCCATTGAAGGACCTGCGCACAGGCTTTCTGAATTTGGATACTCACCCGGGACACCAGCAGTGGGTCAGAGTTTGTGTGAGATTCATTCTGAGAAAGTCTGCATTACCTGGCTCCAGAACAAGGGCTAGAAGAGCAGCCATCATTGTTCCTTAGACCAGCTCCTATACCAAGCAATCTAAATACCACCCCAACTTTACTGTGCAGATGCCTCCCACAGAGACATTAGGAAGCTTTGATCCAAGGAGATCAATCCACCCCATCCAACCTGCATATTGCTTGGAGCATTTGTTGCTGGATGGATGCCAAGCCCTGTTCCTATTCAAGGCCAAGCATTCCCAGTGGGTGGCCAGTGCTGTGAGCTACACCTCCGAGATAAAATCAGGCTGATCACTGCTGCCAATACAAACTTGGGTGGAAATCGGGGATCTGTGGGTTGGTCCTAGACAGCAGCTGGTCTTGCTGTGATCTGGGACTTCTGGGGGAACTTGTGAGCAGTTACCAAAGTTGCAGCAAGACTGAGGCTCTACTGATCTGACTGCCGTTGTCTCTCTGAGACCCCACCCCACCCTACCCACAAATTGTTCTAAGCGGTCCTTTTCAGTGAACTGCCACAACCCAGCCCCTCTCCTCCCTCAATCTCTCAATCCACATAGGCAACAAGCTTTGACTGGGAGAAGATGGGCACTACATGGAAATCTGCAGCAGGTAGACCTTTGCTGCCTGCAAGAGTTGCAGTATTGTGTCTGGGGAGTGCAGAGGTTTGTGGGACTACCCCAGACTGCAGCTGGTCTCACTGTGATCTGGGTCTACAGCGGGAACACCCAGGCACAGAAGTTGTGACAAAACTGAGGATGTATTGGCCAGACTGATCTTGCCTCCCTGAGATCCTGCTTCACACAGGCCACAAATTTCCTGCAGCCCATTGACAAACAACTTCGTGTACCCTACTTGGCTCTGGGATTGTGCAGTCAGCATAGGCAATTGACCTTGGCTAGCTCAATGAGCTCATTTCAAGGAAAACAGTTGTGGACAGACCATTGCTGCCTGTATGAGCTACAGTATTTCTTGAGGGAATTGCAGGGGTCTGTATTGGCCCAATGGCCCTTAACTCCCTGAGCTCCTGCCCTATCCAATACACAAAGTGCTCACTGTGCATTGATAGGCAGCTGACCCTGCCCTTGGGTAGTGCATTTATGCCCAGGATGGGCATCAGCTGACCTTGTACAGGGAGCCATGGAGATGGCATTGGCACATAAACTGACACTGCAGTGGCAGGGGAAAATTTACTCAGTAGACCCAGGTTATTCCCGGGATTCTTACGTCACCCAACATGCATATCAGCCAGAGGCTCATCCAGTTTCAGAGACTTACAGGCAACTGGCAGGCAGTGTCAGGCCTTGAGGAGCACTGGTCCTTCTGCTAAACTGCCATAGGTCAGGGACAGGGGATAACTGACTGCTGCCTATAGCATTGTCTCTTCCACTTACCTATAGAATGAGCATGGACAGCAACCAATTGCTTTGTAGTTCTCACCAGGTAGCCCTGAGCAATCAAAAGCAGTCTCTGACCTTGGCCTACAGGGGAAGCCCTCCCAAGGGGCCACAAAACCAACACATCTGGAAGCTGGCACCAGACCACGTTGGAGCAACTCCTGACTAGTCCTATTAGTGATACATACAAAGGGTGTTTGCAACAGGTACACAAGCCTGCTAAGATAAATTCCCACTCAGTGGAGTAAACCCCCACACAACAATTCTTACCCTGTGGGTGCAGAAAATTCCAACAGTTAGTCATCCTGAAAATCAATCTCATTCACTGATCAACTAAAAACAATAAAGATGCAGTGACAACAGAAAATCACACACAATCCACACAAAGGTCATGTCCAGAACCACAGGCATAAGGGATTGGGGAGAGTGCATCACTAGGCCACACAGGACACCTTCTGCATTAGGCCATCTGGCCAAAGCTGAGAGACAAAACAAATATCTTTGACACATGGAAATGAGCACCAAGAGGCTAATAAAATGAGGTGGGAAAAAGAAACATGCCACAAATGAAACAATAGGAGAAAACTCCAGAAAATAAACTTCATGAAATGTAGGCAAACAACTTACCAGAGACAGAGTTCAAAATAATGGTTATAAGGATGCTCAACAAACTTATAGAGAGAATGAATGAGCACAACGAGAACCATAATGGAGAGATAGTAAGCATAAAAAAGGACATAGAAACCATAAAGAAGAACCAGAGAAAAACAGGAATATAATAACTGAAATGAAGAATACATTAGGGGATTCAACAGTAAATTGGATGAAGCAGAAGACAGAATTAGAGAATTGAAAGACAAGGTAGCAGAATACACCCAATTAGAATAACGAAAATTTAAAAAAAATTAAAAAATGAGGATAGTTTAAGAGACCTCTGGTACAACATGAAGTGTAAAAATATTCCGATCATAGGAGTACCTGAAGAGAGAGAGAGAGAGAGCAAAAACTAGAGGATCTATTTGAAGAAATAATGACAGAAACTTGGCAAAGGAACTGGACATACAAATCCAGGAAGCATATAGAGTACCAAACAAGAGAAATTCAAACAGACCTACAACAAAACACATCATAATTAAAATGCCAGAGGTCAAGGACAATGAGTGAATCTTAAAAACAACAAGAGAAAGGAAACTGTTACTTACAAGGGTACTCCCATAAAAATGTTTGCTGGCTTTTCAATGGAATCTTTGCAGGGCAGAAGAGAATGGCAAGAAATTTTCAAAGTTATGAAAACCAAGAATCTACAACCACAAATACTCTACCCAGCAAAGTTTTTTATTAAAATGGAAGGTGAGATAAAGAGCTTCCCAGACAGGAAAAAGCTTAAGGAATTCATCACCAACAAGCCAGTATTAGAAGAAATGTTAAAGGGTCTTCTATAAAAAAAGAGTAAAAAATAAAATAAAAATAGCAAATATGAATAATAAAACAATAAAATATGAATAATCACTTTAAATGTAAAAAGATTAAATGCTCCAATCAAAAGACATCGGGTAACCAAATGAATAAGAAAAGAAGATCCATACATGTGCTGTCTACAAGAGACCCACTTCAGATCAAATGACACACGCTCACAGACTGAAAGTAAAAGGATGGAAAAAGGTATTTCATGCCAATAGAAATGAAATAAAAGCCAGGGTAGCAATACTAGTATCATATAAAATAGACTTTAAAACAAAGGCTATAATAATAGACAAAAAAGTGCATTATACAATGATAAAGAGATAGATAAATCAAGAGGACATAACCCTAGTAAACATGTATGTACCCAACATGGAAGCACCTACATACATAAAGCAATTACTGACTGACATAAGAGGAGAGATCAACAGTAATACACTCATAGTAGGAGATTTTGACATCCCATTGACACCAATGGACAGATCTTCCAGGTAAAGAATCAACAAGGAAAAAAATGGGCCTAAAAGGTGCAATACAACAAATGGATTTAATAGATATTTTCAGAGTATTTTACCCCAAAGCAGCCAAATATACATTCTTCTCAAGTGCACATGGAACATTTTCAAGGATAGACCACATTTTAGGACACAAATCAAATCTCAATAAATTTAAGAAGATTGAAATCATATCAACTGTCTTCTCTGATCACAATGGTATGAAACTAGATATCAACTACCAGAAAAACATTGGAAAATACAGAAACACATGGAGGCTAAATAACATGCTACTAAACAATGAATGGGTTATTAATGAGATCAAGAAAGAAATCAAAAGATACCTAGAGACAAATCAAAATGAAAACACAAAGACTCGAAATTTATGGGACAGAGAGAAAGCAGTCCTAAGGAAATAATAAAGATCAGAGTGGAAATAAATAAAATAGAGTCTAGAAAAACAATACAAAAGATTAATGAAACCAAGAGCTGGTTCTTTAAAAGGTTAACAAAATTGACAGATCCTTAGCCAGACTCATCAAGAAAAAAAGAGAGAGAACTCAAATAAATAAAATCAGAAATGAAAGAGGAGAAATAACCATGCACTATACAAAAATACAATGGATCATAAAAAATACTACAAGCAATTATATGCCAACAAATTGCACAATCTGGAAGAAATGGACACATGCCTAGAAACATACAATCTCCCAAGAATGAATCAAGAAGAAACAGAAAATCTAAACTGAAAAACAAAACAAACAAACAAAAACAACAACAACAACAAAAGTCCTGGACCAGATGGCTTCTTAGGCAAATTTTACCAAACATTCAAAGAATTATCACCTATTCTTCTCAAACTATTTTAAGAAAATTCAAGAAGAGGGAAAGCTCCCTAAATCCTTTTATCAAGCCACCATTGCCTTGATTTCAAAACAAAAGACATTACAAAAAAAGAAAACTATAGTCCGATATCTTTTATGAACATCAATGCAAAAATCCTCAACAAAATATTAGCAAATTGAATTCAGCAATACATTAAATATATAATACACCATGATCAAATTGGATTTATTCTTGGGATGCAAGTTTGGTTCAATATCCGCAAATCAATTAATGTAATACACCACATTAACAAATCAAAAGATAAAAAAACATATGATCATATTGATGCAGATAAAGCATTCAACAAAATCTAGCATTCATTTATGATAAAAACTCTTAGCAAAGTGGGAATAGAGGGAATATACCTCGACATAACAAAGGCCATGTATGACAAACCTACATCTAACATTGTACTCAGTGGAGAAAGGCTAAAATCATTTTTCTTAAGATCAGGAACAATACAAGGATGTCCATTTTCACCACTCCTCTTCAACATTGTTTTGGAAGTCTTAGCCACAGTAATAAAACAAGAAAGAGAAATAAAAAGCTTCCACATTGGAAAGGAAGAATTAAAACTCTCATTATTTGCTGATGACATGATACAATATAGAGAGAACCCTAAAGATTCCACCAAAAAACTATTAGAACTGATCAATGAATTCAGTAAAGTAGCAGGTTACAAAATAAATATTCAGAAGTTAGTGGCATTTTTAGACACCAATGATGAACTTTCATAAAGAGGAATTAAAGAAACAATTCCATTTACAATTGCATCAAACACTATAAAATACCTGTGAATCAAAGTAACCAAGGAGGTAAAAGACCTGAATAGATATTTCTTCAAAGAAAAAATACAGATGCCTAAGAGACATGTGAAATGATGCTCAAGGTCACTAATTATCAGAGAAATGGAAATTAAAACCACAATGAGATATCACCTCATACTTGTGAGAATGGCTATCATCAATAAATCAAAGAACAATAAGTGTTGGTGAGGATGTGGAGAAAACAGAACCCTCAAACATTGTTGGTGGAATTGCAAATTGATACAGCCTCTATGGAAAACAATATAGAGGTTCTTCAAAATTTTTTAAATGGGTATACCTTTTGACCCAGCAATTGCACTTCTGGGTATTTATCCAAAGAAAACCAAAACAATAATTTGTAAAGATCTATGCACCCCAATATTCATGGCAGCACAATTTACAGTAGCCAGGATATAGAAACAACCCAAATGCCTATCGACAGACAATTGAATAAAGAAGTTATGGTTCATATATATAAAGGAATATTACTCAGCTATTAAACTAAATGAACTCCTACCATTTGCAATGACATGGATGGACCTAGAGGTTATTATGCTGAGTGAAATAAGTCAGACAGTAAAAGATAACTACCATATGATTTCTCTTATATGTGGAATCTAAGGAACAGAAAAATAAAAACTCATCAAAATAGACTAACAAATATAGAGGACAATTTGGTGACAGACAGAGGGGAGGGGGTTTGGGGGCCTGGGAGAGTGGAGTGAAGGGTTAAAAAAGTGCAAATTAGTAGTTGATAGTTGGTCACGGGAGTAGGGAGCGTGGCAGAGGGAATGCAGTTAGCATTAATGTGATGGCTAGGTAGAGGACCAGGGGAGGAAAGGAGTAATTGGGGGGATCATTTTACGAACTATAGAGATGTCTAACTAATGTACTGTATACTTGAAAGTAATTTAAATAAATAAATTAACAAATTTTCACATAGAAGCTAATTTACAAATGTTTATAACAGCATTATTTATAATAGTCAAAAATTATAAACATCCCAAATGTCCATCAGTTGATGGATGGATAAACAAAAACTGGAATATTCACACAATGATGTTATTCAGCCATAAAAAAGAAAGAAGTACAGATAGATGATCTAATATGAATGAACCTTGAAAAAAACATGCTAACTTACAGAAACCAAATACAAAGAGCAATATATTGTATGAGTCCATTTACATAAAATATCCAGAATAGGCAAAGTTATAGAGATAGAATATAGTAGATCAGTGATTGCTGAGGGTTGAGGGACTTGGTGGGGCTGGGAGGGGCAATAAGGAGTGATTGCTGATGAATATGAAGTTTCTTTTGCAGTGATGAGAATGTTCTAGAACTAGATTGTGCGTATGGTTGTACAATTTTATGACTTCTAAAAATCACTGAATTGTATACCTTAAAATTATAAATAGTATTATAGTATGCGATTTAGAGTTCAATTTTTAAAAAGTAACCCAAAATATGTCATCATGGTAACTTGGGAAGATCAAAGTTATATTAGATCACTAATTAACTAAAAAATATAAAACAAGCATTGAAAAACAGTAATTTTCTTTAGATGACCCAACATATCTCCAAATAAACCACAGTGATTACTATTATACACTCACCAAAATGGCTAAAATTAAAAAGACATAATACCAAGAGTTGACAAGCATGTAAAACAACTGAAGCTTTCCTCTATTGGTGATGGAAGTGTAATTTTATGCAGCTGCTCTGAATACATTTAGTTAATGCTGTTTGTCATTTTAATATATGCTAAAAGTGTTACAATAGGCTTATATCAGGATAAACAAAATATGTGCTTATCCTGTGACCCAGAAATTCTATTCTTGTGTATATAACCAAGATAAATGAGTACATATGTCTACAAAAAGAATCATAAAAATGACCATAGTAGCTTTACCCATAATAAGTAAAAATAGAAATGATTCAAATGTCAATCAACAGAATGAATAAACAAACTGTGCTAACATCATACATTGAAATCTTTCAGAGAAACTAAAAAGAAAAAAAATTAAAACTCACGCAACATCCTGGATGCATTGAAAATCATTATATTGACTGTAAGAAGTAAGACACACAAAAAAACATACTGTATAATTTCATTTATGTTAAGTACAAGAACAGACATAACTAATCTATGATGCTATAAATCAACAATGGTTGCCAATGGTAGAGAGATGGAAATTGAATAGAATGGGGTGAGGAAACTTTCTGTATTTAATGTAGGTGATGGCTACAGAGGCATTGTTAAAAGACAAAATTCACTGAGTAAATTTGTAAAGATCTTATTGCTGTTATTTAATAATTCATGAATCTGGCAACACCCAATCTAGCACACAGAAATGAGTTCTGAAAAACTGTATAAAATGAAAGACTTTTATTGGCAGAACGGAGCAGGAACAAGCAAGTTATAGAAAACGTGTTTGGTTATTGCAAGGTTACTTTCCTTTAGGGAGTGGCAGGGGTCTATCAGGCAGATAACCTAACCAGTGCTGATCAGATGATTCCTGACTACTCTAACACTTCATCCCTGGAAGAGTCAAAATTGTAATTAAGTCTTGGCCTCTTATCTTGTTTTTAACAGCGTATACAAAAGAAAAAATTCATTGAGTTGTACATTTATTATTTTTACATGTTGCACACCTCATAGTATACACATTTAATATCTTAATTGTGAAAGTAAAAACAAAAGAAAGGAGTCTGGACATTGTAATCTCTTCCAATTGTGAAAAACAAAACTGATTTTTTTGCTAATTAAAAACTTCAGAGATTGATATTGAAAAGTATTACTCACCATTATTTTATAAAATAAACATTTTAACCCAAAAACCCAGAGATGATACAATATCAGAATAGAAAATATTTTATATCAAATAAATCTAACTTTATAGTAAACTACCTTGTCCTTATTTTTGTGCAATTTTAGCAGTAGATGAAGAGTGATATCTTGATATTCTTGTTTTAATTGTATCTCAGCCTTTGACTTTTTATTTCTTGAATTTAAACAATACAATTTGTTTTCCCAAATTATCATTCATGTAGAAAATTAATATTTAGAAATCAGCAAGATAAATTAAGAAAACAATCCCATTTGTAATTGCATCAAAAATATAAAATAAAATACCTAGGAATAAATTTAACCAAGGGGGCAAAGACCTGTTCTTGAAAAATTATGAGATGCTGAAGACAGAAATTGAAAAAGATACAAATAAATGGAAGGGTATACTGTACACATGGATAAAAAAGATTTAACATTGTTAAAACGTCCATACTACCCAAAGTAATTTATAGATTCAGTGAAATCCCTATCTAAATACTAGTGGAATTTTTCACAGAACTAGAACAAGTAATCCTAAAGTTTATATGGAACCACAAAAGACTCCAAATAGCCAAACTAATCTTGAGAAAGAAGAACAAAATTGGAGGTATCACATTACCTGTTATCAAACTATACTACAAGGCTATAGCGATCAAAGCAGCATAACATCGACCTAAAAGCAGACACATAGATCAATGGAATGGACTAGACAGCCCAGTAATAAACCTATGCCTATATTGTAAATTAATCTATAACAACAAAAGCAAGAATATACAATGGGGTAAAGACAGTCTATTCAATAAATGGTGTTGGGGAAACTAAACAGATACATGCAAAAAAATAAAATTGGACCACCTTCTTACATCATATACAATAACAAATTCAAAATGGATTAAAGACTTAAATGTAAAACCCCAAACCATAAATTTCCTAGAAGAAAGCATAAGCAGTAAGCATTATGACATTGCTCTTAGTAATATATATATTTTTGGACATGTCTCCTCAGGCAAGGGAAACAAAAGAAAAAATACAAATGGGACTAAATCAAAATAAAAAGGTTTTCCACAACAAAGTATCCTTTGTTTATCCTCAATAAAATGAAAAGACAATCTACCAAATGGGAGATGATATTCACTGATAATACATATGTTAAGGTGTTAATATCCAAAAATATATCAGTAACTCATGCAATGTAAAAATTTTTTTAATAATCCAGTTAAGAATGGGCAGAGAACTTGAGTAGACATTTCTCCAAAGAGGGCATGCAGATGGCCATAAACATGTGAAAATATGCTCAACATCACTAATCATCAGAAAAATGCCAATTAAAACCACAGTGAGATATCACATTACACTAGTCAGAATGGCTATTATCAATAAATCAACAAACAAGTGGTGAGGATGTAGAGAAAAGGGGACCCTTGTGCACTGTTGATAGGATTACAAAATAGTGCAGCCACTTTGGAAAATAGTATAGAGGTTTCTTAAAAATTTAAAAATAGAATTACCATATGACTCAGCCATCACACTTCTGTGCATTTATCAAAAGAAATACAAAACATAAATTTGAAAAGCTATATGCATTTCTAATATTTATTGTAATGTTATTTACAATAGCCAAGATATGGGAGAAACCTGTGTTCATCAATAGACAATTAAATAAAGAAGCTGTGGTGCATATATATAATGAACTATTAGTCATAAAAAATAATGAAATCCTACCTTTTGCAATGACATGAATGAACCTAGAGAATATTAAGCTAAGTGAAATAAGTGAGACTGAGAAAGACAAATACCAAATGATTTCACTTATATGTGGAATCTAAAAAATGAAATAAACAAACAAACAGAAACAGACAAATACAGAAAACAAACTAATGGCTGCCAAATGGAAGGAGGGTTGGGGGTCTGGGTGAAGAAGATGAAGGGATTAAGAAGTACAAATTAGCATTTATAAAATAGTCATGGAAATGTAAAGTACAGCTTAAGGGATATATTTAATAATATAAAACCTGGGTATGGGGTCAGGTGGGTATTAGACTTATCGGAGTGATCACATTCTAAATTATAGAAATATCTAACCATTATGTTGTATATCTGAAACTAATATAACATTGTCAACTGTAATTTAAAATGTTTTTAATTAAACAAAATGATCATTCATGGTTCTACTTAAAACTTTGTAATTCTCCTCACCCCCAATTGTGAAAAGTGGTGGTTTTCTACTGGCTGCAGATTTGAATAACCAGGGAGCTTTTACAAATGACCTTCATTACTCATCATAATCCAATAAGTTAGAATCTTGGGAGGGTCATGTCTGGGCACAGGTATTTTTTTTATTCTTCTTAGCTTACCCTTCTAATGTGCCCCAAGGGAAATTATTGTCCTACAGTATAATGTTTTAATTTCTTAGGATTATGCTCAACTACATATTATCTGAACTGACCATGTTCCTCCATGCTGTTTTTCCCTCTTGCCTTAGCTTTTTGTGAGATATGTTAAAAATAAAATTAATTTTTCCTTTCTTCTTTTGAGTTCTTAACTGAGACCTCTGTAATAAAAGATTAACAAGACAAAAACAAACAGTACTTTATTAACATGTATACCTCACATGCCAATGGTAGATACCCAGGGAAACATGAGTAACTCCTAGAAGTGGCCTAAGCAACTAGTTTGAATACCACCTCTGTTTAAAGACAAAAGAAAGCGGGGAGCAGGACAGTTAAATTTTCTTGTGACCTAATGTCATCCTCTTCCTATTATAGAAAAGGATGTACACTTACAAATGGAGATTCTCTTTATAACTATAAATTTTCTTTTAAAAGGGTTACTTCTACTGTTTTGGGGACTTCTTTGTCTGCTGTGTTGACATAAAAAATGTACAAACCTGTAGAGAATTTTAATGAGTTTATTTGTGCCATACTGATGACAATTGTTGGGAAGCAAATTCTCAACAGATTGAGAAAATGCTCTGGAGAATGGAAGTTTTATAGTTTATTTTATACTTTAGAATCAAAGGAGGAAACATAAAGAGGGTGCATTGTTGGTAGATGAAGGGGGTGGGAGAAAGCAAAATGGGTAAATTTCTGAGATTGGATACAAAGTAAAATGGAGGGACACATACTTCTTTTACATTGATGGGTATAGGATAGTTAATAATTAACGTTTACAACACATGCAGATGGTATGTGAGGGACAAGATAACCATGAGGGTTTCTGTGGTTTCCTGCTCTGGTGTAGTGGGTTGTACCCTGAGGGGTCTGAAATAAAGGGATTACTCTGACATTCCAAGTGTATATTATTTCAGATGCAAAAAGACGATGGACAGGCTCATTTAAGGTAAAGACTGACATTCATCAAGGAAGCTACAGCCCCAGGATGTGACTACCTGCCATGACATACTTTTGGTTAGAAATTTTTATGTTTATATCAAGCTATTGAAGAGGAATTTTTCACTCAAATGCTCAAATGGCTAATCTTGTAATCAGCTCTTTATCCTACTTCTGTGGACATGCTTGCTGCATAGGCCGGAAGGGCAGAGTGATTATGAGATCAACTGAAGACTCACCCTCCCCTATGATTGTTCTGTCTCTATAACAGACCTATGCCTAAATTCCTGTTTGAAACTCACAGGTTCTATAACTGCCCATAGCCAATAGCAACTCCTGCAATCTATAACTGTCTGAGGACAAATCAACCAACCAGGTCATGCCAACTATAACAGCATGGATATAAAAGCAAAATTGACATTGAGCTCAGATCCAGATCTTCAGAGCACTAACTCTTCTGGGACCGCCAGCAATAAACCTGTGTTCTCCAACTCTCTAAATAGTGTTTGGTCTCTCTCTCTAGGCTGATTTTGCAACATTTCTGTAACATTTCTGGAGGCTCCAGTGAGATTCCAAGCATGCCAGCCCTTTGAGCCACCAAACAAGTGGTTCGGCCAGGCTGGGGAGGAGGGGTTCTGAGACGAATGAGGAGGCATGCCACCTGAAGGTATTCTGGGTTCTCTTTCTGATCAGTGCTCTGACTCTCTGGAAGGCCAAGCCCTTGAACTGAGGAGGGAAGGACCAACTTACCAGGAACTACCACAGGATAAGATAAGGCCCCAGAACTCAGCCCCCTAGTCAGGTCCCATCTCCGGATGGAAGAGGAGCTTGATCACCTCCTAGTCTTCAGTTAGAAGACACCAATCATAGAAGTAGGATATCAGAGTCTTCCCGGGGTGGGGGGCGGTAGCGGAGACAAAGGTCAGGGCCTTCCAAACGGGGAAGCAATGTTTTAACTTGGTGTGTAATTGAGTCAGTGAATGAGTGGCCTTATGAATTTGAC
The DNA here is from genome assembly GCA_004027375.1 of Macroglossus sobrinus. Taxonomy (NCBI): domain Eukaryota; kingdom Metazoa; phylum Chordata; class Mammalia; order Chiroptera; family Pteropodidae; genus Macroglossus; species Macroglossus sobrinus. Next base: position 447,038 of record PVKZ01000594.1, read on the forward strand.
CAATCAAGTACAAATGGGTGACTCCACAGCTGGGCACCCCTAAAGATTATAGAGTCTGAGTGGGCTCATCTGCATTTCTGTGGTGTTCAGCATATAGTACAGGGCAGCATTGGATTAGTGTCCCATAGTAAGTAACAAAGTGAAGTCTGCTAGGGCCAAACATCACCTAAGCTTCTTTGGGACATGGCCAGATGAGCACCTGAGTGGTCTCCTCTCTGGAGGAGGCACCCACCCTTGTTTGTCTTTGCATCATCAACACAAGTTGGGATACATGGGGGGAGGGGCAATTATCTAATTTGGCTTAAGAATTGTCTATCTCCAAAGATCCCTTTTGAACATAGGGACCCTTTGTCAAATTATTTTCTTGAAATTTTAAGGTCTATTTTCCTCCTCAATTAGGAAGTTTCCTGAGGCAAATATAGGGGGAGTTTCCTCTAAGCCTACTGTCTTAAATTGTATGTTGAAAAATTTTAAGAAAGGCTTCTCAGGGGCTTATGGGGTCAACCTGACCCTGAGAAAACTTTGTACTCTTTGTAAATATGAATGGCCCTCCTTCGGGGTAGGATGGCCTTTGGAAGAGACCCTACACCTTCCCACTGTTAGCACTGTGTACCGGGTAGTGACAGGGACCCCTGGACATCCAGACCAGTTTCCATAAATAGATTTATGATTGCAAATCACTACTGTAGTCCCCCCTTGAGTCCAGTTCTGCACAAATAGTCAGGGACAAAGTAAGGTACTTGTTGTCCGATCGATTCAGGGAAAGGACAAGGAAGACCTAAGAAAAATCATCCACCAAGGGGAATCTATCCTGAGTATGGCCTACAGAAAGAACTTATCTTCCCAACAGATCTGCCAGTCCCTGCACAGCCACTTTATCCCCATTTGCCAGAAAGTCCTCCATCATTAGTGCCGTTGCCACCCCAACAACCTGAGTGGCCACCAAGCCCATATTTACAGGGTCTTCATTTGGCCATACAACCAGCCCAATAGTCTGTGGCCCTTCAGATGCCCCTCCAAGAAACATAAGGCCCTCTTGAGATTAACGAAGATGGCACAATCCAGCCAGGCCACCCTGTTCTCTACTATCAGCCATTCAGTACAACCGACCTCCTCAGCTGGAAACAGCACACCTCATCCTATTAAATGGAAACACAGGCAATGATTGACCTGCTCGAGTACATCTTCCAAACTCATCAGCATAGCTGAGATGACTGTTACCAACTCCTCCTAACTCTCTTCAACACCAAAGAACAATGCTGGATTCTGTTAGAAGCATGGGGGTGGCTCCAAAAACAAGAACTGGATGGTGCACTAGACTCTACAGTGTGGGCCTCAGGGGCTGCACCTGATGACAGGCCCAATTGGGACTTCAAAGTCCCAAACCGAAAAGAGTTTCTCAACAGGTACTAGCAAGCCGTACTCCAGAGGGTAAACACTGGGGTCAGAAAGCTGACAAACATGTCAGAAACAACAGAAGTACTCCAGAAGCTGGATGAGTTACCCACAGAGTTTTATGAGAGACTATACAAGGTCTTCCATATGTATATCCCCTTTGACTCAAAGCACGAGAAAACCAACGTATGGTCAACACAGCATTCATGGCTTAATCTTACACTGATATCTGCTGCAAGCTTCAGAAATTAGAGAGCTTTGCTGGGATGAATGCCACCCAGCTGCTGGAGGTTGCAAACAGGGTGTTGGTAAACCATGACCAAGAGGCACAAAAGATAGGTGATAATTGGATGAAACAAAAAGTGTTCCTGCTGGCAGCCACGTTAGGGAACCCAAGCCCAATACAACAGATTGCTTCCCCATGGAAGGGAGAAACCAAGAGGGGCCCTCCACTATGACGCAATGAATGCCTGCCGATTCTCTGAATTTGCCAAGCCACTATAAGAGGGCCCAGCTGGTTCTGGTAAAAACTCCCTGGAATGGAGCTCCAAACAAGAAAAGGTCTTCCAAGAAATAAAAGAGACTATTGAGTAATGCTCCAGCATTGGGACTACTGGATGTGACACGGGACTTTAATCTCTTTGTACATAAAAAGAATCATACTGCACTGGGGGTCTTCACACAAACATTTGCTCCATGGCAGTGCCCGATTGCATATGTGTCCAAATGGCTAGATCCAGTAGCTGCAGGATAGCCGCCATTCCTCCAGGCCTTAGCTGCCATGGTAGTCCTGGTCAGAGAAGTGGACAAGCTTATGCTGGGACAAAATATAAATGTATAGGTCTGCCATGATATAACTGCATTAATGAATAACAAGAGCATAAGTGTTGACCAAAACTAGAATAATTCATTATCAGGGACTGCTTTGCAAAATCCATGAGTCCGCCTCAAGATTGTGCACACATTGACTCCTGCTATGTTTCTGCCCACTGAGGAGGGGCCTACTGACCTGGAGTGTGAGGAGGTCACAGATAAAGTCTACTCAACCAGGCCAGACTGAGTGATGTTCCTCTGCAGCCCCTGAACTGGTATTGTTTACCAATGGGAGCAGCTTCATCCATGAAGGACAGCACAAAGCTGGCTATGCAATAACAACTATAGATGAGGTAATCAGAGTTAATAATCTGCCACAGGACTGGACAGCACAGCGGGCCGAACTATGAGCACTCATCTAGGTGCTGCAACAGGCTGAAGGGAAATGAATCAATATCTATACCCACTCAAGATATGCCTTTGCTACTTTACACATACATGGGGCCATTTATAAAGAGGGGATTACCGATGGTGGGAGGAAAAAAAATAAAAAATAAACAAGAAATCCTCCAACTGTTAGAGGCCGTCTAGAAGCCTTACCAGGTGGCAGTAATTCACTGCAAGGGCCACCAGGGAGGAATTGGCCTTGTCAAGAGGGTAACCAACTAGCAGACCAAGCAGCTAAGGAATCTGCCAACCTACCGAGTGCCACAATGTGTCCTGAGCCAATCTCCCAGGTTCTCCAGGCATCAGAATTTCCTCTATCCCTGAAATACACTAAGGAAAAACAATGGACTTTAAGTGAAGGGGTAACCAAGAGGAAGGAGGGCTGGTGAGAGCTTCCAGATCAGAAACTCTTTTATTCCCACTGCATTGGAAGTTTAGCTGGTAAAACAACATCATGAGTTGACTCACCTAGGGAAGACTACTTTAGAAAGCCTGTTAGGCTGCTACTATTTCATACCTAAGCTCCCAGCCCTATGCACCCAGGTCAATGCTAGATGTGTGACTTGTGCACAAAACAACACCAGCCAAAGGTCAAGGTCTAATCCAGGGGTTCAGACAGTTGGGACTATGCCCTTCAAAGACATAGAAGTTGACTTTTCTGAGGTCAAAACCTGCTGGGGCCACCAATACTTGCTTGTGTTAGTTGGCACCACTCCGGATGGGCTGAAGCTTTCCCTATACACACAAAATTGGTACGAGAAGTAGCTAGAGCCTTATTGAGGGAAATTGTTCCAAGATTCAAGCTGCCCATCTCTATAGGGTCTGACAATGAGCCTGCCATTGTTCTGAGATAGCCCAGACTCTATCCAAAGCTCTAAGAATCAAATGGAAGTTCCACATGGCCTACAGGCCATTAAGTTCAGGCCAAGTTGAGTGCATGAATGAGACCCTAAAGATCACTCTAGCTAAGCTTTGTCAGAAAACCCGGTAACCTTAGATTGACTTGCCGCCTTTAGCTCTACTCTGAGCAAGGTGCACTCCAAGACCTCAGGCTACTCCCTTTTATAAATCCTTTATGGGAGACCTCCCCCAGTGATAGGAAAACTAAAAGAAGACCCTCGACTAATAACTGACCTAGAAATGTCCCGACACATTCCAATCTTAGGGAGGATCCTCTGCCACATCATCCAGGAAATAAAGAGCCCCAATGCCATTGGTAAATTGGGTCCACCCCCATCAGATATGATATGAAGTATAGGTTAAAGATCGAAAGAAAAAGCCACTCCAGCCAATCTGGACTGGCCCTCACACTACTATATTAGCAACTCCCACTGCTGTTAAGGTTGCAGATATCACCCCGTGGATCCAGTACTTTCTGGTAGAGAGTGACATCTCCAGAAAACCAGGAGACTTGGACTGCAGAGCTTCTTCCTGATCAGTCTCTCTGAGTCACATTATGGAGGCAGCAGAAACCACCTGAGATCTTCGGTTCTTCTCTGGCCATCCCCAGAAGCTGTCCAGTCTATGCATGGCAGAAGCTTGAGGATCAGCCATCCAGACTGTCCAGATGTATTCTTATCATCTTATAGCCTTAACCCTCTTCAGTATATTTGTCCTGCTGCTTGCTTTAGGTTTGGCTTTGGTAGTGCCCTCCAATTGGACTCTGAGTCAAAGAGTCACTTTAGCCTTGACCTACTTAGTCAGGATTCCCTCGATTCTTATATGTTCAGGCTAAACCTCTCAACTCTTAGAATCATGAGAAAATCCTTCTTTTATTAATTCTAATAGGCTTTTATACTCAAGTAATCCAAGCACTAGTGTCTCTTAACTCATGCTACAAGGGAATTATGGATACTGAGTACTTATATGGAACTCTTAGTTTAGCATATCATCTCTTACACTCTTCCAACAGTGACTTGGCTAAAGATTGTTGGTTCTACCTATCGCCATCTTCTGCCCTTTACTCGGCTGTTCCCAACCCCATCAGTACTGGGCAACAAGTAACATGACTCTTCACCACAAGTTGTGAGGAGGCCTCCCATTTGAACTAAAGAATATAGAAAATTTATTTGATTTCTAAATCAGTGACATGACTGAATGTACACTGACAGGACAGGCAACTAACCTCTTAATGTCCTACAGAACCAACTTAATTCAGGCAGCCTCTCCTAAAACTCCAATTTGGGAACCGATATCAACTCGTACAAATCTTAAGTTTCAGGCACCCCTTTAAATTAAGAGAAGTGAAGACCTGAGCTAGAGCCAAACTTTAGGCTCCCTTGAAGATTTTTGTTGCAATTTTACTATAGAAATAGACCTTTCAAAAGGCTGGTCTAATTTCCAAATAACACAGGCTTCTCCATTTAAGAAACCTGTACGATTCTCATGGAAACCCAACATGAAGACTACAGGGTTACTAAACAAAAGTTCAGGTTACTGTCAGGGGAGGCCAAATGACTGCTTAAGCATCTTGGGAATCCTGCTCTGAACCCTCCTAAGAAGAATGCCTACTTTTACCAGCATATGAAAACCTCACTAAATGGATCTTTATAGACACTAAAAGAATTTTTTTTACATTGGGAAAATAGAACCTTTGGAGCATCTCAAGATGATTCCTATGGACCCCTTCAACTTCTCATGGTGGCAGTTCTAGCAGGGACACTTTTGACCTAGGATTTGAAAACAGTAAAAGGCCAAACGATTACCTTTTTACTATTGAGATAAGTTTTTGGCTTAGAACCCCAGGCATATTCTTTCTTTGTGGAACCAATTCATATCTCTGTCTCCCAGCTAACTGGACAGGTACACACATCCTGGTTTACTTAGCCCCTGAAATAAACATTGTTCCCAATAACCAGTCTATAACTATCCCTCTAACACACATGAGAAACAAATGAGCAATACAATTCATTTTCTTTCTTATAGGCCTTGGCATCTCTGCAGGGGTAGGCACTAGCACAGCTTGCCTAGCTTCCTCACTGTCTTATTACCAGAGCTTATCGAAGGACCTATTTGACAGCTTAGAAGACATATCTAAAAGTATTGTCACTTTACAAAGCCAATTAGATTCCTTAGCATGAGTAGTTTTACAAAACAGAAGGGTACTTAATCTTATAGTTGAAAAAGGAGGTTTATGTTTATTTTTGGAAGAATGTTGTTTTTATGTTAATCAATCTGGTATAGTTAGAAATGCAGCCAAGAGGCTTAAAGATAGAGCCTCAAAATTCTGCCAACAATTGAATGAGTCATGGGGGTCCTGGTTCGAAATATGGAGTTGGGGCTTCTTCCACTTGCAGGTCCTCTCCTCATGCTCTTCAAAGCTCTCTTATTTGGTTCCTGTATCCTTAACTGTCTTGTCAAGTTTGTCTCCATACGCCTAGAATCCATAAAGAGATGGTGTGACATCTGGACCACCCTTATACCAGCCCCTAGAACAAGAAAATCAGGAGGATGATGCATCAAATGGGGAGAATGAAAAGGAATTTTTCACTCAAATGGCTAACTTTGCAATCAGCTCTTTGTCCTGCTTCTGTGGATGTGCCTACTGCATAGGCCAAAGGGCAGAGTGATCTCGAGATCAACTGAAGATTCACCCTCCCCTATGATTGTTCTGTTGATAACAGTTGTATTACCTAAATTCCTGTTCGAAAATCACATGCTCTATAACTGCCCATAGCCCATGCTAACTGTAACAGGGCAGATAGAAAAGCAAAATTGCCCCTGAGCTCAGAGCCCAGATCTTCAGAGCGCTAGTTCTTCTGGGACCGCTGGCATAATGAACCTGAGTTTTCCAACTCTCCAAGTGGTGCTTGGTTTCTTGCCCATCTTGTTTCACATCATTTCTGCAGCAATAAAAATATTTAATTTTGTATAGTTCCTCAGACTTCCTTTCTATCTGCTAGATCGGATGCCTCCCAATTGGAATCTATACTTTCCAATTAACTTATGCTCAAATAAAGTTTTTTTTTTAAAAACATTTTTCTCTTTCTGGTACAGAGAAGAAGACACACTTACAATTGGAGATTTTCTTTATAAATGTAAATTTCTATTAGGAAGGGTAACTTCTACTTTGTTTTCAGAGCTTTTTCTTTTGTCTGCAGTTTCTCAAAATAATCAGCTCAAAATAATACTCATGCCAAAGAGGCATATTTTGGGATCACATATTTTGCTACACTTAAGCCTTAATAAATTAACTAATGTTGAAGAAAAAAATGTCCTAACACTTGTTAAAATGGTAAGACTTTATTTGAGACTTGCAATAAGTATCAAGACTAATGCAATGGGGAAGAGGTACAAGCCTCAACTCTGAATATAGCAAAGGCAGTTGGAGTTTAATAACCAATAAGCAGAATGAGAAAGTGAATGGATGGAAAATTACTAAGAGGAGACATCAAAGGTAGTGGTAATTTTGCTAAATTGACTTAACAGTATTCTTGCTGAAACCAGGTGAGGGTGATCAGATATCAATGGTGGAAGTATTTTCACCAAAGTGACATAAAAGGACTCTGCTACAAGTGGACTAACAGGCTAAATATAAGACCCAAAGACAAAACCTAGTTGAAAAGATGGCTCAGAGGAGCTTGACTAAAGTTTGGTCAAAGAAATAGCCTTTGTCAATGACCTGTTTCTAGGCCCCCAAAATTACAAGTTATTTTTGCTGAATAAGATGTTTTTTGGATATTTGCTTTGGAAAAAAATGTTATTGTTTAAAAAAAAAGTTCAACTGAGTAAATTTGAAGATCCAATTAGTTTGATTAAGTGAATCATTAATCAGACAGCATCCCATCTAGCAGCTAGTAGGGCTCTCAGGGGCTATACAAGATAGAAGGTTTTTATAGAAAGATGGGTGGGGCAAAGGAGCTATTAGCAAAAAAAAAAAAAAGATTATTTGAGAGGCCAGGCACCTTTTCTTTGAGAGAAGACAACAAAAAGTTTTTTTTTTTCATGCAGTTTGCCTTTTTTTCTCTGGGTGATAGAGTCCTCTGACAGATTACCTTACTGATTCTTGAACTGAAAATTCTAGACTAATTAAGTTTCTGGAAGACTTTAAAACTGAAATTAGATCAGGTAGTAAATCTAAATTTGGTATTATGGGCTTTTAGTATGAGTGACACAATTTTGGACCTGTGATTTTTTTTTAACACTATTAATAGAGAAAGTCACTCTCAGTAAGTAACTGAGTTGTAGAGATTTTTCTTCATTTAAATATTTAGATAATGGGCTTTTTTTCTCTCATCAGCTCTGAATGTGAGCTACATACATTTAGAGAGATCATAAAGTTGAATATTTTTCAAAACATTTTTATAATAAATAAAATAAAATTTACTCACTGCACAAAAACTGTAATAGTTATTAACATTTTACTAAAATAAACACACAGATACATAATTTTCCTCTAAAGCAGAAGTACTTAGTAATTTTGATTTTTAATTAAGTAACTAATCTTTAACCATTTCATGTCATCTAATGACAATTTATTAGCTTTTTAAAATTTCTGACTAAAAACAATTCTCTTGTACAATTACATGAATATAAAAGTAGTTAACTCTTCTTTAAGTTACGAGAATTAGAAAAGTGTTATTTCCTTTCTACAAAGAAGGAAAATAGTTTTATTACATAAGGATTCTAATGTATTATTACTTTCTCGTAAGACACCGAGGCTGAATAAAGACGTAATTTTTTACAATTGCAAAATAAAATTTTAATAAGAAAAAACTATAGAATGGAACTATAAAAATCAAGTTTCATGAATATAAAAATAAAAAAAGATCATGGAACTATAAAAATCAAGTTTCATTAATATAAAAATCAATGTCATAATTTTTATTGAGATATAATTTACATTAGATAAAATTTAAAATTTTTAAGTGTTCAATTTTATAACTTTAACAATTGTATACACTCTAGAAACTCATAATACAACCTAGACATAGAACACTTCCTTTACCCCAGAAATTTCTCTCATGATGTTTTCCAGTCAGTACTCCTCAACTAATGGCTCCTGTCAAACACAGATACGCTTTGTTACTATAGATTTGTTTATATCTTCTAGAACTTCATATAAATAAAATAAAGTGGCATGAGTGCTTTTTTGTTTGAATTCTTGTGCTCAGAATAAGTTTTTGACATTTTACCTAGGTTGTTGAATATATCATAGTTTTTTCTGTTGCTGAAAAGTGTTAGCTAGACAGATATGAACAACAGGGAAACAAAAGAATAGGGGCCCAGGCTAGTGATTGCCCAAAGAACACTCCAATGGTAGTAGGATTCTGGGTATGCATATATGCACTAGGCAAAGTTATAACACCCAGGTGTGAATCAAAATGAACTCACTTGCTAATCACCTAGGAATGCCTTTGGAACCACCCATTATAGCCAAAATATAATGGGCCCTTTTTACCCTCTTGTTATGGTGGTTGTTATTACAGCACTCTGTTACAGCTCTTTGCTAAAATCATGTGCCTCCTTGAGACAGTAAAAGTGAAAATTCTCCCATTACTGGGAAGTGAAATCTCCAGATGCTGGCCCCCAGGAGAAACAGTAAATCAGTCACAGGGAGGTGATATTACCAGGCGCCAGCCTCAAGGAGAAACACAACATTCCAAAGTACAGATAATGAAGCTGTCTGCCAGCTCCGTTTGTTCTGAGAGTCCCCCGAATACATTTATCTTTGTGCAAGACTTTAACTGCTAACTTCTGCTTTCTGTAATCTGCTTGCTTGCTTATTCAAGGATGTAGTTGGAGGCTTTATAAACTGCCTCCTCTGGAGGCTGGGGACTGATCTCTAATCCTGCGTGGTAGAGAGTCAGTCGCCAGCCGACTAATAAAGGCTCACAATTCTCTCTAATTCGGCTTTGTGGGTTCCTGTTCTCATCTGCTCCATAATGAGACATACTTTGTTTTTCTAAAATATACTTCTGTTGAATCTTTTCCAATACTCACTGACCTGTCATTCTTCATTGTGTTAATGAAGAGGAACTGAGGAAAAATGCTAACTACACTTTTGTGCTATGTTTGCCCTGTCTATCCCCCATGCCACTAAGGCAACCCAAAACTTTAATCGGCCTCAACAGTAACAAAAATATTCCAATATATGAATATAGCATGATTTACTTATTTATTTACCTATTAATGCACATTGAGATTGTTTACACTTTTTAGCTATTCTGAAATATTTTTTGAGCATTTATTTAAATGTCTTTAAGTAATACATGTTTTTATAATTTATTTTATTTAGAAGTGAAATTGCGATACCATATGGTAGGTGTATGTTTAATATTATATGTAACTGTCAAATGATTTTACAAATGAGTTGTTACCTTTTGTGTTGCTGCCAGCAATATGTGAGTGTTGCAGTTACTTCACATCCTTGTCATCACTTAATATTATCAGTCTATTAATTTTGGTCCTTTTAGTGGGTATATAGTGATGTTTAATTATAGTTTTAAACAGCTTTTATTTCCGCTAAACATTTTATCCACTTCTTGGTGCCTAGATTTTTAGGGAGTTTTAATATTCATTTTTTTCTATTTTGGATACAAGTTATACATCTATTGTTATATGATTTTTAAATATTTTCTTGAAGTCAAGGTTCGTTTTTTTTTGTCTACATAGAGTCCATTTATTTGACATAATTTGGTAAAAGGACTAACCATTTTTTATTGAATGTCTCTGGATTCTTTGTTAAAAATCAAGTGATCACATTTCTTTGCATCCAGGGATAATGGAATAAGATTCTACCATGTCACAGTGCAGAATGCAACTATTAAAACTAAAAATAATTTCAAAAAGCAACTACCTGAAGCTATTGAATATGAACAGAAGAAGAAAGACCCAGATAAATGTGCAACATGATGAAAATCAGATTGGTAACTTAGTTTATGTCTCTAGGGCTTTTTAGACTAAGATAAAGTGTAGTTTTCTGAGTTAGTTGATGCAGTCTTTCTAGCCTATAAACACAAAAAAGAAAAAAATGTAAAACTGAAAAAGCCTAAAATAGTAGAGGAATCTTAGCATTGAAAGTATTTTACAGGGGATACCTAAAGTTAGTCTACTCTCATCTTATGAAAAGATATAAACCATGCATAAGAAGACAAGACTCTAAGAAATACAAATAAAGACAAAGATTTGAAAGTTGGAGCTACTACACAAGAATTGGCATGTGATTTTTAAGCATAACTTTAAAAAAATTAGTTTGCAAAAACAAAGGAAAAATACTTATCAGAGAAAAATCAGAAGATCCAGAAACGCCACAACTTAATATCTGTAATATTATAGATATAATTCTATGTTATCTTAAAAAGAACAAAATAAATCAATAAATTTTGATCTTCAAATGAACCAGAAGTTAAAACTAACAAAAAAGATTTTATAATGTCTATTAAAACAATCTTCAATGAAGTAAAATAAAATATTTGTGATGCATGAAAATTTCAGCAAAGAAATAGAAGTCTCAGCAGAACAACCACTTAAGCAGTAAAGAAAAAAAAAGATAGTTGATGTGCTAATGGAGGAGAAAAAGTTAATTCTCATAAAATGTTCTATTAAAACAAGAAGAGGCAGAAAAAAATTAAAGACAAAAACAAAAGCAAGAAAAATGAGGACAATAAATAGAAAATATACAAACATGGTAGATAATCCAACTATATCAATAATTGCTTTTAAATGTAAATGGTCTAAATACATCAATTCATGAGTGGAAATGTTAAACTGACTTTAAAAAAGATCCATCTACATGTTGTACATGAGAAAACTACTTTAAATATAAAGACAGATAAATTAAAAGTAAAGGAATGGAGAAATTTTTACCATGCTAACTTTAATCAAAAGAAATTTTGAGTAGCTATAATAATTATTGACAAAGCAGGCTTCAAAACAAGAGTAATTATAAAGGATAAAGAAGAGCATTACATAAAAATAAAAAGAAAAATTCTCCAAGAAGACATGCCAATTTTTAATGTGTATGTACCTAACAAAAGAGCACTAAAATACATAAAGCCAAACTTGGTAAAGCTGTAAGAAGAAATATAAAAATTAATAATTAAACCTGAAAATTTAAGCATCCTTCAATCAGTAATTGTAGATAAATAAGGTAATCAATAAGAATATAATTTAACTCAACAGACCATCACCCATCTTGATTTAATTAATATTTATGAAATACTACAACAGCAGGCTGCACCTTTTTCTAAAGTTCACATGAGACATTTACCAAAATAGATCATATTCTAGATAAAAAATACATTATAAAATTAAAAAATTAGAAGATATAAATATGCTATCAAAATATAATAAAATTAAGCTATAATAAAGATAGCTAAAATATCTAAAAACCTTGGGAGATTAAACATCATATTTCTAAATAATGTATAGATCAAAACTTCTAATTTTTTTTATAAAAAAGATAATAGTAACACAATTTATCTAAATTTATGAAATATAATAAAAAGAGTGCCTAAAGAAAAATGTACAACATTGAAATGCATATATTACAAAGGAAAAAAAAGACCAGAAATCAATAATCAAAGATACCATAGAAACCTTAAAAAGGGAGATATATAAATCAAAATAAACAGAAGAAAAGAAATAGAAATTAGAGCATAAATTAATAAAATTATAAACAAGAAAAATAGTAAAATCTATGAACAAAAAGGTCATTCTTTGAAAAGATCAATAAAATTAATAAATCTCTAACCAAGTTAACTAGAGAAAAAGAAGACAGAAATTACTAATATTAAAAATGAAAGCAGGAACATCACTAATGGTTCTGAGAACATTTAAAAGAATAGTACAGTAATATTACAAAACTCTATTTCCATATATTTGATAACCTAGATGAAATGGACCAACTCAAAAAATACAATATAGCACAATTCACACAAAGTGAGTTGGTCTAAATAGGATTATGTCTATTAAATAAATAGGATCACTAATTAATAACTTACCAGACTAGAAAACACCAGGCCTAGAAGATTTATTGGTGAATTTTAGCTAAAGATTGTTGGTTCTACCTATCGCCATCTTCTGCCCTTTACTCGGCTGTTCCCAACCCCATCAGTACTGGGCAACAAGTAACATGACTCTTCACCACAAGTTGTGAGGAGGCCTCCCATTTGAACTAAAGAATATAGAAAATTTATTTGATTTCTAAATCAGTGACATGACTGAATGTACACTGACAGGACAGGCAACTAACCTCTTAATGTCCTACAGAACCAACTTAATTCAGGCAGCCTCTCCTAAAACTCCAATTTGGGAACCGATATCAACTCGTACAAATCTTAAGTTTCAGGCACCCCTTTAAATCAAGAGAAGTGAAGACCTGAGCTAGAGCCAAACTTTAGGCTCCCTTGAAGATTTTTGTTGCAATTTTACTATAGAAATAGACCTTTCAAAAGGCTGGTCTAATTTCCAAATAACACAGGCTTCTCCATTTAAGAAACCTGCATGATTCTCATGGAAACTCAACATGAAGACTACAGGGCCTCAGGGGAGGCCAAAGACTGATTAAGAGTTTTTCTTTAGGAATCTTACTCCAAACCTTCCCAAAAAGAATGTCTGTTCTTACCAGTATATGAAAACTTTACCTAATGAGTCTTTATAGATACTAAGATAAATTTCTTACATTGGAAAAATAGAACCTCTAGAGCACCTCAGGATAATTCCTATGGATCCTTCCAACCCCTCACAGGGGAAGTTCTATCAGGGACACTTTCGATGTAGGATCTGAAAACAGTAAAAGGCCAAATGATCACCTTTTTACTATTGAGATGAGTTTTTGCCTTAGAACCCTGGGTATATTCGTTCTTTGCAGAATAAATTCATATATCTGTCTCCTGGCTAGTTAATCCAGTTGGACAGGGACATGTACCCTGGTTTTCTTAGACCCCAAAATAAATATCACTCCCAACAACCAGCCTATAACTATCCCTCTAACATACACAAGAACCAAACGAGCGATACAATTCATTCCCCTTCTTATAGGCCTTGGCATCGCTTCAAGGGTAGGCACTGGCACAGCTGGCCTAAATTCCTTCCTGTCTTCTTACCAGAGCTTATCTAAGAACTTATTTGACAGCTTAGAAGACATATCTAAAAGCATTGTCATTTTACAAAGCCAGTTGGATTCTTTAGCAGTAGTTTTACAAAACCAAAGAGGACTTAATCTTTTAATGGCTGAAAAAGGAGAGTTATGCCTCAAAAATCTGCCAACAATTGAATGAGTCATGGGGGTCCTGGTCCAGAATATGGAGTTGGGGATCCTGGTTTCTCCCACTTGTGGATCCTCTCCTTATGCTCTTCATAGCTCTCTTATTTTGTCCCTGTTTCCTGAACTGTCTTGTCAAGTTTGTCTTTTTCACCTAGAATCCATAAAGTTACAGATGTTTGTGACATTCGGTCCACCCTTATAGCAGCCCCTAGGCTAGAAAGATTAGAAGGTTGATGTCCTATAAGAATTTAAAGGGTATATAAGACGGGAAATTGAAGAGGAATTTTCACTTAAATGGCTAACCTTGTAATCAGCTCGTTGTCCTGCTTCTGTGGACATGCTTGCTGCATAGGCCAAAGGGCAGAGCGATCTCGAGATCAATCTAAGATTCACCTTCCCCTATGATTGTTCTGTCTTGATAACAGATGTATTACTTAAATTCCTGTTCGTAAATCACATGATCTGTAACTGCCCATAGTCCATGCCAACTGTAACAGTGTGGGTATAAAAGCAAAATTGCCCCTTAGCTTGGTGCCCCGATCTTCAGAGTGCTAGCTTTTCTGAGACCACTGGAATGATAAATCTTATTTCTCCAACTCTCTGAGTGGTGTTTGGTTTCTCACTGGTTTGATTTCACAACATTTCTGCAACAAAAATACTCAAAAGTTTTAGAATTCTGGAGTGATCAGGTAGAGAGAAAAAGTAATTGCTTCACAGCAAAGGTATATTTAACCAAATTGCTGTGAGTCATAAATAGTTTAAGAGAATTTTTTTTCTTAAAGTGTTTAGCATGAATCACCATGAAAATTAAGCACTTTTGCAGGAACACCTTTACAAAAGCATCATAGTAAAACAGTAACACTTTGTAAATAAAAAAAATACTTAAAAATGGTCATGGTTAATGATCTGATGAGAGTTCATTACAATTTAATATCAAGAAAATTTTCTTTTTTCTGTGACATATCGCCTTTTAAGTAATAATCAGAATTATGGCTGATAATATTATATCAAGGCATATCAGATTTCCAGGAATTTTACAGAATTTCTGAAACACACAATATTTACCTATACAGACATAACAAAGAAGACTTAATATTACTTTTATTTGACAATGCTTCCCCTGTAATTTATCAAATAAGCCTAATTAATTTGGCATTTCCCTTTTCATAAACGAGAGGGAACAAATCCTTAGAAATATTCTGGAGGCCCTCTTAAAATTGTCAAAGATAGTTTACAGTCAAAAACCTTTCATTTAAAATTTGACTTGGAGTAAATTTGTTAAAAATATCAAAGAGGTCTATAAAACACATGTTTAAATATGATTATAGGACACTGTAATAAAATACTTAGTTAACCAAAGTAACATTTATATTAACAACAGAGATAGTTGAATAGTTGTAAAAATAAAGAAACAAAGAAACACTTTTGCTCTTTTAATAGAAAACTTTCTGCCTTCTTAACACAGGATATTATTTTGGCGAAACAAAGAATTCTTGTTTTCTAGGGAGATTATTTTAAAAATTAAACTTTTTACAATTTCTTATCAAGAACCGACCAATAGTCCAAGATAACTTTATCCTTTTAACAGAAAGCTGCTACTACCAGGCGATCAAGATCTGTCACTGCCCTGGTGGCATTGAGAAGGCCTTAGTCCTTTCTGCCTATGCAGTAAAGAATTATAGTTCTATGAAATTTAGGAAAAGTAAGATTTATTAAAGTATGTTTCAAGAGAGAAATGACCTGTACCAGAGATGGTCGTTGCCCTGCAGAAATTGTCAAGTATACCTTCTATTGGCTCTTGATGAGTGGTTACACTGGTGGTGTTAGATGTTTGGCATGTGGAGTCAATTAATTGACATTTAGCTGTTTTTTTTATCCCCTTGTTTACTGTGCATGCGGTTACCCAGAATTCAGTCTGTTACAATTAGATTCATGAACTTCTGGGCCTATGTATGATATCATAGTAAAGATATGAGGCTAAGGTTAAGGAAGGTTAAGAAAGGTCAGTACATGTGCTGACTGTTCAAGCACTTGTGGCTGGATTAAACCAATGTTTACATTTGTTGTTTTTACTTCCTTGTATTCCAAGATGTTATAGTAATTTTTAACCATAAAATGGTATTTTTAGGGAAGTGCTAAGGGAGGTCTCTGAGTTGAGCCTTCATTCCCCTGCTACTCATGTTTATCTAGCTAACAAAACCAAATTCAAATTTTGTATGTTTATTTTTTATATTAAAACTCATTTATTTTAAGTTATTTCAGTTCTAAACCATTCTTGACCACACATATACTTATTTTCTCATTATTTATAGTAGTTTTAATTACATATATTAGAAATTTAACCCTTTTAAACCTTTAATATACAGTGAGAATTAGAAAGTAAGCAATTATGAACTGTCTTTTACATTAACATTTGCGAATTGGCAGACATAAATATTTTTTATAATTTCTAAAAACATGCTTTATCATAAAATAATTTCTCAACATTGCACAAATAATTTACTAATAGACCCATATATCTTTAACTTCTTTGTAAAAGGAAGGGAAAAGTGAATAAACCTATATTTAGTAACTCATGTTGAAGTATTTTATCTTGTTGGAAATAATCTATATATTGAATGTATTTGACTTAACTCATCATTTAATTTAACTTGGCAAAACTTAAAGGTTTCAGATTCCCAAAAAGACTCAAAGAAATTATTTTAAAAGTTTACCTAGAAACTTTTATTTAATTTACATCCATTTAATCTACTTATTTTCAAAACATAGGTTTAGATTACTTATAAAAATTTTATCATGCCAAGTTATTTTTCTTGCTGACAAATTTAGTAACACATTTAGAACTAAGAAGAACCTTAGTTCTTTAAGTTCAGGACTTTTACAATACTCACAAGCCTTTTGAGATATGTAGGGCAGGTCCTGGTATTGGTAAGAAGAATTGGTGGACTTTGAATAGTTTTTGGAGCTACATCTCTGATGCTGTAAAGGCTAGATTTGTAAAACAGGGACAACTGTTGTAAACATCTCAAAGAATTAAGTTGCCATTTTAGTAATATCAAATGACTGTCACACTTATTCACCTATTTTGCAATGTTTTTCTTTCTTTCTGGTACATTTAGTTTAGGGGAGAAGGCCAAAAAAAATCTTAGCAGGCACTGAATATTAGCTTCTAATTTGGCCAAATTTTGTATCATAAAATTATTAAATCCATTCAAACATCTCATCAGGTTTAAGCTAAGACAAACTAAATATTTCTGGCAGTATTAAACAACTCATAGACTTAAGAGGTGTCACAAAATCTGGAGTAATTTTCAATGATAGTCGAAAACAAACAAACAAACAAACAAATAAACAACCTGCATGTCCCAGATAGGCAAAAAGCCAAGTCAAGTTCTTAGGATATAAAACAAGACATATGAGAAGGTAATAGCTATCCCTGGGAGAGAAAGAATCAATAATCAGTTGGTCTGGATTTGTAAAAGAAGGAACAATGTGAAATTTTATTTCTCTCTCTGAACTAGTCTCATGAGATAATCCATTTACAAAACTTTTGAGGATGCTACCTGCTTTTAAGAAATTCTTTAACTATGACCCTTAGTTCAACCTTAGACTGAAGAGTGAAAGGTAACTAAAGAGGATCATCTGTCACCTCAGGTGGCCTTATTTTAAAAGATAACTATTTAATATTTTAAGAGTGGAAACACAATGCAGATGGAGGATTACTAGAATGAGTACTCAAATAAAGGACTATAGAAGAGGGCAGTAAGAGTTATATCAGTATTATAATCTTTTGTTTTAGCTACCATTTTTTCTCTTTAATTTTTAAGTAGCTTTTGCAATGAATCTTTTTAAAAAGTTATTTGGGAATTTTGAAGGCTTTTGAAAGCTTCTACATACCAATTAAAGTAGACATTCCATTCTCTTCAGTTTTGGATCACTTGCTCTCAAGTTAACTTCTTACATGAACAACCTTGTCTAATTGAATTATTCCACATAATGGACCTTGTAATTCTAGGTTGTTTTTAGTAAAATTTGCCATCTTTCTTGATATTTGCAACTTGCTAGACTATAGTTCCTAAATATAAAAAAAAAGCAAGTATACTGAACGGTGGAGTGCCCAACTCTTTGTATATAAAGGATTCCATTTCTTTAGCTATGTTTCCCAGAGCTGACCTAATACCTAAGAGAGCCTATCATGGGAGTCTTACTGAGGTGAAGAGCACTCTAACAACTTTTAAATTCTTGACTCATGCTAACAAATATTTGCAGCCTTTTTCTTTGTTTCTTAGATTTCCAATATCAGCTAGCTTTTAATTAAGACAAAGTTTTATTCATCTGACCTCTCATTGGAAATGTTGCAGGATTCTCAAACAGAGAGATGGAACACTGAGGCTATACACAAGAAGCAACATTTATTAATACTGGCATCAACTGAGCAGATTCTTATCCAAAGGCTGAGCCCCAACTGTAACATGGCAGGTAGTTTTATACAATCTTGTACTTCTGCGTTCCTAAACAGCTATAGATATTCCATATAAGGAAGGAGAACATAAGAAGAACATTGGTTGTCTGCCAAACTATAAGGAAACCAACTTAATCATTTAAGTGGGTTTTCCACTGCTATGTCAGCTGGAGAGTTCTGGGAAGGTGGATAAGAGAGGAGGCATCTGAGAAATTGCATAGGAAAAGGCTTGCAGAAATGACCAACTCAGATAGTTTTAGATTAGATCTTTAAATGCCCTTCTGGAAATTCTTGCTCATTTAACTGTTGGCAGATTAGGGTGGACTTCTTCTAGGATAGGATGACCTCAATATCTTTGCAGGCAGACCCAGAAACCACCTAACTAATTTTTCTGCCTAACTCTTTTCTAAGAGCCATGAACCCTCTTATAATTAGTATGGATGTTGAGGGACAGAAAGTCTCTTCTTCCATATCTGCTTTCTGCTACGAAGAGTCATAGTCCCCGCCTACTGGGGTTTCATGCTTTAATCAGGGCTGGATCTTGGATTTCCTGCTGAAGTGCTGCCTCAGTCCCTAGACAAGGAAAAGAAGATAACAAACTGGTTATTTAAATCACATATCCATTAATTTCTATTATTGATTTTCCTATTAAGCGAATAAAAGAAACCAGGCTTGGTTAATATACTTCTTAAAGAATAAAATACCTTTGGCCTAAAGTCCCCTCCCCTCTCAGACTCTAAGGACCCTGCCTGGCCTACGGCCATTCCTGCATGATGGTCCAATGGGAGGACCTGAGTTACCAGTTTCACGGTCATTATCTGGATTTGGGAGAGAGGTCCTTTTTCTCAAAGAAAGGAGGAAAGAAAACTTAAATAGGTTTACTAAAAAAATTAAGAACTGTGCATGAGATGTCCCATATTATTTCCTGCAAGGGTGAGTTCCCTGTGGTGCCTACTTGGAGACTTTTGAGGCATAAATACAGTTAGTCTTTCCAGTGAACAAGGTCTCCCAGTACTGTTAGTGGGAACATAAGAATAAATAGTTCTTCCATAAATAAAAACCATCCCATGGGTAATTTGACATGTGCATTTACATAGCTTACAAAAGTAGTGGAGCTGCAGTTCAAGATCATATTATGAGATGTTAAAACATTGGTTAGTACACTTAGTAAATGTTACACATTTTTCTGCTGGTGTTATAATAGAAATTTTCATTATCCTTCCTGATTTTCAAGTGGGAGCTACAAGAGGAAGAAATTCCCAGATCACTGATCCTATCTATTTACATAAATTTGTCTTGTAAGTGTGGCAAGAGTTTCCAGAAGGCCATTTAAAGATCTATAGGGTATGGTTAAGCTATAACCAGCTGAGTCAGTTATTTTTGCAAGCCCTTCTTTTTGCATTTTTTAGATGCCTCCTCTCCACTCTTATTCCCCCACTTTGAGACTCTAGACATTCTATTTTTTTTTTTTTTTGCTGGAGTCTCACATTCTCTGACTGAACCATCCTGGAGGATCTCCTGATAGTGGTGAGTAAAGTATATGTGGGCTGCAGCTCACTGCTGTACTGTGGCTTCCACCATGCTTTTAAAGCTTTTTATTAGCAGAAGCAGCAGATATGGCCCAATCAGGTATATTCCTAGGAGTAAAACTACTTTTATTAAAGTTTTAAACATACCAAAGGCTGAAAACCATCCCCCGGAAAGACTGTTGGGATTTCATTCTTGCCATACTTGCACAGGAACATATGCCAGTTTTGACATCTTCTTGACAAGGTCCTCAACTGCCTGGCCCTAGTCATTTACCTATAGGCAACAGCTGGTGAGACTGAATTTTCCACACATGTCTCCTGCTCTTGATAGACAGTCTAGTGCTGATCTGTTTTGGTAGATGGCATTTCTCATCTGAGTCTGTTGGTGTGTAAGGAGTATCAGGGCTTTCCCAGTCTCATGGATGATGATTTTAAGACTGCCTACAGTTGGATAATCTGGTTTAACCTGTAAATGGGGGTACGATATCCCCAAGATCCATCTTCTGCCCAAGTGGCAGGCCCATAGTATTGGATTATCTGCTCTGGGGGCCACTTACCATTCTTCCATTTCCCTATTTTGAGTTCTCTTTTTACCCACTGTAAGGGTTGTGAGCCAAGTAACCAAGTAGTTCCCCTGTTTTCAGAGGTAAGAGGAAGAAGGATGGCCTTATCATGTTAATTATACAGCTTCCTTCTCAATTTCTGAGGAGGTGGATGTAAGTTTTGCTTTCACAAATCCAATAAAATCTACGTGAGGCTATCCAGACTCAGCTCCTGCCTGGGTCCTGCCAGGCTTCTGTTAGCTCTGAGTATCTGGCCAACAAATTTCTCTCTGTTCAGTTTTCCTACCACACACTTTGTTTGGAAGTGGCATTATAATACCATAGGGCAAGGCAAATTAAGTTTCTGACTGATTCTGTGAGACCTCTTCCACCTCTAGCCAGGCAGCATTGTCCTATAATAGTATGCTTTAAAATCCATTGACTATCATCAGAGGTGGGTGGGGCCATTATATTTGGCACTTTCTTGGTGGGAACTAGTTCTGTAGCTTCCCATGGCCACCTATCCTCCATCAGAGTTTCCCCACATACATAGCAGGAAGTAACATTCAGGGAGTGAACTATTCCTTCAGCTATTTTGATAAATAAGTTTTTAGTTGATGATGGTGGCAGGGGTAGGGGTTCAGTTACTTCCTTGCACAAGGACTTATAAATCTAAAAGGCTAGAACTGGATGGTCTAGTTCTTGACCTCTGATATGAATTTGAACATACAGGGATTTAGCCCCGTCCCATCAATGCCAAGTGTTAATACTTCTCTGGACTTCCAATGAGAGTTCAGGGGTTGGTTACGATTATTTCTAATAGATTGTACTTATGTGTAGTGCAGTCAGCATTGGAGAGAGGCCCATTGGACGGGTCAGGAAAGAGTAGGTAGCTCTAGTATGTAGTAAAATTTTATTTTTTCTTCCTGCCATGTCGAGGGTGACCTGAGGCTCCATGATTGCAATTGTGGGAGATTTCTCTAGGACTGGAGTTTGCAAGCACTTAGGCCTCCATTGTTGGAAGAGAGAGCAACCCCTTCATGAGAAGCTTGCTATGTAGGGTGAAGACTTATGAGGTTCACCCTTCCCCAGCTTCCCAGGGCTAGATAGACACTCATCCTTCTAGTGCCCTTTCTTCTGTAGTTTCTTCTGTAGTCTGTAGTTTGTAGTTTGATTATGCCCCAATCCTAATGATGTCAATCATGGCCGACCAAGATCGAGGCCCTCCAGGCCTGCAAGGCTTTTATTGCCTAGGGTCATCTTGAGATGGTCCCTGTATTATAGTAGCCAAAACCTTCTCCTTTTTGTACTCTGCTTCCTTCTCTACCTGTACTAGTTATTGGACACCTTAAAGACCTCTGGCACCAAGGCAGCCTGTGGGGTTTGGGTCTAGGCTCCAACTTTTGGAGCTTCCTTTGAATACTGAGCACAGACTGAGTTATGAAATGTATAGACAGGAGTGTTTGGACCTCAGACTTTGGGTCAATGTTAGTATATTCTCTAAAAGTCTCAGAAAACTGGTTAAGGCAACATAAATTACAGAAATGATTTTGATGAAGCATGGAATCTTTATTTTCTACTCAGAAAACTTTTCCATAACATCAATAGCAGACCAATAGTCTAAGAAACATTAAAAGACAATTCTAATTTTGCATTAGCTTACTTTTGGCATTTAAATTTTCAATCTTGTTTAGCTTAATCACCTAAAATTTCCTCTTAGGATTTCTCTTCACAAACCTTTTACCACTTTCCTCATTCCTTCAGTTTGCCTCTTTTCACTCATTCAGAAATAACCAACTTTAAGACAAACACCTTTCTTTCAATTCCTTCAAAATAAACCTCCATTCTTTATACCTTCTGTTATGAAAAACATTGTCCTTTCCATCATAATTAGAATTCTTATCTGAACAACCATATTACATATAACAGAGATAAATATAGATCAGAAGTCATGAACATATTCATATTTCCCTATCATCAGTTTTTGTAACTTCTCTGAGGATGCATATCTAATTTTCTCAGGGTGATGAAATAGATGGGGACCTGAGAGTACTCATTTCTTTCTTAGAGTCTGAGAGTGAAGGGGTAGAAAATTTCTGATTACCAAGATCTCTGGCAAGGCACTCCTATCATTGGGCCAGCTAATAAGCCTGGGTCTTGGTGAAGGAACATAGAAGTTGAACTTTTACTGGCACAGCAGTTGTGGTTTGTTCGGGCTTGCCATTATACCAAGCCACTGGATTAACTTGTTGGTCAATGTTTTCTGGTATATTAGCTGATTCTTGAAGCATTAAAAGACTGTGAGAGTCTACACCCGAGTTGTAATATCACTCTTAATTTAGTTAAAATATCCCATCCTAACAAGGGAGTTTGGCAGCTTGGAAATATTAAAAACTCCTGCTGAAAGATCTAATTTTCAAATGGGCAGTTCAGTGGTGGAGTAAAATGGTTGACCATGCCTTCTCCTACTCCTATGATAATTTTAGTTCATGAGGAGGATTTTCCTGCAAGTGCAGGAAGAACAGAATAGGTAGCCCCTGTATCTAAAAGAAATTGAATTTTCTTACTCATTACATCCAGAGTTATCTGGAGTTCCTTGGTAGTAATGACCACATTTCTGGTCAATGGGGGTGAGGATGGCCCTGGGTCTCTTCGGCCACACAGTGCCCAGACCTGAGTTATTGGGGAATTGGTTGGCAGCCTTCCTTTCTGGGAGTTTGGGCAGTCACCTCTCCAATGCCAGGGATTAGTCCTGGTTTCTGTGCATGCGCGGCAGGGGCTAGAGGGATTTTCATTACAGTCCTTTGCTCAATGTCTTACTTTCTTGCATTTGAAGCAAGAACTAAATGTCTCTTTATTCCCTGGTCTGTTAAGGAACTCTTGTCAGGTACCAAGGGCCTGGCCAATTGCGACAGCCATAATCCTGGCTTTTTTTTTTTATTATTATTCTGTTCTCTTTTTTTCTCTTCAAGATCTTGATTGTTACAGACAATGAAGAACACATATGGTCATTGATTTTGATTATCTGTGGCCTCATTTGCAGCTTTTGAAGCTCGTTCTGATATCAGGGGCTGACTGGCTAATTAAATGCTAGCCTAACAAAACTAATTCTTCAGGGGAAGTGGGATCTACATTAATATACCTCCTAAAGGATTCTTCTAGCCAGCTAAAAAACTGGCCAGGTTCTTATCCTTTTCTTGAGTAATAGTTCTAAGCTTCTTATAGTTTGAGGCTTTTGCAATCCTTTTTTTTTTTTCATTCCTCCCATGAGAGCCTCTAGAAATTTGGCATATCTTGCCATTCCTTCTTGGATATTATAATTCTTATCAGGATCAGCTAAAGGTACTACCCCTGTTCCAGGGGCATGGCCTTGGGGGTTCCTAACAAAGGCCTCATCTACCTCTTGAGAGGCCTCTGTTAGAATGCAGTACTTTTCAATGATTGTACAGCAGTTGGCTAAAATAAATTGGATGTCTTTTGCTGGCTCTTCCTTGTTCTTTTCCAAGTCGGTCATGACACTCAAGCTCACAAAGAGTATGGAGTTTTCCTGGGCTCAACTTGGCCCCATAACCCTCTGAGAAGCCATTAAAAAATTCAACATACAATTTAAGACAGTGGCTTAGAGGAACCTCCCTCCCACACACAGACCCTTGCAATATTTGCCTTAGGGAGCTTCCTAATGGAGGAAGAGAATAGACTGTAAAATTTCAGAAAAAGTTTGACAGAGGGCCCCTATGTAAAAAACGCTGTTTGGAAATAGACAGTTCTCAAGAGAATCAGTAGTTAATTGCCTTCCACACTTGTGCACCCTGTGTCGGTGACACAAAGACAAACAAGAGCAGGTGCCTCCTCCAGAGAGGGTGCCACTCATGTGCTAATTTGGCCATGTCCCAAGGAGCTTAGGCGATGCTTGGACATAGCGGACTTAGCTTTGTGACTTATGATCGGACACTAGTCCAATGCCTCCCTGGACCAAGGAAACAGGGGTGAGCCCATTAGACCTCTATAGCCTTTAAGGGACCTTAAGGGTGCCCAGCCATGGAGACACAAATTCATACTTGACCGATTAAATCGGTCAGTATGCTCGTTCACTCACTCATTCACACACCAAGTTAAAACATTGCCTCCTCTCTTTTGGAGGGCCCTGACATATGTCTTCCCCTTCTGGGAAAACCCTGATGTCTTCTAACTGAAGACTAGAAAGTGATCAAGTTCCTCTTCCATTCGGAAATGGGACCTGACTAGGAGTCTTAGCCCAAGGGCTTTATCTTACCCTGTGCTATTTCTCGTGAGTTGGTCATTCCCTCCTATGAGTCCAGTCAGGGGCTTGGCCATTGGGAAGTCAGGGTGCTGGTCAGAAAGAGAACCTGGAATACCTTCAGGGGCACATCTTCTTGTTTGCTTTGGAGCTCCTCCACCTTGACCTGGCCAAGCCACTGGTCAGGCAGCTCAAAAGGCCAGCATGATTGGAATTTCACTGGGGCCTCCAGAAATGTTGCAGAAATGTTGCAAAATCAGACCAGCAGGAAATCAAGCACCACTTGGAGAGTTGGAGAACTTAGATTTATTATACTGACAGTCCCAAAAGAGCTATAGCTCTGAAGATCTGGGCCTTGAGCTCAGGGGCAATTTTGCTTTTATATCCATGCTGTTTCAGTTGGCATGGGCTGGTTGGTTGATTTGTCCTCAGACAGTTACACACTACAGGAGTTGCTATGGGTTATACATGCACACGGGATTTGTTATAGGCTATGGGCAGTTATAGAGCATGTGATTTTCAAACAGGAATTTAGGTAATACATCTGTTATCGAGACAGAAAAAATCATAGGGGAGGGTGAGTCTGGTTGATCTCAAGATCACTCTGCCCTTTGGCCTATGCAGCAAGCATGTCCACAGAAGCAGGGCAAAGAGCCGATTATAAGATTAGCCATTTGAGTGGAAAATTCTTAATTTTATTCATGAGTTAAATACAATTCTGTTCTCCTTGCAATAGGATGCAACTGGAAATATTGACTGTGTTACCAAGGCTTTGTCTGGATTGTCATATTGTTGCAGAATTCTCAAACAGAGAGATGGGACCCTGAGGCTATAAGCAGAAATAAGCATTTATTAATGCCAGTACCAACTCAGTGGATTCTTATCCAAAGGCTGAGCCCTGATTGTAACATGGCAAGCAATTTTATACAATCTTGTACTTTCACATTCCTACACAGCTATAGGTATTCCACACAAGGAAGGGGAACAAAAGGAGAACATTGATTGGCTGCCAAGCTTAAGCTTAATTGCTTAAGTGGATTCTTGGACTGTCATATCACCCAGAAAGTCCTGAGAAGGCGGGGATGGCAGGGAGAGTGCAGTCAGGAACTAACTTGTTGGAGCAAGAAATGGTCAGGTAAGGTCACCTTGCCACATTCCAGGACTACGTCAGAGAACCTCAACTTTTTCTAATTTTTGGTTTAGGGACTGGTACTTCCATAGCATGAAGACTTTTGCTGCAGTTTTTCTTTCTAATATAGCTTCTATGAGGGAGGCAGTTAACTGCATAACAAGAGACAATAGACACAGAAGGAGGAGGCAGGTCCCCAGGAATAGGAATACTACCCCAACTAAGATCTTAAAGCCACCAAAAAGTGGAGAACTAGCCTCCAAAGAGACTACTAGGGTCCCATACTGATGAGATGTTATCCTCAAACTTCTGCTGCACGTAGATTGGTCAGTTTCCAGTGTGATCAAAGCAGAGCCAGCATCTTATCCTTGATCTATTGGCGCAGTCTGTGTTTTCTTCTGGTCGGTTGCCTTGAGGGGCTCAGAAGAGTCTGCAGCATACTCACACTCTGCAGCTGTATGTTTAAGTCTGGTGTAATGTATCCAGGGTGTTATTTCAGCAACCTCAACTGCAGGGGAGTAGACAAAATGACAGTAAAAGGGACCCTCCACAGAGGTTTTAAGGGCTGAATTTTCTACTCTTTTACCTAGACAAAGTCTCTTAGCTTAAAGGGATAAACTTCGGTGGTGAAACTGACAAGGAGCCTTTCCCTAACCCATTGGTTGAAAATCTAAAAGGTGGTCCCTAGGGCCTGAAGCTGCTGTCTTAGAGCCAATCACAATATCCTTGAGGTCTCCTTATAGTCCTTTGATGAGTGGTGGTGGTCACCCATATAGGATCTCATAGGGAGAAAACGTAGTCTTTTTGGTTGGGGCTGACCTGATTTTTAACAGTGCCATGGGGACGACCTCGTCCCAAAGTACATGTGTCTCCTGACATAGTTTTTCCAACTGAGTCTTAAGGGTCCT
The DNA here is from genome assembly GCA_004027375.1 of Macroglossus sobrinus. NCBI lineage: Eukaryota > Metazoa > Chordata > Mammalia > Chiroptera > Pteropodidae > Macroglossus > Macroglossus sobrinus. The sequence goes on from PVKZ01000594.1 coordinate 473,730, forward strand.
GTTCATGCATTCCACCTGTCCTGAACTCTGTGGTTGATAGGTGGCATGTAATTTCTATTTAATATTTAAATTCTTGGCTAGTAGCTACACTATTTCTGCTACAAAGGCTAGCCCTTTATCTGAGCCGATGGTAATTGGTAAGCCAAATCAAGGAATAATTTCTTGGAGGAGCAGTCTAGCTATTTCTTGGGCCTTCTTAGTCTGAGTGAGGTAAGCCTCTAGTCAAGCAGAACAGGTGCATAGAAAAACCAAGAGATACTTGAGGCCTGTGATCAAGGCCTTTCAGTGAAATCTACTTTGAGTTCCTCAAAGTGGGTGCCCTGGTGGGGCACATGGCTCTTGCCTGTGGTTGTTGCAGGTACAGACTTTGCACCATTCACTCACTGTTTAGGAAATGCTAGAGAGCAGTTAGAGCTGTAGGACTCGTCATTTCCTCGTCCTCTGCCAGTTTGGAAGCATGGTCTGCCCTGTGGTTGCACTAGCTCATTCTGGTGTCTTTTTTTTTTTTTGATGCCCTCTGCATTGTATGACTGCTACTTTCTTGGGAGCTCACTCAATATCTAAGAGTGCTAGAATTTCTTTTTTATATTTTATGTCTTTTCCCCCTGAATTGATTAGACCCTTCTCTTTGTATAGGGTTCCATGTACATGGAGTGTGGTGAAGGCATACTTAAGTGTCTGTGTCTATGTTAGCACACACTCCTGCTGCCAGCTGAAGGGCCTTCTGTGCTGAGGTTCCCTTAGGTTTTGCCTCAATGGTGGAATGTAGGGTCACCACAGCATATCTTGCAATGCATTTTCCTCCCCTCACAAAGCTGCTACCATCAGTGTAATATTCTACATATTCTACATCAGAGTCCTTGAGGGACTGGTCTGTCAAGTCGAGTCAGCTGGAAAATACTTCATCCATGACTTTAATGCAATTGTGGCCTGCCCAAATGGGTAGCAAGGTGCTTGGGTTCATGGTTCATACTACCTCTAGGCAGATGCATGGATTCTCACATAGCCTTCCTTGGTATCTGACCATCCAGGTATTGGTGAGCCAATATTGTCCCTTGTACTCCAGTAATGTTATTACTGAATATGGTACTTGAACTATCAGTTCTTGCCCCATAGTCAGTTTGTCAGCCTCTGACACAAGGAGGACCATGGCTGCGAGTGCTCACAAGCAAGGTGGCTAGCCCTGGGCAACAGAATCAAGCTGTTTGGAGAGATAAGCCATGCCAAGATCCTAGCAATTAGGTTAAGACCCATACTGCAACACCCATACACTTGTGTACGTACATAAAAAAATATTTGATTAAGTCTGGGAGTCCTAGTTCAGGGGTGTTAGTTAGTGCCTATTTGATTTATTCAAAGGCCTTCTGTTGTGTATATTTTCAGAGTAGGGGCTCCCTTTCTCCCCTTTTTGTGACTTCATAGAAGTGTTTGGCCAGAATAGAGAAAACAGGTATCCAGATTCTGCAGACACCAGCTGCTTCGAGGAATTTGCAGACTTGTCATTGGGTGGTAGGGATGGGAATTGATCAGACCAATATGCTTTCTTTCTGGGCGGAGTTGATACTATCCCTGAGATAAGTGAAAGCTGAGATAGTTTACTCATTCTTGCCAGATTTGAGCCTTTCTTTTAGAGACCTTGTAATCTGCTTCCCAGAGGAGATTGAGGAGTAGATGCGCTCCTTCCATGCATTCCTCAAAGGTCTTTCCTGCTAAGAGGAGGTTATCTACATACTGGAATAATGTACAGCTGTGTTGGTATGCTGGAAAGGTCTTTAAACCTGAGGCTAAAGCTGTCCCAAAGGTCGGGAGTTTTTGAACCCCTGTGGCAGCTGTTTGCATGTCAACTGGCCCTTGTCTCCACTTTCAGGGCTTTCCCATTAGAAGGCAAAGATTGGCTGGCTCTGAGGAGCCAGGTGAATGCAAAAAAAGGCATCCTTGAGGTCCAGACAGGTAAAATAGATTGCCTCAGTGGGGATGAGGCTTAGGAGGGTATATGGGTTGGAGACGACAAAGTGCAGAGTGACAGTCACCTGGTTGACTGTTCATAAATTTTGGACTGGTCAGTATTCATTGGTCTCTGGCTTCTGAACTAGCAGGAGAGGTGTATTCCAGGATGATTGGAAGGGATAGAGAATTCCATACTTTAGAAGTCTCTCTAAATGTTTTTGGATCACCACTTGTGCCTTATGGGAGATGAAATACTGTTTTTGGTGGGCTGGCTCAGTTTCTGGTTTTAACTCTACTACTATTGGAGGAATGTGCTGGGCCAGTCCTGGAGGGTTGTCTTCAGCCCACACTCTGGGTACATTGAAGGGTAGCTCAGGTTCTTGTTGGGACCCTCCTATGAGACTATAGAGATGCCACTCCTTGGAAAACCGTGAGTGACATAATCCTTGCTTCTGGCATCCCCAAGGTTAGGGCTGCTTGGCCACATGAGTCAAAGGTGATCTGAGCCTGTAGTTTTCCTAAAAAGTTTCATCTCATCAGTGTCACAGGGTAGTCAGACAGATATACGAATTCATGGATGACTTCTTGTCCTCTTAGGTTGCACCGGCAGGGCTTCAGGTAGGGGTGACATACTCATCCCCTGGTAGCTTCCATAATGGTAGCTTGTTTTTGAGAAAGGGGCCCCACAGGCTGAGTTACAATTGAGTGTTCAGCTCTTGTGTCAACCATAAAGTCAATAGGTCAGTCTCTTGGCTGTCATTTGGACCATAGGCTCCTTGAGGCCTAGAAGAATGGAGCCTGGTCTGACCTACTCATCTCCAAATTCTTCCAGGGCAGCAAGGCCAACAAAGTCGTCCTTATGAGAAGAACTGGGTAATGGGCAAGTTGGCTGACAGTGTCCTTGCACTACATGGCCATGTTCTGGGGACTGGGAGCCGCTGATGGCCTACCTGGTCACTGGGGACACTCATTTTTCCAGTGGCCTCGCTGGCAGCAGTATGCACATTGGTCTTTTTCTATTCTCGTTGTCATGGTGGGAGGTTTCCCTGGTTGACTGCCCTGGCTTTGTTCCCGACCTCATGGAGAGCTTATTTTAGGGGGGCTAGACTGTCCTACAAGTGCAGCAGCAAGTAGATCTACTTTCTTCTTCATATTTTAATCAGCCTCTCAGCTGGCCTCGTAGTCTTGATTGACAAAGACCTTGGTCGTCACTTCAAGGAGTTGGCTGACGTTCATGCCAGCAAATCCTTCCAGTTTTTACAGTTTGCACTGAATTTCTCCCTGGGTCTGCCATACAAAAGCTTCATTAAACATCCTCTGGTTCTCAGCGCTTCTGGGTCAAATGGAGTGTAGAGACAGAATGCCTCACAAAGCCTCTCATTGAACTGGTTTGACCTCTCTTCTGGTCCTTGGAGGACCTTTGAAGTCTTGCTCATATTCATGGTCTTCTTTCTGCCTTCCTTCATACCACCTAGGAGAGCTTCCTGGCATTGTTCTAGTATCTAAAGTCTCCTGTTGTTATTGGGGTCTCACTGGGTGTCTTTCTCAGGAAACTGATTCTGAGCATAGGTTTGCAAATTCAAGGTTCCCTCTGGTGCATGTTCCTCTAGACTTTTCAAGGCTGCCTGTGTGATGCACTGGCACTTTTCAGTGTTGAAGAGGTTCAGGAAGAGTTGTTGGCAATAGGCCCAGGTGGATTTTTGAGTCTGGATGATCAATTAGAGGCAGTTAATCATGACCTGAGGCTTCTAAGTGAAGGAAGGGTTATGATTCTTCCAGTTTAGGAGATCAGTAGTGGTGAAGGTTTGACAGATGAAGGTGCACTGGCCTCCCTGAATCTGACTGTCCTGATTGTAAATGATGGGGCCTCGGGTGTTCCACAAAGGGAAATGAAGCACTTTCCTCTGACTGAAGACACCTTTAGCCAGGCTCTGGAGGGGCTGTAGGGGGTCAAGACAGGAGGTGGTGGTGAGTCAACGAAGGCTGACGTGGATGGAGTCCCAAGTAAAGCCAAAGGGCCTGGGGTGGATGGCTCAGATCCAGAAAAAGCTGGATATTTGGAGGCCTTTGGAAGGGGCAGATAAGGTGTTGAGACTTCTTCCAGGTCTCCCCGCAACACAGGCTTCTTTTCCTTTGACTGACCTTGGGAGGGTGTCAAGACCCAGATTAGGACCCTACAATTCTCCTCTCAGCAGACTCTCAGTGAAGGGGGTCAGATGCGAACTATTGCTTCCCAAGAATCGATATAAAGGAATTGGTCTGGGTGGCCAGGTTGACTAATAATGACATGAGAGACTTTTGCAATGACTTTCTTATCAAGAGACCCCTCTGCTGGCCTCTCAATGCTGAAAGAGGGCCAGTCAATCTCGCAAAAGGTGCGGAGTTTCTGTGGGGTGAGTTTAAGTCCATAATCACCCGAATAAGCATTTTTGAAAATCTTAAGCATACAACCTAAAGGTGTCTGTTTACTCTGTTGTCCACCCATGCTTCCACCCATGGTCGGTGTTGCAGATTTGCTTTGTCTGTCTCTGACCACTCCCCTTGTGGGAATCTTTCAGGTGCCTCTTAGCAATTGTTGGATCAGTATAAACTCCCGACTTGGATCACTGAAGTAGACTCCATACAGATATCCAGTGACACCACCCTAAGCCATATGAAGTTCCCCACAAAACTGTGTATAGGGGCTCAACTCTCACTTTGTAGTAAGGCCACATCTCAGTCACATGCAATCACACACCAAACACTCCACCCTCTGCCCTAAGTACATGAGAGGTCACAGTTTTCTCTAACAGATGTAGAGTACTCGAGTGACCTTGGGAATTGAGTAGACTCCCCTCTGTCCTCTAGCAGACAGGCTGTTCCTGGGATCCAGGTCCTTATAACTCAGTCAGGCAATGCTCCTGGGCTGGTTTCTGAGCCTCTCTGGGTTCTGTTATGCTCTTGGAGCTGCCACCCTGGTCCACCTGAAGAGTTGTCCTGCTCTACAGACAACAGGTTCACTGGCACGCAATGTGAGGTTTGATTCTCCCAGTGTCCCAGGGGCCAGACTACGAAAACAAGGGAGGTGAAAAACTGCCATTTCAGATTCTGGATGAGCCCCCAGAAATGTTGTCGGATTCTCAAACAGATGGGACACCGAGGCTATAAGCAGGAAGCAGCTTGTATTAATGCCGGCACTGGCTCAGCAAATTCTTTATCCAAAAGCTAAGCCCCAATTATAATGTGATGGATAGTTTTATGCAATCTTGTACTTCCGCATTCCAGTATAGCTAAAGATATTCCATATAGGGAAGGAGAACATTGATTGGCTGCCAAACTATAAAGAAACTAGCTTAATCATTTAAGTAAGTTTTTGAACTGCTGCATCAGCTGGAGCATCCTGAGGAAGGGGGTATAGTCAGGAACTAACTCGTTCGAGCAGGAAATGGTCAGGCAGTGTCAGGCTGCCACAATATTTGAGAGAGTTGTGCATTGTCTCAAAAATGACCAAACCATTTTAAGAACTAAGGGTGGATTTATGAGCCAATAAAGTCTCCTAGAAAAATTAACCTGGTACCTTTGCTTACAAGGTTTCAGCAAAGTAAATAGTCTTAAAAAGAGCTCATATAGTCAATATAAATAATCAGATCAAACTTCAGACTAATAAACAAGCTTTAATAAGATCATCTTTGATAAAATATGTGGGTGAATGTAGAAGAAACATTTTGTTTGCTCTTTTGTCTAAATTAAATTCTAGACCTATTGTCTTTGAAGTTTTGTTACATAACCATAAACTGGCCCAGATACGAAATTTTTCTAGTTACTTTACATACCTGGCTCTCTGAACTAAGTCTACCAATTTTTTTCTACCCTTCTGATTTGGAATTAGTAAGGTCAAAGACTGCCCCTGAGCCTCTCTGAAAGTTACTATATAAGATTCTTCCTATCACCCAGTTGACAGTCAAACTTCTGGGACTTGAACTTTGGGTGTATATTTTATAACTGCAGAAGAATCCACCTAACATACAATCCTGTGCAGATGCTGGAGATCTTCAAATAAGATTGACAAGGAAAAGTAGCTGACATTGAGATAGACTGCTTCCACACAAGACACTGGGTCAAATCTTCCTACTTTAGCTGAACATGAAATCCTTTTTTATTTTTCTTTCCTTTACTCTGGTACTGACCTGGAAAGATAATGCTATCACCTTTATCTCCCAGCCATTGCTAAATGGGGTAACCTGTGGAATTTAGAACAACTTTTATTTCAAGATAAGAGAAAAATTAACTGACCCCTGGTTTGAACAGGCAAATGCATTAATTTCTGTGACTGAATACATTAACAGGGCAACCTTAGTGGACGTAGTTTTGATGCAGGATGAGGCAAATCTCCCTGCAAGGGAGGAAAGACCAAGCCCTGCACCAAGAGAAGAAGAGGGTCCCTTTGACGGAGAATGTAGAAAGAATTCAACACACACACCAAAGTTAGGGTCAAAATGAAGTTTATTAGAAAAAAGATAACAATCTACAGAGTATGATCTCCTCACAGAGGCAGAGAGTGAGAGGGACAATAAGAGAGACAGTGAGACAGAGTAAAGGTGCAGAGAGGGACCCTGAGTGTTCAGGGAATTTGGTTTATATTGTACTGGTTGGAAAATTACTGTTTGGCTATCATCCATGGGAACATAATGCTCTAACAATAAGCTTTCTGCTTCTGTGCCCTCCGCTTACACAACTGACCTGTAGGTTCAGTTAGTAAAAAAAAAAAAAAAAAAGAAAAGAAAAAAAGAAAAAAAGAAAAATAGACTTGTCTGTTCAAATAGGATTAAAAATGGGGTTTAGGATTAAAAACTTTGTACATGTATATTTTGGAGCTGCTTAATTTGGGGTCTGCATACCCCCGGAAGATCCAGCTGGCTAAATAAAGAGTGTGTTTCCTATAACTCACTGATTTCTAATGGTCTGTGTGTCTTTCGGAGGCTGGAAGCTATAACATTTGGAGTTTCCAGTGAGATCTCAGGAAGTGGCCCTGAGATCTAACACTGGAACAGCTTCCAAAGTGGTTGCTGTCCATTACGAACTCAAAGGGGTGGCCAACCTGAAATGTTCCAGGGCCCTTGAATGCTGTGACAGGGTCCGTGCAATCGTCAAGGATGCAACCTTTAGGCCACACTATTTGTTCCTGGTCCCAATGGGAATATCTGAGACCTTGAAGTCTGGATAAAAAGGTACCTTTCTGTTTCTGTTGACCGGTCATTGGGGATCCGTGGAGAGACTGGATGCAGTCATATGTGCTGGACCATGGCTAGGCCACAGGATGACACCTCCTGTGCCATTATCGGGTTCTGTCTATTGTCTTTGTTCTTGCCAGGTTGTAGGTGGCAGACCTCTCTGGGTCCGCCTACTGCCCAGTAATTGTTCTTGTCTGAGAGTTTCTTTGCGTTTTCCATGCAAGTGATAAGGGGGGCCCCAAGTTTATAGAAGGCACTCTTGGGGTGTCTCCTGCGACATTTCAAAGAAGGGTTTGTAGAGGGAGCTGTCTATGGCATAAAGTTTTCTCCAGGCAGACTAAGAACATTGTGTGAAGTTGAGTGGGTGTCTTTTGATGTAAACTGGTCTTTGGAGAGTTCTTTTGATAGGGGTTTAGTGAGGAATGTTTGAAAGATTGTCATGAGAGACCCAAGACATCTCGATCAGTTTCTTTACATTGATCAATGGTTAAACATCGTTCAGAACACTCCTCCATGGCTCTGCTGATGTGCCCTTTCTCTAGGGGCACGAGTCTTAGTTGTAGGCACCCTGAAACATATGGCAACCAAATTTCCAAGACAGCCCAGTCCCTCAGTCTTCCAATCATCACTGGAGGACAGTGACCATCCCCCACCCTATAATCCAGGACAACAGAGGCCAATAGAACCGCCTCACCTCCTCGAACACAGGCAAGTAACCACTATAAGCCTACCGCTCCAGCTCCAGGCGGGGCACCAGCCAATCTCACCACCTAGGCCATCCTCCCCTTGTGAGAAGCACCACCCCAGCAACATCACACAGACAGGCCCTTTATGGTTTATGTGCCTTTCTTGACTAGTGACCTGTATAACTGGAAGGCACAGAATCCGCCTTTCTCTGAGAAAGCCCAAGCATTAATGGGACTCTTAGAAAGTATCTTTCAGACTCACTGCCCCACCTGGGATGATTGCCAACAGCTTTTAATTACCTCCTTCACCGTGGAAGAATATGGACACATTTGTACTGAAACACAAAGATAGCTGGGGGAGGGAGGAGAGTTGAGGAAGCAGGAGAACAGATTGAGGCCCCTGAGAACCAGCAGGCAATTAATATAGTCTTTGCTACTCAGGCAGTCCCTGATATCTGGTGTAAATTGCAAAAAAAATAGAAGGTTTTGCAGGGATGAACCTTTCCCAACTTGTCAAGATAGCCCAGAACATGTTCAACAACAGGGAGGCACCGGATGACCACAAACATATGGCTAAAATCCAAAGCTACTGTCAACAACTCAGCCAATCTGTTGCCGAACCCAGACCCTGAGACTCCCATTCATGACTGCACAGATTTCATTGATGCTGTGTGTTCCCCAGGACCAGACCTCAAAGTCTCCCTTCTTCCTGAGGTTAATAAAGTTCTGTTCATAGATAGGAGCAGCTTCATGCAGGGAGAAAAAAGGTATACTGGGGCAGCAGCCATAACTGTAACTGACACTATCTGGTCACAAGCTCTTTCCATACAACTTCTGCTCACACGGCAGAACTCATCACCTTCAGTGAGGCACTAAGATGGGAAAAAAGTAAGGCAGTCACAATATACACTGAAACCTGTTGCGCCTTTGCTACTGCACATGTACATGGAGCCGTCTACAAGGAAAGAGGACTTCTAACTTCAGCTGGAAAGGACATCAAGAACAAGGAAGAGATCTTAGCCTTACTTGAAGCCATATAAATGCCTAAGGCTCTGATGCCAGAGGCAAGAACAGGAGCCACAAGGCCAGTGTGGCCCCCAACACATCTACTGACTATTGTCTCTTACCCAAAACTGCCTCTGTCTCTGATTTATCTGGCAGAAGAGAACATACATTTTCAAGACAAGGGAGCTACTAGGAACCAACAGGGGTGGTGGACGACCCCAGATAGAAAAATCACGCTATCACGGCCCTTGAAAAGACTCTCCTCCACCAACTACACCAGAACACAGACCTAGGGTGAACTAAGATGCTCCAAGCTTTAGAACCCTATTTTCACTTGTTAGAAGGGAGAAGAACTGCAGAGGAGATTGCCTCACAATGGCAGGCTTGTACCCAAGTTAATCCAAAGAAGGGGAAGATAGAAGAACCTAGGCATAGGGAGAGAGGAACTTTTTCAAGGAACCACTGGGAAGTCGATTTCACTGAGGTAACCCCGACTATGGGAGGCTACAAATATTTACTTGTTTTTATAGACACCTTTTCAGGATGCATAGAGGCCTTCCCCAGCAGAAAAGAGACTGCCTTAGTAGTTACTAAAAAACTACTATAAAAATTTTTTTATGATTTGGGCTCCCCAAAACTTTAGGGTCAGGTGATGGGCCAGTCTTCATAGCAAAGGTATCACAGCAATTGGCTAGCTACCTAAATTTGCAATGGAAACTCCATTGTGCCTACTGACCCCAAAGTTCAGGCCAAGTAGAGAGAATGAATCAGACCTTAAAAAAGACATTAGTCAATTTAGGATTAAAAACTGGTGGGACCTAGGCAGAGCTTCTCCCCTTTGCCCTTCTGTGAGCCAGGGGTACCATTCACTCCATTTGAAATTTTCTTTGGAAAACCCCTACCTTTAGTACCTAGAATAGAAGATGAGAAAAAGATAGAACTATGTAACTTTGTCTTATTTAAGTCTTTACAGGTCTTTCGAAGTGTACAGAAGGAGATTTGGTTCTGCATTTGTGCTGCCCACTCAGCCCCAGGGGATGGATTTCCCCACCAGTTTCAGCCTATGGACTCTGTGTGGATCTGGGAGTTCACTTCCAAAGGACTAGAACTCCAATAGAAAGGATGCTTCACTGTCTACCTGGTGATGTCCACTGCAGTTAAAGTAGAGAAGCATGCTATTATAGATTCATCACTCCCACTCTCCTTCTGGCCAGTGAGGAATGTGCTGGCTGGAAAATTACTGTTTGGCTATTGCCTATGGGAACATAATGCTCTAACAATAAGCTTTGCTTTTGTACCCCCCGCTTGCACAACTGACCTGTGGGTTGACAGTTAGTAAAAGAAAAAAATAGACTTGTGTGTTCAAACAGGATGAAGAATGTAGTTTAGGGCTTAACAATCCTGTACCTCTACATTTCAGAGCTGCTTAATTTGGGGTCTATGTACCCCTGGCAGACTCAGCTGGCTGAATAGAGTGTGTTTCCTATTAGTGTTTCCACTGATTTCTGGTGGTCCGTATGTCTTTCAGGGGCTGGCGGCTACAACATAGGCAATAACCTATGTTCCCATGGGTGATAGCGAAGCAGTAATTTTCCAGCCAGTACATTCCCCACTGGCTTTAGCAGAAAATCAAATCCTTAATTCTTCATGCAGAATTTGCTCATATACTCTATTTTGTATTATTAAAAGTTTAATAGAATTAATTCTCTTCCTTATATATGCAAACAAGAAATTGAGGAAAGATGGACCAATAGTTAACAAGAGGAGAATGAGGATTAAAGGTCCAGCTACAGCAGATAGAAGAATTGTTAGCCATGGTGAACAATTGAACATCCTATGAAACCAGTTATCTGATTCTAGTCTTTGTTTTTCCCTGGCATCTAAATTTCTCTCTACTAGTAGTAAACGTTCTCTAATTATTCCAGAATTATTGGCATAGAAGCAACAGGTTTTACCTAGAACCATACGTAGTCCATCTTGTTCTAAGAATAAGAAATCTAAACTTCTTTTATTTTGGAGGACTATTTCTGCTAGTGAATCAACTTGAAGTTCTAGCCTGCTGGGCTCAGTTAAGTTTAGGGGAGTTTCTACCCTGACATAGTGAGGGGGTTTTGGGTTTAGGCACAATGAGCAATCTTGTCCTATGTCTGGGGTAATCTTATTTAAGACCTTGTGTATTATCGTTAGCAAAGTTATTAATGCTCCTTCTGTTTTTGGTTGTGGCTGGTCGAATGCCTGGGCTAAATAGGAAAAAAGGAAGAAACAGAGGGTTCGACTTATGTACGTTTGAGTCTTAGTCTTAAGGGCCCATCTTCCTGAGCTGTCCACTCTCATGCTGCTTTCATGTGGGAGTGATGCATCCATAATGGAATGTCGTCTACTTTAACTGCAATGGACGTCATCAAGTAGACAGTGAAAAGTCCTTTCTATTTGAGTTCTAGCCTTGGAAGTTAACTTCTGGATCTACACAGAGTCCCCAGGCTGAAACTGGTGGGGAAGTCCATTCTCTGGAGCTGAGTGGACAGCATGAACACAAGACCAGATCTCCTTCTGTATACTTTGAAGGACCTGTAAAGAATTAAGTAGGACAAGGTTACGCAGTTCTGCCTTTTTCTCATCTATTTTAGGTACTAAAGGTAGGGGTTTTCCAAAGAAAATTTCAAATGGGGTGAATCCATTAATATACGGAGTACACCTGACTCAGAGAAGAGCAAAGGGGAGAAGGTCTGCCTAGGTCCCACGAGTTTCTAATCCTAACTTGACTAATGTCTCTTTTAGGGTCTGATTCATTCTCTCTACTTGGCCTGAACTTTGGGGTCGGTAAGCGCAATGGAGTTTCCATTGCAAATTTAGGTAGCTAGCCAATTGCTGTGATACCTTTGCTATGAAGGCTGGCTTGTCATCTGACCCTAAAGATCCAGGGAGACCAAATCGAGGGAGAATTTCTTGTAGTAGTTTCTTAGTAACTACTAAGGCAGTCTCTTTTCTGCTGGGGAAGGCCTCTATGCATCCTGAAAAGGTGTCTATAAAAACAAGTAAATATTTGTAGCCCCCCACTGTCGAGATTACCTTAGTGAAATTGACTTCCCAGTGGTCCTCTGGATAAGTTCCTCTCTCCCTATGCCTAGGTTCTTCTATCTTCCCCTTCTTTGGATTAACTTGGGCACAAGCCTGCCATTGTGAGGCAATCTCCTCTGAAGTTCTTCTCCCTTCTAACAAGTGAAAGTAGGGTTCTAAAGCTTGGAGCATCTTAGTTCACCCTAGGTCTGTGTTCTGGTGTAGTTGGTGGAGGAGAGTCTTTTCAAGGGCCGTGATAGCGTGATTTTTCTATCTGGGGTCGTCCACCACCCCTGTTGGTTCCTAGTAGCTCCCTTGTCTTGAAAATATATGTTCTCTTCTGCCATATAGGTTTGAGATAGAGGCAGTTCTGGGTAAGGGACAACAATCAGTAGATGTGGTGGGGACCCCACTGGCCTTGTGGCTGCTGTTCTTGTCTCTGCATTGGCTGGTCAGTTTTCCTCAGCCTCAGGGCTACTCCCTTTTTGACGCCCTTTACAAAGAACAATAGCCAGAGCCTTAGGCATCTATATGGCTTCAAGTAAAGCTAAGATATTCTCCTTGTTCTTACTGTCCTTCCTAGCTAAAGTCAGAAGCCCTCTTTTCTTTGTAGATGGCTCCATGTACATGTGCAGTGGCAAAGGTGTATCAGCTGTCTGTGTATATTGTGACTGCCTTATCCTTTTACCATCTTAGTGCCTCACTGAAGGCAATGAGTTCTGCTTTTTGAGCAGAAGTCCTATAGGGAAAAACCCATGACCAGATGGTACAAGTTAAAGTTATAACCACTGCCCCAGCATACCTCCTTCCTTCCTGCATGAAGCTGCTCCCATCTGTGAACAGAACTTCATCAGCCTCAGGCAGAGGGGAGTCTTTGAGGTCTGGTCCCAAGGAACACACAGCATCAATGAAATCTGTGCAGTCATAAATATGGGTCTCAGGGTCTGAGTCCAACAACCAATTGGCTGGGTTGATGTCTGTAGCTTTGGATTTTAGCCATATGTTTGTGGTCATCCGGTGCCTCCCTGTTGTTGAACACATTCTGGGCTATCTCGACAAGTTGGGATAAGTTCATCCCTGTAAAACCTTCTAATTTTTGTAATTTACACTGAATATCAGGGACTGCCTGAGTAGCAAAGACTATATTAATTGCCTGCTGGTTCTCAGAGGCCTCAGGAGCAATGGGGGTGTATACCCGGTATGCCTCGTTCAAAAAATGCTCCAGGGGATTTCTGAGGTCTCTCCTTGTGTAACTTCAGTTACTTTAGAAAGATTAGTTGGCTGACGAGCAGCCAGCCTAATTCCTCCAATTAGAATCCGGTGGTACCAATCTCATGCCATTTTCCCTGCCTGAGAATTGTGTCCCCAGTCTGGGTGGGTGGAGGGAAATTCCTCCTCAATCTGTTCTCCTGCTTCCTCAACTCTCCTCCCTCCCGCAGCTATCTTTTGCATTTCAGTCCAAATGTGTCCATATTCTTCCACGGTGAAAGGGGTAATTAAGAGCTGTTGACAATCATCCGAAATGGGACAGTGAGTCTGAAATACACTCTCTAAGAGTCCCATTATTGCCTGGGGTTTCTCAGAGAAAGGCAGATTCTGTACCTTCCAGTTGTACAGGTCACTAACGCACGTAAACCATAAAGGGCCTGTCTGTGTGATGTCGCTGGGGTGGTGCTTCTCACAATGGGAGGATGGCTGGGGGTGGTCGTATGGGCTGCTGCCCGACCCAGAGTGGGAGCAGGAGGCCCATTGGGGTTACCTGCCCACATCTGAGGAAGTGAGGCAATGCTATTTGGCCTCTGTTGTCCTCGATTATAGGGTGGGAAAGGTCACTCCCCTCTGGTGGAGATTGGAGGACTGAGGGACTGGGCTGTCTTGGAGATTCAATTGCTGCATATTTCAGGGTGTCCACAACTAAGACTCGTGCCTTCAGAGAAAGGGCACATTGGCGGAGCCAAGGAGGGGAATTCTGAACAAGGTTTAAATTCCTCACTAAACCCCTGTCAAACGAATTCTCTGGAGGCCAGTTTACACCAAAAGATGACCACTCAACTTCACACAATATCCTTAGTCTGCCTGGAAAAACTTTATGCCATAGTCAGCTCCCTCTACAAATCCTTCTTTGAAATGTCGCAGGAGACACCCCAAGGGTGTCCTCTGTGAACTCGAGCTTTCCCATATCGCTTGCACAAAAACACAAAACAGACACTCAGACAAGAACAAGTACTGGGGTATAGATGGACCCAGAGAATTCTGCCACCTACAACTTGAACAAGACCAAAGACTGTAGACAGAACCTGATGACAGAGCACAGGAGGCAGTGTTCTGCGGCCTGGCCATGGTCCAGCAACTATGACTGTGTTCAGTCTCTCCGCAGACCCCCAATGACTGGTCAACAGAAATAAAAAGGCACCTTTTTTATCCAGATGTTGAGGCCTTGGTGATTCCTGTGGGGACCTGGAACAAAGAGTGTGTCCTAAAGGTTCCATCCTTGACAATTGCATTGACCCCATCACAGCCCTGGAATGTCTCAGATTGGCCACCCCTTTGAGTCTATAACAGGGACAACAACCGCTTCGGAGGCTGGTCCATTCTTAGATTTCAGGGCCACTCCCTAAGATCTCGCTGGGGTCTCCAAATGTTGTAGCTGTCAGCCCCCAAAAGACACACAGACCATGAGAACTCAGTGTGTTATAGAAAACACACTCTTTATTCAGCCAGCTGGGTCTGCCAGGGGTATGCAGACCCCAAATTAAGCAGCCCCGAAATGGAGAGGTACAGGGTTTTTAAGCCCAAAATTCCATTCTTCATTTTATCTGAACACAAAGGTCTATTTTTCTTTTATTTACTAACTGTCAACCCACAGGTCAGGTGTGCAAGTGGGAGTACAGAAGCAGAAAGCTTATTGTTAGAATGTTATTTTCCCATGTACTATAGCCAAGCAGTAATTTTTTAACCAGCACAATACCATCATTATAATATGATGCATTAATATCATTAATATCATTAATGATATTATCATTAATTCAGTCTGTTATAATAATATCATTAATATCATTATAATAGACTGAATTCTGGGAACAAACATGAGCAGAAAGCAAAATGATGAAACACTGAGTCCTTTCAATCTTAGTAGTCAATCAAGAAAGCCCACTCTAAGTCAACCTGTGCTGGCTGGACAATTACTGTTTAGCTATCGCCCATGGGTATATAGACTGTCACCTATAGAAACATAACATTCTAACTATAAGCTTTCTGCTTCTGTACCCCAACTTGCACACCTGACCTGTGGGTTGACAGGTAGCAAATAGTAGAAAAATAGACCTTTGTGTTCAGATAGAATGAAGAATGGAATTTTGGGCTTAAAACCTCTGTACCTCTTCATTTCAGGGCTGCTTAATATGGGGTCTGCATACCCCTGGCAGACCTAGCTGGCTGAATAAAGAGAGTGTTTCCTATAACACACTGAGTTCTGGTGGTCCGTGTGTCTTTTGGGGGCTGGCAGCTACAACAAACCAACAGCAAAAAGGTAAAAGAACCCTGAAGTCTTTGTTACCAGACTTTTTGAGCCATACTTCTCCTGCTCAGGCCTGCTTTTATTTCTGGAAGTGTACTTTCTCTTCTAATAAACTTTTTTTTTTCTACTGTATTTTGGTGTCTTGCTCAATTCTTTGTTTGACACATTAAGAACCTGGACAATGCATTGGGAGAGGACCCCATTCTCTAGTAACACAACTATTCTAGAAGGAACCTATCAGGAGGTGTTCCCTACTTCCCTGATTAGGAATAAGTACAAATGTGGCTATAATCAGGAACCTCTTCTTAGCTCTTGAAAATATTGTCAGAGCTACCATTTAATAATAGGTTTCTCCCCTCAAATCCTTAAGCTCTCTAGCCAAAGTTGGTCTTGATAATAGGATAACTCTTGATTATCTTTTAGCTGAATAAGTAGGTATCTGAGCTATGACCAGCACCATCTTCTGCACTTGGGTTAACTCTTCTGGAGAAGTTGAAACTAAATTATATAAGATAACTGAGCAAGCCATTTGGCTTAAAAAGGTAATTCCTTCAGCAGGGTCTTTCTTCAAATTATTCGATTTTGATTGGTTTGGGTCTTGGGGACTATGACTCCAAAGTACAGTTTAAATACTAAAATTATCCTGTGTATAGTTATCATAATCTCCCGAACTTGCTCTATATTCTCAAAAGCTTTAAATGCAAGTTGTAAGTCAGAGCCATTGAATAAATGATCTCCCTAAGACTGGAATGACAGAAAAGGAACAAAGAGAACGGCAACTCGGGTTCACCATGTGAACCTGAAGACATGACCTTTGAGTACCACAGGAATTAAGCAAAAACTGTTATTACCTGTGAATATTACACAAAGAATCAGCCAAAGCCCTGAGACCTACAGAAAAGTAGCTGAGAATGTCGTAAATACCTTACATTTTGATCATATCTCTCACTTAGGCTCAGAGTCTGAACAAAAGGGAGGAGTTGTTAAAAATAAAAAGCAAACAAAACAAAAAGGCTGAAGTTGCTTGCCCCAAGGACAGCAAACTAAGATTTAATTGCCCTTTCAGCCCTACCCAGGGATGTGATTTTAAACCAGTCTGGAATTTCCTCATCAATACTATTGAAGTAATTTGCTGATAATACCTTTCTAGACCCCAAAGAAAGGTGCCCTTGCCTGAAACAATATTTTAATTTTGCTAATACCTTGTCTCACCAAGTTTCTGCCTACAAAACCTGTTATTTTGTACAACTCCTCGGAGCATCTTTCTGTTTACTAGCTAGGATGCTGACCAATTTGTGGATTGTTCAATAAAACTAATTAGATATGTAAATTTACTTGGTTGAATTTTTGTTCTTTAAGAACTTCAACAATATAGCTTATCTTTTTTGATTAACTTGAGCTATGTTGCTAAAGGGTTGGAAGATATATACCGAGTCAATACCATTGTAGCAGCTTCTCTTGCCAGCAGTAAAAAGGAAAAAAAATTCAGAATGTTTTGTCAGAATTTAGAGCCCTGTGATTGATGCTGGTAAATGTAAATGGCAAGGTTTAGGTTTATTTCTTTTACAAGATAAAACTAGCAGTTTTGAAGAATCTTATGATCCTCTAACTTGTGAATGACATATCAAATATTTTTTTTCTTATTTATGAAGTATAGCTATGTGGTTAAAGAGCCTCCATCTAACATTTCCAAGAACTAAAGAAAGCTCATCTTTACCAATAATAACTCGCTTGTAGAAAATGCAGTCTTATTTTCTTGATGTATAGCATAGTGTAAAATAAATTAAGAGGGAATACTATGCTGGAATAAGTCCATCTTTTTGCAAATAAAATCTTTCCAATGATGTTTTAGATATGGCAACATTGTATTTTTGAGTGTGCCCTGTTATATGTGTCTTAGAATCAAAACACTGAGTGCATGTATTTCTAAATAGCAAAAAGAGAGAATTGGGTTATGTTAGCCAAATTAAATTCAAGGGCCCTGGTCTAATAGAGTAAATTCAATACAGTTGGTATTCATTTCTTTCAGCTGTAACTTGATACTTACAGGATTTTCATTTAAATTATTTTAAAATATAAATGAAAACATTTTTTTGTTAAGTATGAAACTGCCAAGCTAGGCTTTGTGAGTTCACACTTTGTAGAGGATGTTAATTGAAAATGAGAAGTCAAACCAACATGATTCAATTAAGCTCTTGCAAAAAACATGGAAATAGCAAATCTGGGAGGCCCTGTGAAGAAAGCAGAAACTTTACCACTCCAGGCTTTCTCTTTTTCTTTTTCAAATATTTGAACTACATCCTATAAAAAATGTTTCTCATTAAGACACTTCATCTTTTTTAAAGTTTTGGATGAAAGTTCCATGTCATTAACTGAGCATCACAAATTAACAAATAGATTTGAGGATGCTGATAATTGACAGCTGCCCATATCCTATAAAATGCTGTGTAAAAGGCAAATTATTGTAGTGAAGCTCTCCTACAATATATTTTTGTCTCTGATGGCATGGTGTGTACCATCTTCCAATTTCAGCCTCCTCAAAGTGGCAAAATATATTATTGCTATTTTCACATAAAATCAAACAGGACTTTGGGACGTAAACAAAGCTGGTAAGAATGGTCTTACTCAATCCATCAGAATTATAAATTCTTTTGGAAACATTTAGTTCAATGACTATGATAGAAATTATCTAGAATAATATCATGGTTCAAAGTGCCTTGACATATTAAACATATTCTTGGAAACATTTTGTGAATTTCAAATTCAGGTTTTATTCATTCTTAGTAGAGGAGAATGCATTGTTATATTTTGAGTTTTCATCTTTTCAAGTGTCATTAACTATATAAAAAAAGTATTTTATATGTATAGTAAGTCTATCCTATCTTATTTTCACTGGGGGATCATTAAAATTAGAAGAATTCACCAGACAAACTGAGCTACATGAAACAATTTATGCAATATTGAAAAAGTTTTAGGATACTTCATAGAAATCGAGCAGCTCTCTAATTATTAAAATAAATATTTTTCCTTCTGGATATTTTATCAGTTCTTCCATGCTTTACTAATGGGCAAGTGTTTCTGCTCCAGAAATGTTATTTGAAATTAAGATTTTAGTACAAAATTGAGATTAAAGATCTAAACCTGATCTCAATTCTAATTCAAAAGAGAAAAATACTTCTGATAGCATATTAAAATGTGTGAATTCACATTAGGAATAAGTAAAGAGGTCTCAAATTCTAGTTTAATTTATTATTATTATTTTATATTCCTCATATTCATCACCAATTCTTTCTTCTTTTCATGGTACAGATCCTTTTTTCTATTGAGTTCTAGTTTACACAGAGTGACAGACAGATCTTAAATATACAGGTCAATCAATTTTGACAAATGCCTCTATTACCAACACACCTATCTACATAACATATATTGTCCCCAAACACTCAAAACAACTTTTCTTGTGCCTTGTCCCAATCAATCCCCAATGCTTATTTTTTCTGATTTCTTTCACTATAGATTAGCCTTGCCTGTTTTAGAATTCTATGTAAATAGAATCATAGCATGAACTCTTTTGTGGCCGGTTTGATAACCATGTTTTTGAGGTTAATGTTAATCCATGTCATTTCATGTATCAGAAGTTCATTCTTTTTCACTGTTGCATGGAATTCCACTGTATAAATATAATTAATTTTTCTCCCATCGATAAACCTTTCCATTGTTTGTAGCTTTTGCCTACTTTGATAATTTGCTATAAATAAATTCTGCTTATAATTTTTATATAGGACTTTTTGTGGATATAGGTTTTCATTTTTCTTGAGTATATTCTTTGGAATGAAATGATTGAGTCATAAGGAGAGTATACATTTAATTTCATAAGAAGCTGCTAAATTTTCATAGTAGTTTAACATTTTATACACCCACCAGCAGTGTTTGAGAATGTCAGTTATCCCACATGCTTGTCTATATTTGGCATTATCAGCCTTTTAAATATTAGTAGCTTTGGCAAGTATGTAGTGGTATTTCATCATATTTTTATTTTGTATTGATTGTTGACTAATGATGTTGAACACTTTTGTGTCCTTATTGACCACTTGCATTATTTTCTCTGTGAAGTGTCTGTTAAAAATTTTTGACCATTTATTGCATTTAGTTGTTTAGCTTTGTCTTATTGAATTGAAGTAATTCTTTAAATGCACTTGGATTTTAGCCATTTGTTAGTTATGTGTTACAACTATATTTATCCAGTCTTTGATTTTGTTAGGTGGTTAGGTAGACGTGAGCAATGGTGAAAGAAAAGAATAAAGGCCCCTCCCAAAGACCTTCCTTAGGTCCTCTCTAGAACCCTCATTTTATTTTAAATTACCCCTACACCCTGAAGTTCAAAGGGGTGAGGAGCCATCAAATAGTAGCTGATTTAATCTGGCCACAACTGTGTGTGCAGTCAGTCCTATACTAACCTCCCCATGATCGCACCTCATTATAATATCATGCCTATGCCTGGAAGTTTATGAATCTAATTATAATAGGCTGAACTCTGAGTAACTGCATGAGAAGTAGGCAGAGTTATATAACAGCTAAATGTCAATCAAAATGATCTCATGTGCCAATTATTTAGCACCACCCTTGTAACCTCCTATCATAGCCCTAATGTAATACAGACCTCTCTATTTCCAAAGGGTTACAGCCCTCTTCACTGTAAACCTCCCCTCCCTTGTAACATACTTTAGTCATAACTTTTGTTTCTGGGCTGTTACAACACTTTCAAAGTAACCTGTTTTTCTCTTGAAATGTACTTTAATAAATCCTGCTTTTTCTAAATCTTACTGATCTGTAATCCTTTAATGTGTTGATGAAAAAAAAAAAAAAACAAAGACCCCTCAGTGCTACTGGAGCAATGACGGACTGAGATAGTCCCAATAGTAACAATTTGACTATTCATTTTTTATTGACATCTTTTGATGAGATGAGACTCTAAATTTATTAGTTTTTATTTTCTTAAAGTCTAATTTATCCATTTTGTTTTATTTTTTAATTAGCTATTTTTGGGTGCTATTAAGGACATCTTTTGAGTTAGTAGGATCTGTGTATTATTTTTTCATGTAGATGTCCAGTTATTCTGGAATCATTTGTTGAAGAGACATTTGTTTACCCATGAAATTGCTTTGGCATCATCTTCAAATAACAATAGACTGTATAAGTGTGGCTCTAATCTGATCTCTATCCTCTTAAATTGTTCTATTTGTCTGTATTCAACTTATTACCACACTGTCTTGATAGCTGTAGATTCATAGTAAACCTTGATATCAGATAATGTAAGTCCTATAATTTTCTCTTACATTTTTCAAGATTGCGTTGGCTATTTTGAGTCTTTTGCTTTTCCACGTATATTTTAGAATTAGCTTCATTTTGGAAAAAAATAATCTGCTGGGATTTAAACTAAGATTACATTGAAACTACAGATCAGTTTGGGAAAACTGACATCTTAACACTATTGACTCTTCTGATTACCATGAAAATGATACCTCTCTCCAGTTATTTCAGTCTCCTTTAGTTTCTCTCAGTGATATTTTGTAGGTTTTAGAGTAGATGTCTTAAACATATTTAATTAAATTTGTTTCTAAGTATTTTATCTTATTGATCCCATTACAAATGTTATTTTTAAATTTTATTTTAAATTTTTGGTAGTGTATAAATATTTCTTTTTGTACATTACCTTATGTTATGTGATTTTGCTAAATTTACCTATTAGAGCCAGTAGTCTTATTGTAGATTACTTGGAATATTCTACATGTCAAATTATGTCATCTACAAATAAAGGCAGCTAAGTTTTCTCATTTTTAATACTTTGGTTTTTCCTTGACTTATTTAAAAAGCTAAGGCCTCTAGTAAAATGCTGACTAGAAATGTAAACACAGACTTCCAGGCCTTGTTTCCAATTTTAGGAAAGAAGGGTTTAATCTTAAAGTTTTATGTTAGTTGTATGTTTTTGTATATGCCTTTGTTATATTGAAATTCATTTTCTATTTCTAGTTTTCTATGAGTTTTTAGTATCAAGTGTTGAGATTATTTTTTAAATTTATTTTTTAATTGAAGAAATTATTTAATTTTTTTTCCCGTCTACCTCTATTCTCCTCCCTCCCCATTACCCTCTGGTAACCATTAGTCTCTTGTCCATGTCCATGAGTTTCTGTTTGTTTGTCCTGTTCACTTGCTGCTTTTAGGTTTATATCCCACATATAAGTGATATCATGTGATTTTTAACTTTTTCTGTGTGGTTTATTTTGCTTAGCATGATTATATTAAGGTCCATCCATGTTGTCAAAAATAGTAGTATTTCATCTCTTCTTATGGCTGAGTAATATTTCATTGTATATATGGTAGATTAATTCTTAGTGTTTTGAGAACCCTCCATACTGTTTTCCATAGTGGCTGTACCAATTCGCAATGCCACCAGCAGTAGATGAGGATTCCTTTTCCTCTGCATCCTCTCCAACATTTGTTATTAGTAGTCTTGTTGATTATAGTTGTTCTAAAAGGTGTAAGATGGTATCTCGTTGTGGTTTTGATTTGCATTTCCCTAATAGCTAGTGATGTTGAGCATCATTTCATATATTTGTTGGCCATTTATATGTCTTCTAGAGAGAAGTATCTGTTCAGATCCTCTGATCATTTTTTCATTGGATTATTTTTTTGGTCATTATTGTTATTGAGTTGTATGAGTTCTTTATATATTTCAGATATTAGGCCCTTAATGGAGGTGTTGCTTGCGAATATATTTTTCCATTCAGATGGTTGTCTCTACCTTGTTGAGGATTTCTTTTGCTGTGCTGAAGCTTTTTAGTTTGATGTGGTACCATTCACTTGTTTTGCTTTTATTTTCCTTGCCTTTAAAGTCATATTCATAAAATCTTCTTTAAGTCTAAGGTTCTTCAGCTTAGTTCCTATGTTTCCTTCTTTGCATTTTATTGTTTCAGGTCTTATATTTTGGATCTTAATCCTTTTTGAGTTAATTTTGGTGTGTGGTGATAGACAACAGTCTAGTTTCCTCCTTTTGCAAGTGACTTTCTAGTTTTCCCAGAACCATTTATTGAAGAGCCTTTTTCCTTTCTCTATTGTATATTTTTGGCTCTTTTGTCAAAAAAAAATTGCCCATATAAACAAGGATTTATTTTCAGACTCTCAATTCTGTTCCACTGGTCCGTGAGTCTGTTTTTCTGCCTATCCCATGCTGTTTTGACTGCTGTTGCTTTATAGTATTATTTGAAGTTAGGAAGACTGATGCTTCCAGACTTGTTCATTTTTCTCAGGGTGGCTTTGGCAAAATGGAGACTTTTATGCTTCCATACAAATCTGATGATTTTTTTGTTCTATATTTTTAATAGATGCCAATGGAATTTTCCTGGGGATTGCAATAAATCTGTATAATGCTTCAGGTAATAAGGGTTTTTTTTTAACTATGTGGATTCTTCCAATCCAAGAAGATGAAATATCTTTCCATTTCTTTGTATCTTCTTCAATTTCTTTTAGTAGGGTCTTATAGTTTTTGTTATATAGGTCCTTCACATGTTTCATTAGATTCTTTTC
This sequence comes from Macroglossus sobrinus, assembly GCA_004027375.1. Taxonomy (NCBI): domain Eukaryota; kingdom Metazoa; phylum Chordata; class Mammalia; order Chiroptera; family Pteropodidae; genus Macroglossus; species Macroglossus sobrinus. The sequence goes on from PVKZ01000594.1 coordinate 496,733, forward strand.
TAGGTATTTTATTCTTTCTGTTGCAATTACAAAAGGAATTATATTTTCAACTTTTTTTTTCTGACACTTCATTATTAGAGTATAGGAACGCTATGGATTTTTGAACTTTGACTTTATATCCGGAATCTTTACTGTATTTGCTTATTGTTTCCAGTAGAGTTCTTATAGTGTCTTTAGGGTTTTCTATTTAGAGAATTGTGTCATCCACAAATAATAATAGTTTGACTTCTTCATTTGGAAGTATCTTGTTGAAGGCTTTTTCTGCCTTTATTGATATGATCATATGATTCTTATTTTTTTAAAATTTCTTTATGTGGTGTATCACATTAATCGATTTGTGTATGTTGAACTATCCCTGTGTCCCTGGGATGAAGCCCAGTTGATCGTGGCATATAATCTTTTTAATATGTTGCTGTATTTGGTTTGCTAGTATCTTATTAGAATTTTTATATCTGTGTTCATGAGAGATATTGGTCTGTAGTTTTCTTTTTTTGTGTTATCTTTACCAGGTTTTGGTATCAGGGTAATATTGGCCTCATAAAATGAGTTGGGAAGTATTGCCTCCTCTTCAATTTTTTGGAAGAGTTTGAGGAGAATAGGTATTAAATCTTCTTTGAATGTTTGACAGAATTCCCTGGTGAAGCCATCTGGTCCTGGACTTTTTACTTTTTGGTAGGTTTTTGATGATTGTTTCCATTTCCATACTGCTGATCAGTCTATTTAGATTTTCCAGTTCTTCTTGATTCAGTCTAGGAATGTTGTATTTTTCTAAGTACTGGTTCATTTCTTTTAAGTTATTAAATTTGATGTTATATAATTTTTCATAGTATTTTTGTATGCTTTGGAATGAAAGGCTCTGTAAATGTCAATTTTGTCCAGTTGGTCTAATGTATCATTTAAGGATATTATTTCCTTATTGATTTTCTGTTTGAATGATCTTTCCATATCCCACTGTGGGGTATTTAGATCCCCTACTATGATAGTGTTTTGGTTTGTTTCTCCCTTTAGTTCTGTTAGTAATTGCTTTATATATTTTGGAGCTCTCTGAATGGAAGCATAGATATTAATAAGTGTTACATCTTTTTGGTGAAAGATTTTCTTTATCTTTATGAAATATCCCTCAGTATCTTTCTTTGCTTTTTAATTTGGAAGTTTATTTTATCTGATATTAGTACCTCTTGTCCCGTTTTTCTCTGAATGCCATTTGCTTGAAATATCATTTTCCACCCTTTCACTTTAAGTCTATATTTGAATTTGGAACTAATATGTATTTGCTGGAAGCAGCATATGGTTGAGTTTTGTTTTTTGACCTAGTCTACAACTATGTGCCCTTTTATTGGTAAGTTCAGTCCATTTGCATTTTGGATGATTATTAAAATATGAGGTTTCCTCTAGCCATTTTATCTTTTGCTTTCTGGTAGCTCAATGTTTTCATTGTTTCCTGTCCTTGTGTTTCTGTTTTTTTTTTTTTTTTGGTTGGGTTTTGTGGAGTTTTTCTGTGGTTCTTGTTTTATTTTATGCACTTCACTTCTCAATCTTTGGCATGTGGTTATTATTATGAATATGTAAAGGATAGTTGTACATATACTGTCATCCATTTTCTTTTGCATATGCCTTATGTCCATTCCCCTTTGCAAATATGAACCTTTGAATCCTCCCCTTTTCATTCATTATCTCCGTTTATCCCTATGTATGCTGAATGTTAATTACTATCTTACTACAGCAAATTTCTTCTTATTGTTTAAACTTATAGTTCTCTGTTCTTAGTAATGCTTTTACTCTTCTGCTTTTATCAACCTACTACTAGTCTCCTTACTGCTAATTATGTATTTTTTTATCACTTTGTTTTGGGTGTACCCCTTTTACATTTCCTGTAATGTAGGTCTTGTACTGGAGAATTCCCTAAATTTTTGTATGTCTGGGAAGGTCTTTATTTATCCTACATTTATAAAAGAGAGCTTTGCTGTATACATTATTTTTGGCTGGTAGTTCCTTTCATTTAATAGTTTAAATATTTGATTCCAGTCCTTTCTATCTTGTAAGGTTTGTGCTGAGAAATATGACAATAATTTATTGGGGCTTTCTTTGTAGGTATTGTCTTCCTTTCTCTGGCTTCCCTGACAATTCTATCTTTGTCATAGATTTTTTTTTTATAATTTTAATACAATATGTCTTGGTGAAGGCCTTTTTGGGTTGAGATAATTGGGTGTTCTTTGGATTTCTTTAATTCCAAGCTCCAGTTCATTCCTTTGAATTGGGAAATTCTCATCAACTATTTGTCTGAAAATACTTTTTAGTCTCTGCTCCTTTTTCTCCCCTTTGAGAATGCCCATTATTCTTGTTTCCTCTCCTGATGGTATCAGCTAGTTCTTGTATTTCTCGTTCATTATTTTTCATCCTTCAGTTTCTCTCTTTTTCCAATTTATTTCTAGAATTCTGTCTTTGATATCACAGGTTCTTTCTTCCATTTGGTCAACTCTATTTCTTAAGCTTGCTATTTCATTTTTTCAACTCTTGTAGTGTGTTCCTTATCTCTAGAAATTCTATCCAGTTCTTTTTGAGGGTTTTGTTCTCCTTGCTACAGAATTCATTCTGCTCATCTAGTTGTTTTTTTCAACCTGAGGTTGTTGATATGATTCATTTCAGATATTATTGAGTTTTTTTTTTCAAAAATACCATCCTGAATTCTCTGTTATTTAAGTCATATATTTCTATGTCTGTAAGCTTATATTTTGGAGATTTCTTTCTTTCTTTCTTTCTTTCTTTCTTTCTTTCTTTCTTTCTTTCTTTCTTTTTTGAGCTACTTTGTCACCTTGGATGTTCATGGTATTTAATAAACTATTTCCTTCCCTGGACATTAATGGAAGTGTATTTTGCTTCCCCCCCACCAAAAAAAAAGAGAAGATTTATTATGTAAAGGTCTTTCTAGACTGCTGCAAATAAAGTGCTTTTTGTTTTTGTTTTTGTTTTTGTCTTTGTTTTTTTTTTTATTTTTAGTAGGTGGCATCTAAGTTTCTTGGATCCCTGCTTTATATATAGGCTTAATAATGACTTTTTTTTCTATAGATGTTTAATCATGCTTGCTACCCTAAGTTTCAGTTCTTGTCAGTGTTTGCGACCATTTAGGTAGTGTTTGCTCAGATTCTTCTGGGGCTTCATGGTGTTTGGTCTTGGAGAATATTGGTGGCAGGGGCACTCTCGGTTGGGAGGTGGGGTCTGTGACCCAGTTTTGCAACTGTGGCTGGTAAAAATCAACATTTATTTCTCTGCAGTCTCCACTTCTCTGCTTTCTGCCCTTATGACTTGCCCCTGCCACCAGCTGCATGGAGTTCCCAGCTTTTCCAGGCAGGGCTGTTTAGGGAATCCACCACACCTTCTTCCCTCACTGTCTTCCTGCAGGTACCTCTAGCTGGGAGAGCCAGCTTCTTTTTTTCTCCCAGTCTACTGCCTGACACCTGGGTTTCTGACCTGTGGTAGCTTCTACATACAGATTTCACGCTCAGTCATGCTGGTCTGCAGTTTGGTATTTTTTGTTGTTGTTGAGTTTTAGATGTTCAGCTTATTGTTGTTTCAAGAGGAGTGATCTGGTGACGTCTCTCACTCTGCCATGTTTCTGATGTCACTCTAATGGTAAATAATTGAAAACACTGTCCTGTAACCTCTCATGTTTTACACTGAAGTTATTGTAAGTCAGAGGTTCTCAAATTACAATACCCAGAATGGCAGCAGCAGTAACCACTGCTGCCACATCTGAGAACTTTTTCAAAAAGCTGTGTTGAGTTTTATCAAATGCTTCTTCTGCATCTATTGAAATAATTTTATGATTTTTCCTTTAATTCTGTTAAATTATTGAATTGTATTAATTGATTTTCTCCTGTTATCCCAACCTTAAATTTCTGAGATAAATCCTTGGTTATAATGTCTTATTCTTTTAATATCTTGTTATTTTAATTTATGAATATTTTGTTAAAAAAATTTGTATCTATATGCATATAAAATTAATTTCTGATTTTTGTCTAATATCTTTGTCTGAATGGCCTCATAAAATGAGTTAAAAAGTGTCATATGTCTATTTTCTGATAGAATTTGTATAATACTAATATTTTTTTGTTTAAATATTTAATAGAATTTATCAATAAAATCATGTGAAAACATTTAAAATGAGCATTTCAACTTGCTTATTAGATATAGAGTTATCTCAATTAACAAAAAAGCTTGTGTCATTTTTGGCAATTTGTGTTATTTGATTAAATTTTCCATTTCAACAAATTCTCAAATCTTTGTCACTGAGTTTTCTACAATATGCCCTAATATCCTTATAATGTTTATAGCAGCTGAATGAATACTTCTTTCTTGCTTGTTAATGATAACTTGTGTTTTTCTCTTCTTACCTTTCTAGTCTACCTAGAGTTTACTGACTTTACTGTCTTTTTATATAAACAACTTTTTTGTTTGATTTACTTTATTTTCTGTTCCTTTTGTGTTTTATTGATTTCTGCTCTGTCTTCACAAATTTTTCTTCCACTTGTTTAAGTTTTAATTTACTTTTATTTACCTCTTTGAAAAATAAATTTAGATCATGATTTTAGAATTTAAAGCTATCGGTTTCTCTCTTGTCTCTGCTTTATAGGTACCTGACAAGTGTTCATGTGCTATGTTTTTATTATCATGTTTATCAAAATGTTTATATTTTTTCTCATAACTTTTTTTAACCAACAGGTTATTTAAAAATACATAGTTAAATTTCCAAGTATTTGGAGATTTTCTGTATACCTTTCTACTGTTGATTTCTATTGCTTTTGATTTGAATTCCCCTATGATCAAAGCATGTACTCTCTATGACTTCAATTGTGGCAGGGTGACCCTGCATGACTGTTTCCTGCTCGAATGAGTTAGTTTCAGACTGCACACCCCACCCTTCCCCAGGACTCTTCTGCTGACGTAGCAGTCTGAAAACCTGCTTAAATAATTAAGCCAGTTTTCTTATAATTTGGCAGCCAATCAATGTTCTCCTTATGTACTCCTTCCTTATATGGAATATCTATAGCTGTGTAAGAATGCAGAGGTACAAGATAGTATAAAACTGCCTGCCATGTTACAAGCGGAGCTCAGCCTTTGGATAAGAATCCACAGAGCCTGTGTCAGCATCAATAAATGCTACTTCTTGCTTATAACCTCGGTGTCCCATCTCTTACAACACAATTATTTTATATTTATTGAGAACTGTATTAAAGACCAGAATATGGTGTAAGGTGGTAAATGCTACATGTGCACTTGAAAAAAGTGTGTGTGTATTCTCTACTGTTGGATATGGTAGTCTATAAATATTAGTTTGGTTACTTTAGTTGTTAGTGTTATTCACATCGTCTATATTCTTACTGATTTTTTGTCTAATTATTCTAGCAATTATTGAGAAAGGACTATTAAAATCTTCAGTTAAAATTGTAGATTTGTTTATTTTTTTACAGTTCTGTGAGTTTTTCTTGATATATTTTGAAATTCTGTTATTAAGAATAGAACAGTTCTGTTATTTGTGTACTGTGAATTACTGTTTCTGATATTTTTGTACCCACCCAGCTTTGTTATTATTAGGGTTTGCATAGTATACCTTTTGACATACTTTATTATAATCATATTTCTGTCTTCATGTTTAAGGAGTACCTCTTTTAGACAACATATATTTTTATCTTTATGTTTTTTTATCAATTCTCTCTGCCTTTTAATTAAAATATTTTGCCCATTTCCATTTAATTAATTATTGATAAAAGTAAACATAATTCTTAGTATTTGTTTGTTACTTGTTCCATGTGGTTCTTTCTTTTTTCCTCTTCCCCTGCCTACTTTTAGATTAACCAAATTTTTTTGTATTAAATTGTATCTTCTCTGTTCTCTTTTAGTATATATCTCTTTGTTTTAATTTTAGTGGTTGCTATAGAGGTCACTATAGGTACTTAATGTACTGTCACATCAACAGTATATCACATTGAATGTAAGAAGCTTGCTATATTATAGTAGCATTTATTTTCTTCCACTTTTTGTTACTATTGTTGTTGTATGATTTACTTATTTTATTGTCAAACACAATATGTTGTTGCTACTATTACTACTATTATTATTACTTTAAACAATTATCTTTCCAAGGCTATTACTTTTTGTAGCTCCGACTTTTCAGCAGTATCATCCTTTTCTTATAGTTTCTTATAATACAGGTCAACTTTATTTTAAAACGTCCATATTTTTTTTTATTTTAGATGGGCATCTTTACTAGATATCAAAATCTAGATGAATAGCATTTCTTTTCAAAAGTTTAAACATATCATCCATTGTTTTCTGGCTTGTATAGTTTCTGATGAGAAATCAACATTTCTATTGTTGTTCACCTATATATAATGCCTTTTTTTCTATATATTAAATTTCAAGCAACTTTGTAAGCAACTTTATTAGGTTGTCTTTAGATGAGGGGTTGTGTTGTGTGTGTGGTGTGTGTGCATACGTGGGTGTGCATGCACATGCTTATTTAGACTTGGATCTATAAATCTATATTTTTATAAAATTTGGAAAATGTTTTATTTTTAAATTATTTTTTGCTTGTATGATACTCATATTTTTGAGCTATTACTTTAAGTTATGTCTATGACTTTACCCTTGCTACATGGAAAACTAGACAAAACCTGTCTCTGGTATAAATTAAAGACTTTCAAACACATATGAATATCTGCTTGATCTTCACATTTTTTAAGTCACCAAACCTCCCCTCCCTACAGTTTGATGGTAGCTGCTGTTATCAACAATACCTATATAATTCTATATCATTTAGTATTGAATAAAAGTATCCTGGTTGTCCTTATAAACCATCAACACTCTAAAATCAAATGGGGCAACCTAGATTTTCTTTCACTTGCAAGATTATGTAATCATTGTTTTCAAATCCACAGATGCTAAATCAAAAACAGATGTGTATATGTGTGTGCTCTAAATTTATACTCACACTCGTTAGTGAAAATACGATGATTTTTTATTTATAGATGAATAAATGGCCAGAGTGACAATACTCTGCTATTATTACAATAAAGTAAAAGTGGGGAACAGATGGACTTTTAACTAATTATAACTTGACCAATCACAGGAAGAAGAAAAATGTCAGAGAATGAGATAATCTATTCCATTGTCTTTTAAACCTTTTTTACTTTTTTGCATCAAATATTTTTTCACAAGAAATATTATGCAAAGCTGAAATATAAAACAACTAGAAAAAAAGCAGGGTTGCTTTGATTTAAATGGAGATTGAGGTCTTAGATCTCATGCATTGCTATGAGACCTTTATGGCTATACTGGGGCTCAGAGGAAAAGTTGAGAAAACACAAATAATTTTAAATACTCTATTTTAAAGAAGTAAGAACAATAATCTGGGATTTTAGTTCTGTTTTATCTATTTACAAAAGTTTCTGTGTCTGAGCAAGTTGCTTAGCCTTCTCTTGGTATTAGTTTCTCATATGTTAATTGAGGGATGTGATACCTGTTGCATTTACCCTAGAGTCATTACAAGAATCTGATCAGATGATACATATTGGAAAGGCTTTAGAAACAGTAAAGAATTTTCTAAATATAAAATATCTAAATCCAGAAAGTAAAAGATATTTTTGTGTTGAACTGAAGTAGACCAATCACAAAGCAGGAGATAAAAATTGTTATAAATATACAATGTACCTAGCTTTCAAAGAAATGTGGCCTAACAATGACAGTGAATGGCAGGAGAAAAGGTGGATCACTTTGAAACATAGCAAAAGTGTCCCAAATGACTGTTTCTAGCATCCACAAATCCTATAAAACACCAACCGTGGGGTGTGACTGAAGGATGGTGTTTTCTTACAGTCACTTTAAAGAAGCATCACTTCGGGTCCATTTTATGTGTGAGTTCTGAATATTGTATCTTTGAATATGGATGACAATGGTCAGCATTAAAATTAAACCACAGGCATTTGTGTTGAAAGTTACCAAAGTCAAACATAAACAGTCCCTCCAATGTCTTTTCATTAAGAGAGTTGAATGGGTGCAATGATCTGACCCACAATTTAATTTTGAATTTATAAATGTCTGAAACTTGAGGTTATCTTGAAATCAATAGAAGAATGAGTTTATTAAAAGGATTTGATAGATATTAATCAGCAAGCACAAAGTCACATATACTTAGTTTTCAAAGTATTTTTCTGCTCCTAGGCCAAGCAGGCACTTGAAAAGAAAGGAAAAGAGAAATGCTAGCTTCTCTGGGAAGAAAGTAATTATTTCATCTTCTGAGTTTATATACGGAGCATACCCATAGCAAATATAATTTAAGTCCGTATCATAAATATTTCACAAGAAATGTTCACCAGTTTCCAGAACTTGAAGTCACCTCTTAGGACAATAGACAATTCTGAGATATGCCATTACCTTTATCTGAGAGATAACAACATTGACATATTTACTGTGGTGCTTCTTATTTTAATAGAAAATATCTGTAAAGAATATTGCAGTGCCCTTTGAATTATGTAGAAGTAAAGATGTCCAGTCTCGTTGTGATTGTTTTTATTGTTTTGCCACCTAAATATTTCCTACTTTAACGCTGGAGCTCAGGGGATGTGAGGACCTTGCTGATTTGATGCAATGCTTCTTCACTAGCTTTGGAAAGAAAATAAGACACCAAGTGCAATATCCTAAATAAAGCACCTACAAAAATCTAAAGTGTTTTTTGGTTGTTGTTATTCTGAATTACCATGCAGTCCTTTTCTCTCCTTACAAATATATTAATGAGGCATATTTTATAAACCATGAAAGTCACTTTCTTTACATATATATATAGCCTCAACCCTGCATAAAAATGTCTCAATTTTCTGTGAAACCTATGCTCTTAGAATGTCAAGGCCTAGCTGTGGAGCAGTATGGGTTATGATAGATAATAGAATCAGAGCACTAGACACAATTCAATTAAATGATGATACCTGGGATCTAAGAAATCTATTCTAATTATTCTTGTTAAAGAACAAAAATTCAACCCAGTAAATTTGAAGATCTAATTGGCTTTATTAAATGATTCATGAATTGGGCAGCATCCCATTTATCAAATAATAGTGAGCTCAAGAATTTGTACAAAAAACACTTGAAACTTATTAGATGGACTTTGTTAATCAATGTCACCATATAAAAATAAATTTAAAAATTAAAAAGCTGCATATTACATGTGAAAAAAAATTGTAGCTAAAAAGAAAAAGTTATGCTGAATTAGGAGATGAATCTACAAGAAAAAATGTGTAATACTCTAAATGAAAGATTTTGAAGACAGTATATTTTAATTTTTTTGAAAAAAAGCAAGATTTTTACAGGAGAAGGAGGGTGGAACAAAGATGTTAAAAGAGTGGATTATTTTAGGTAAGTTCACCTTCCTTTAGAGGAAGGCAGAGGATGTTATCAGGAACATTAACTTACTAGTATTGATCAGAACATTCCAGACTGGTTTAAAAATCCACTCCTGGTAAATAATGAAACTGCAATTAGATTAGTTATTAAGTCTTGGTGGGGCTTTCTACAAATGACTTCATGTGGGGTCTGTTATTTATTTTTAACACTCTCTAGATCATAATTATCAGTGCAAGTGTCAGATATGTGGGAAAGCATAGGATTAAACAGAAGTACTGTACATAAAGAGGTAAATATAATTGAGATAATGAAAGACTTAGCTCCTAGTATAATACCTCCAACATTGTAACTGCTCGAGGAATTTGTTGAATCACTTAAATTATCCTATTTCATTTAATTTAACTCCCTCCATTGGCTCACTTGTAAAATAATGTAAAACAAGATTTTAGGAAAAAATATGGAAGAATATTTTTATAAGCTTAGTGTAGGGATTTTTTAGCAGACATAAAAATCACTAGCCAGAAAAGATACAATCAAAGTATCAGACTCTATTATAAACGAGACCTTCTGTTCATTCTTAAGAGTGAAATGGCAACCCTGAATTTGAGATGATACATTTACAATATACATAATTATAAAATGATTAATATGTAGAATAATTTTTAGAAAGTACTACAAATCAGTAAGTAAGAATCACAATAGCTAAAAGGAGAAAAATTACTATAGAAATTTTATAAAAGGTGAAACAAATATGGAGAATAAAATCATGAAAATATGTTTGTCTTATTGCTAATTAGAGAAATACAAATTAAGAATACAATTAAATAGCATTTTATACATCTGAAAAAATTAGGATTATCAATACTAAATGTTGGCAAGAATAAGGATCAATGTAAACATTTAGAATCTGCTGAAGGAAGAGTAAATTTACTTACTTTGGGAAATGATTTGGCATTGTGGACCCCAGGATTGAATTGTTCCATGTCTGAGTGTGATCCAGGCTCGGGGCTAGGAATAAGACCCTGGATTTAGAATGTTACATTAGTGTACTAGGGCACCTGTACCTAACATATGTAAGCATGATTCAGCTTATTGTATCACACATGTGTGGCAGAATGCCACTATTGTTCTCTGACATACATAAAGCCCATGCAGTTCCCTAGGGAGCAGAAGAAGAGCAGGAGCAGAAGCGAGTTCCCCACAATAGAATTGCACTCCCCGCAATAAAAGCACACTCCTTGCAATAAAGTTGATGCCTGCCATTTCATTCGTATGTCAGCTCCTCGTACATTCTTTCAACAGGGCATCTCACCACTGAAACCTTCCCTTCTTGATCAGTTTGGCATTGACAAGCATTACCTTGTGAAGTTATATATTTGTATATCCTATGGCTTAGCAATTTCAAATTAGAAGTAGATTTTAGAGGAACTCTTGTACATGTTCACTAGAACTGTGCAGAAAATATTCATAGTATTGTTAATGTTGCTAAGAAAATAGATAAGTTTTGGTATATTGAAAAAATAGAATATCATATAGCACTAAACAAATTACAGCTCACACACAATAGGGTCTACTTATTTCTACTTATATAAATCTTAGAAATATAGTAAAAGTTCAAGTCATTACAGACCATATAGTATAATTTCACTTTCATGAAGCTAGAAATTAGGCAAAACAAAAATTGTATTGTTTTAGAATACATAAATATGTGATAAATCTATTTTCAAAAGCAAGTGAATAATAAACCTAAAATTACAAATGGAGTTATTACCTTTGGGGAAAGGTAGGGGGTTAAAGTAGGGAAGAAGTACACAGGTAGAGTCAATGGTTTTATAACTTTTAGCAATGAGGTTGGGTGGTGGGCTCTCAGGTGTTTATTTTAGTATATGTTAGGGTGCCCAATATACATTAAATATATTTTAGGTACATTAAATATTGTATAACATTCAGTTGAAATATTCAAATAGCATCAACTCCTGCTAATCAGTACCTATTCACATTTTATGGAATCTTTTACTGCTCTCCTCATCTTCTTTATATTAATTGATCTCAAAAGCTGGAGGTGCCCAGTTTCAGCTCTCCTTATCTCTCAGCATTAGACCAGTCCTATGGATCTTTGTTCTCTACACATAGATTTCAACCTGTTATCCTGTCTAATAACCCAGTTACTTACAGTTAGATTTCTTGGACATTATTTTTCTTCCTGCCTAGAATTCTGAGGACTGTTTCCTATAAAGTTTCTGATTTAATCCCCTGCCTAGCAATCCGGATCCTGCTTTTTAATTTTGGTTCTCAAATATTTTCTTAATTGGTATTGAAACTTCTTTGTTTCTTGTATACTACCTTATTCAGCTAAATGCAACTTCAAATTCAGTCTCTTGCTGGGAGTGTTCCCCCAGCACTTGCCTCCACTATTGTTTGAATTTTGTATTTTTCTATTGTCCTGCCTTGCTATATTACTGAGGGGAGTCATGAGGCCTCTCATCCAAGTCCTAATTTAATATTACAGGAATGAAGATGATAAAGAGAATTCTTAAGATTGTTATATATAGCAAAGATAGTAATGGACATTCTATTTCTGTAGGTCCGACATACATTCACATGTAGATGTAAAAAATTACTGTTTACATCTAGTATAATTCTTAGGAAAATATTACACAGATATTGTCACATAAGAGTTTTCTCTTTCAGAGAATGCTTTTAGAGAATAGGGTTTACTTATTTCTGGATAAAATATGGCAGACATAATTGAGTATTCATCACGATGTGCTAAAATATGAACACTGATGACTCTTGACATTTTTATCAGATCATGGCAAAGTTAATTCTACTTTCATAATTTATCCCTTTCTCAAACTTAATATTAAAATGCCAATTTTCTGCCTTTTGAACTACTTTTAGCTAAATTCTTGGGAGGCAAAAGTTGTGAAGGTTCAAAATCTTTTCAATTAAGAAGCAATGTTCTCCAAAGATAATTTTTATTAAGCATTTATTTTTATTAGTCCCTTCAAAACATTTTTAAGCACTTGAATTTTTATTAAGATATTCTAAGATCCCATCTTTTTCCTTTGGTTGCTTAATCAATATTTTCATTTGTTCAATACTCTAATTTTCACCTTCAAAAATTTCTTAATGGCAATGAACTCTGCTCTCCTTAGAAGTACATGCACCCTTAATACTCTCAAGCAGTATTTTTCTCTAGAGAAGCTGCTTGAAACCAAAGTAAAGCATTTAATGATGTGTATCATTTGGTCTCCTTAAGTTCTTTCTTATGCATGATGGAATTTTTTTTTAATCTCTAAGGACCAAAATTGAATTCTATGAAGAGAGGTGAGATTTATCCTTATGCTTCCCATTTCTCCAACATTATTCAGCAAGTAAAATCTGGATGTTATATGAATCATGCATATACCTAGTATTGGGATTTGGAGGGACCTAAAAGTTCATCTATTCCAACAATGCATCTAACTTTTTATTTTTCAATTATGAATCCAGTGACAAGTGTATTGAAAAGAAGCACAGCTCTATTTATTCTCTATAAATTGTGAATTTATTAAGATCCATTCTTGGGTCTCTAGAAACTATGTCTTTAGTAGCCAAAAAAATAAGAATATAATTTCACCCTGAAAATTAGAGGAAAAACTTTGTATGCTTATTTGCAATCAGAGAACACTTTATATTTTAATTCTGAACAGCATAATGTGCAGCCATTTGAGAAAGTAATACAAACAGTAGATATGTCTAAATTTTCATTCAGGATTTGGTGTTTTTATTGTCCGTTAATCAAATCTCCTTTTGTAACTTTTCCTTTGAGGTAAATTCTGTAGCCCACACTATTTTCAGCATTTTAGCATTTCTAGTAATCATCATGTTTTGTTAAAACACATTCTTATTTTAGGACTGCTTAATTTAAGGCTTTTTACTCCTGCCATCAGAGTATCAGATATGCTAAATGTAATTTATCTGTAGAAAGACAAAAGTGTAAATGTACTGTGGATTATAATTCATTTGGAAAAAAAGGGAAAGAATGTAAACTATTGCCTGTGAGCACTGGTATGAAAATGTCTTTTCTGTTCTTTATAATTTATATTAGGATGAATTTATGCCCTCTGAGAACCCAGGAGAGGCAAATTATTGATCCACCAAGGGTGGAAATTTTATCTGGTGGTATTGTAACCATCCTTCTGGCTCCTCTTTCAGTAAGTGCTAAAAAAAATTATCCAGACATATATAATCCTAAATAAAAAAATATTTAGACATATATAATCCTCTTAGGGTTGATTAGCAATTTATTTACTTGTTAATTATAATTAATTCGTTCATGACAATCATTTATTCAGCATCTCCTATGTCCTATGTGAGACACACTGTAAAAGACATGAGGAACACTAAAATTAATAATGGTTATATCTTCTTCTTAGAGGTGCTCTGCCTCAGTTGTAACTTTAATAAATATCCAGTGAGCTAGATGCAGAGTATGGGGCATCAGTGCCTTCTCACAATAAACCTTCCATGACTTTGAAGTCATACTTCAGCTTGGCCCTACTGACTCCTCAATCTATTTTGTGGCAATAAGGAAACAGTATGCAGATGAAAGAAAGACACCTCAAGGAAAGATGATTGTACTTCTGATAAGCACATGTTTTTGATTTTGGACCAAAGAATATGTTTCAAATGACTAGTTTAAATAAAACACATGTCATGGGTTTAAAGGACTCATCTCTTTTGCTTAAATTTTACTACATTATCTTGATATGCCTTATTTGTACCTATTGTTAAAAGTAGGCATGTATTAAGGATACTGGCTTTAAAAATGCAACCAACAGAGATGATATTGAATTACATCGAATGTAACCTGCCTCCTTTCTCTTATTTGAACCTATCAGTATTATTTTAAAATGCATTTCACATTATCCTCAAGGAGTAATTGCTGGTAGGCACAGGAAGGAAAAATCTCTCCATTACTGGATTCTTCTTCTTAAGGAAAGATGAAAGGAGCAAATGATAGGGGAACTGTAAAGTGAGAAAGAAACAAAATGACAAATGCCAATTTATCTCTAAATCTGACAAGAAGAATGTTGGTTAAAAGAGTAATTTGGTAGCAGTTTAATTGCTAGGTCAAAAGTGCAAAACTTTATTCTATGTAGTATGTGAATTTACTGAGTTTGATATTCTTAGTTTCTGTTCTCATATAATATATAATTTGACAACTGGGATATTTGAAATTATTCTGTGAAATTAGCTTTTGTTATTCTACTAAATCTTCATCAATTGTTTCTCATATGTCCTTGTGGTTTCATACGAATTAACACATATCAGAACATGTCATCTTTCACATCCAATCTCTCCCATTGACTCTGTGTCCTAAATACTTAGTAAATTGTCCCATTTATTCTCATTGACACCTCCACTACCATAGTTCAAGACATACTGTAGCTGACAACCTTTAAGGTAAAATTTGAAAACGAGCATAAAGTTGACATACTCCTGGTGTTTTTCTTGGATTGAATTAAAAGTTCTGAGGATAAGAAAACATATGTTTGACTGTAGCAGAAGTTGGTGAAGTATAAATCTAACAAAGGAAACTTAAAAGAAAACATTGTTTGATCCCTCCTCAGTAGTTCCATTATCTTACTTTTTAAAAAAAAATTCATAATACATATACTGGTTTGTGAATACATAACTACTTTCATTGAATCTTAGATGTCATCAATTGTAAGATGCACCATTATTTTATGGATCACTAAAAACAAATAAAAAATGCTTCCAATTAAGTTATAATACATGATGCATAATCAATTATAAGATACATTTACATTTCAGAGATGTAAAAAAAGTCTAATAATCAACACATTAGGGGATTTATTTACACATATATAAATATACTGTCTGCTTTCATTAGCCTCTAAAATTCAGGGGCCGGAACCATGTCTATTTTTTTTTTCACCATTATATATTCCGGGATAATACTTGAATAAAATCAAGTGCTAAGTAAAATTTATTAAAGCAATGAATGACATAGGTAGGCTTAAAAATATTATCTAATGGTTTAATGCCACTGAATGTCATGTGGGTTTATTTTGTATGTAGCAGGGTGGGAATTAATTTAAAATAAACATATGATCTACAGAAAGAAATTGTGTTACAGTTTCAACCTTGACACTTAAGAAGGATTTGAATGAGAGCATGCACAAGAATATTTCACTCAATATTGTATTTAAACATGCTCTTTTGGAAAAGTGCTACCTGACCCTTTAGCAAGTGGATATCCTGGAAGAGAGGTAAAAACTTATTAAAAGTCAAATGCCTATAAAAGAAATATTAGTGTAGATTTTAATAGACTAACAACATCAAAGTAAGGATGTATTTGTTTGGGTTAAAAAATGCAGAACTACTTATGTACAAGACTTGATCAATTCTAATTTCACCAAGAGAAGTAGTTCTTCAGCCACAAAAATTATAAATAATTCTCAAACTTCATTGGGGACTTGTAAGATGCAGATTCCTGGGTCTTACCCCTAGATATATTCTACATTTAGCTTTCATATTCAAATACAACTTATGGAAATTCCTCAAAGAAAGCTGGTACCGAATTGATTCATTTTTTTAACATCTGCACAAGATTCTATTTTGAAGCTGTAACATAATTTATTCAGTAGTGCCATTATTGACAGATGTTCATTTTTTCTTTTTTTGCCATTATGAATAATTCCATAATACATACATCCTTATATATAATCCTTATCCACTAGTGTTTTTATTTTTGTGTTTATATTTTCCAAAATTTGAGATTTCTAGATCAACGAGTAAATTTACAATGCTTCCAAAAAATCTTCAATTAATTAATAATTCCTCCAGCAAACTATGGTAACAGCTTTTTCTTTATGTATAAACTACACATATGTATTGCCACTGTTTTTTCACAGTATTACATTTTTATATGGTCTAATACATCTACCTTTTTTAAATTTTAAAACTTTTAAGTTTCAAGTTTGGTTTAAGAAGCTGATTACTTCCCTGGGTCCTAGACATTATAAATAAACTCCTGTATGTGCTTACATGACTTTTATTGTTTCATTGTTAGTATTTAAATCTTTAAACAATCTGAACTTTATTAATGTTTTGTTCATGTTTTAACTGAAGTTTTCGAGTTTATTTTCTTTTAGATAGGTAACTATTTATGCCAGTGACATTTATGATGAAATCCTTTTCTCAAAGGATTAAAATATCATCTTTGTCATATTTCAAATTCTCATATATACCGCAATCTATTTTAGTTTCCTCCATTGTGTTCTATCGATCTACTTGCGTATGCCTATACCAAGACTATACTGATTTGATTAAAGTGCATTTATAGTATTTTTTTTAATAAAGTAAGGATCAACTAACCTTTGTCCATATTTTTTGGCTATACTTTATCATTTAATCTTCAATATAAATTTTAAGATAATTTCATCCAATTATGATATCACAGCATTGTTGGGATTCTAATTGAAATTATATTAATTTAGAGATTATTTTTGAGATAACTGATAATTTTATTACATTTGCTTCCAACTTGTTTTGAATTCTCATATAAGTGTTTATGATTATTCTTCATATAGGTTCTTCTGCTTTGTTTTTATTTTCATTCATATAGTATTTTAATTTTTGTGAGTAGAATATTTTCCCATTGTTTTTTTCTAGAGTAACAACTTATTACTAGAATAACAACTACACTTAACATTTGTATATTTATATGTTATTCAAGCAACTCATCATATTCTCTTTTTAGTTTTTCTTCTATAAAGTATACTTAGTTTTTCACATACACAAATATATAATCATTTTATCTCCTTTCTGATGTTTATACCAGTTATTTCATTGTCTCACCTTAGTGCAGTTGCCAGAATATCTAAGACAATGCTGAAAATGACAAAAACTTGATCTTTTAGTGATTTTAACTGTATTGGTTTTAGGGTCTGACTATTTAAGATAATATTTGAGATAATATTTGCTTGAAGTTTTTGATAGTATTTATTATACTTAAGTAGCTTTCTTCTATTGCTATTTTATTTAGATAATTTACTAGAGATGACTACTGAACTTTATTAAATAACTTTTTAGCATTTGTTGATATAATACTATAGCTATTTTCCTTTAACTTATTAATTGAATAAAGTATACAGATAGATTTTATGATATACAACTCTTTCCATTTGTGGAATATACATTAATAAGCTACAGGATATTCTAATTTAATGCATTGTTGAATTATATTTTGTAATATGTTATTCAGAAAGTTTTCATCTGCATTCGTACTGAGGTTGGCATATAAGGTTTATGATAGCATTGGTTGTAAATATGCTGGCTTTATAAAATAAATATTCTTTCTTTTTTTCTGGAAATAGTTTAAATAACATTGGAATAATCTGTTCACTACAGATTTGATAAAACTAGAGCTTGAATCAATTTGCTTCTGCCTTTTACAATGAGAGTCCTTGAATCACATTTTCAATCTCTTTATCATAATTAGTCTATTCAAGTTTTCTCATTATTTGGACGTTATTTTTAGAAATTATATTTTGTTGAATTCTCTGTAGAAGAGAATTATAATATTTTACTCTCTTCTGTACCTGACTATATTTCATTTATTCTAATATTGTATATTTGCTCTCTCTTTCTTAATCATGCTTATAAGATAGCTAACTATTTTATCAATCTTTTCTTTAAAATTATATTTATTTATTTGTATATTTTTGCTTTCCAATTTATTGATTTCAGCTTTGTCTATTAATTCCTACTTATTACTTTATAGATTTATTTTGTAGTTTTTCAAATACTTTTAATAAAAAATAAGGACATATGTTTTTATAGGTTATTTTTAATATCATAAAAGATATAAGCTTGCATATTTTCTTCTAAGTATAGAGGTCTCTGTATCCCATAAAATGTTTTTTTCCAGATTGTTCTAGATGTTTTTTTTTTGGTTTATTTAAAATTGGATGGCCTCTGTTACTCAAATGTCATCTAAGATTGTCTTTTCTAATTTCCATGTATTTAACATATTTTATTTTGTTTTTGGCTATCTTTTTATAATTTGTTTTATAATTTGCTTTTAGTTTGTTTGATTATGACAGAAAATGTAGCTTACATGTCAAATTTTTGAAGGTGTTAAATTTTGTATTTTGAGGTAAATACATAATTTAAAAAAAATATTTAATGGATGTGGAAAAACTATTTGAGGAAGAAGTTTCATATATGTTACATATAATGAAATGAATTATAATATTATGATATAGGATTAACTCATTTTTAACCTGAAGGAGATGTATTGATATCTCTTACCATAATCATATTTTTAACCAATTTCTTCTTAAATTTAGAGCAAGCTTTTGCTTAATAAATTTAAATTTTTCTTCTATGTTCATGCCACCCTGAATAAGCCTGATGCCATCTGATCTTGGAAGCTAAATAGGGTAGGGACTGGTTAGTACTTGGATGGGAGACCACCTAAGAATACCAGGTGTGTGTCTTGTAGGCATAAAAAATAAAAATAAGTAAGGGATTGTAAGCTGACAAGATCTTTGCAATGAGGTCAACCAATGGTCAACCAAGGGTTGCCTTGCCTAAAAAAAGAAAGTAAAATTTTCAGTGTAAATAATTATATGACTGATGCTTGTTTTATAAATTTCAACTTTTGTGTTAAATATCCATACTCCTTACTCTGCTTGATGCTTTTAAATTTAAATTCTACTTTCTATTGTTTTAATAATGTTACTCTTACTTATTTTGGTGTTTTTCTCTTATCCATTTGTCACTCCATTTACACTTAATATAATGAGTGACATAGTAACTGATATGCTTGGTTTCATTGCAATCATTTTTATTGTAAAATTTATTTTATATTATTGTTTCTTATTTTTTCATTTCCTTCACTTTTCCAGGTTTGAGAAAATTGATAATATTTAAGGCTCTTCAATGTCTAGTCTTTATTTAAAGTCATGAGATAAAATAAGACCACATGCACAGTGAGAGAAGATAGAAAAGTAAGATATCTGAGGACTGAACCCTTTGACCCTTCAATATTTAAAGGTCACAAAGATTAGAGGGAACCAGCCAAGAAGACACATGAGAAATATCCAATGATGAAAGATAATTTTTAAAAGGGAGACTGTTTCTCAGGAGACCAAGTAAAGTGTTTAAAGAAGGAAAAAGTGACCAATTATGTTAAATACTGCTTATGAATGAAGAAAGACTAGGACTAAAATTTGGATTTAGCAATGTGGTGACTATTGGTGACTTTGGCAAATTTTGGTGGAGTAGTGGGGGCAAAATCCTCGTTAAAGTTATTGAAGAGAATGTTAGAAGGACTTCTGGTTACAGAGATATAAAGAAGTTTGTGATTTCTTTCTGCAAAATACAAGTAGAAAACTGGACAAAATAGTCAAGACAAACTTTCAGGACACTGGAAATAGAGCAATGGCTAACAATAAATTGAAAAAATGTTTTTTTCTTGAACAACTGCAAAGACTTTTAGCAAAAACTGAGTATTATGGTCTCCTCGCCTGGGGAAACTCTCCTCCTCACTTCTCTACCTAATTGTTTGGTTAACAAAAATGATAGTATTTTAACATTCAAGGGTGACTTATGAAAACAAAAAAAAACACTTGTTGCCAGAAAAAAAGACTTAATTATGAATAAGAGGGGGTAAAATCTCAATAGCTTTCTGGCTAAAAATGGTGTATTGGTTTAGAAAAAATGAAAGAAACCCATAGTTCTGCTATCAGAGGTTGCAGTCCTAGTTGGGGTGAGTAATGGGCCAGCCAGAATTTAATGGAAAGATTCTAGAAATGAAAGAGCAATAGATGAAAAATATAAGCTCTCCACATATCTCTGGTAAAAGGAAAATTATACATGTATAGTCCAGCAAAAAGTTAACGCTGTGGAAGACTTGAAAATTGACATCAAATTTGAACATGCTCCTGAACCTACTCAAAGATTGATTGGCATTGCATTCAGCCTCAAAATATTTAAATGAAACTTCCGCCCAAATCATTGGCTGACCACTAAGCTGTGCAGATAAAGAAGTGACCCCTTAAAAGGTAGACTAAATTAAAAAAAAATGATTAGAGATATCAGTGACTATATTGGGGGAGACAGAGTCTACAGTTTAAATCAAAGCAGTTACTAAAACAGAACAAAACAAATAGTCCTAAGAAAAATTTTTAAAAATAAAAATATTCTATATTATTTAAATATTCAATTTTTTCCAAAATATTACTAAATATGAAAAAAACAGCAAAATATAATCCATACTCAATAAAAAAAGTCAATAGAGACTGACTCTGGGTGGACCCAGATGTTGGATTTAGCAAATGACTTTAAAGTAACAATTTTGAATATGCTTGAAAAATAAAAAAAAAAAAAACTTTGGTTAGAGACAAATTGGAGAAAAGTATAGATAGCTCTCTGAGGAGTTTTGATGTAAGGATGCCCTGAAATAAAATGCGAACTCAAGGTTTTTGTTTTGTTTTGTTTTGTTTTGTTTTTTGACTGAAGATACACAGTAGTTTTGTGGTTTTTATAATGGTAATCAATAGAAGTAAGAAATAATTGATGATACAGGATAGAGTGAAAGTTAACACCACGGGAGAGTCAATAGAAGTAAATTGAGTCAACAGACATAGATTGAGAAATAGGTTGCTGGCCTTATACAGGAGTATAGATAGTTCATCTATGTCTAGGGAGTAAAGGGAGAGTATATGGGCACAGATGTAGGATATAGATGCAGGTAATGTAATATGTGTTTTGATGCATTATTTGAGAATATTCAATTCTGTTACAGAAGATGAGGACAAATAGGATCAGTAACACTCATACAAATTGTTTTTTTGGGGGAGATAATTCTCCATGAGTAGTCCTTGTTTTTGCATATCTTGAGAACAGATGCATATTTTCAAGGATGATTGTAAAGTATAAAACCTTGAGAAGAGATAATACTCTTTCCAGAAAAAAGAGAATATTATTTTCTCTACAGCATAATAAAAATAATGTGTTTCTCTGGGGCAAAAGACTAGTCTGCTTGCCAACCATTATACAAAGTTCTGGTTCTTCAAACTTTTTATAATTTTGTATTATAATACTTTGTATTATAATTGCATTATAGGAGTTTTATCTTCTGTAAAGCAACTGATTACATGTGTAGCTTTCACCTGGCTCTTGTTGCATTGCCCTGTTGGAATTGGCACTCGGGCAACTGGTATAAGAAAATGATGATACACTGGCTACTGCTATTGCTGTGGTAACAAACTCTCCTTTATTTATGATCAAAAGTCTCATATCTTCTGCCACAAGAAGCAGTAATGAGCTAACTGGTTAGTTTCAACATAGTATAAAATTTGATCTTTTGACAGTTTGTGACAGTATTTAATAATTACAGGTAAGAAGGAAACGATTAATTTACAGAATGCAAAGTTAATAATGTATGATAAGTATGAGTAAACATGAAGCTTGTGAAATATAGGTAGAATTCCAAAAATGTGCTAAATATAGGTAATAAGTTAGTGAGATATGTTAAAGTAAATAGACATATTAAAGATAGAATAAATGAAATATATGATGGATCAAATAAGAATGTTACTTTTTGGTAGAAAGGAATGGAAAAATCAAATCATAAGATAGCATTATGCCCCATAAAGATTAACAATTATGTCATCCCTAAATTAGCCATTCATTGATATTACTCAGTATTGTTCCTCTCTGGCCCCACATGTGCTTGCCCAAAAAGCAAAGATAAAACCATGGTTCTTCAGCACGATATTTAGTGAGCTACAGCTATTGACTAAGCACACTTAACTTAAAAATTTTCCTCCTTCCCCTTTCTCAAACCTCATCTCTGGTCCTCATAAGCGCAACATCAGTGGGAAAGCTTGATGCAACAGAGAGATAAGATATATGAACATTATGAGCCTTCAGGTAGTGTGGTTCATCCAATCACTTGCATACTATTCTAAGTGTGTTGACATGCCAGATTTATTTTCCTGTTGCTTCTTGTTTTGTTTAAAATGGAATCAATAGATCATATAATCTATTGAAAAAAACTCTTAATTTTTCCTGTGAGTTTCTCTGTTCTGTGGTCTTTTGGAGAGTTTTCCTGGTAGTGTGCTTGGTGGACATTATTGCATCAAGCTAATCTACACAGCAATAGCAGAAGCCTGTGAAAATTATTTTCTGATTACTTCAGTTTTATTATTATTATTATTAATGAGGAAGTAGGTATATAGCTGAAGAGTTAAAAAAGGTAGGGAGTTGGAACTTTGAGAAATTGGAAGTGTACAATAGTTATCTGGGAGAAATGTAAACTAAATTGATTAGGAAAATGTACTAGAATTATTGGGAAGTAGTGGAGACCTATTTAGGGTTAGTAGTCATAAATTTAAAGTAAAACCTGTCACCATGGTCTTATTTTTTTTTCAGCCACATTCAGTTGTATGGGTACAAGAAATAAGTTGATGAAACTGTATATATCTAGGATTAAATTTGTCCCTGAGGGTATGACAGAGAAAGAGAGAAACAATGAAGTTTAGTATGTCTTCTAAGTGAAGGAAAAACGGTTCCCCAATGCATGCAACAGTGACTGACACGTTAGGTGTTTAATAAATATTTCTTAAACGAATGAAAACTTCTTCAAATGTTCTCTTTATTCTCAAGGGTCAGTAATTTTACAGGTGTGTCTTTTCTTACCAGTTCTGGGCTAGAAATTGATGAGCCCTTTTAGTCTGTGAGCTTAGATCTTTCTTCAAGTCAGGTAAATTTTCCTCTATTATTTGATTGATTGTTGCCACTCCTCCATTTATTCCTGATAGCCTTTTGGAATTCATTTACATAGGAAATCACCTAGAATCTATCTTCAAAAGCTTGTACAATTTTCCCCATGATTTTTTTTTTTTTTTACATTTCTGCTTTGAGCTTTAGGTATTTGTTCTTTTGATTTTTAGGATCTCAATAGACATTATCCTCTCCTCAAATGTATCTACTCATTTATTTATTTAGTCAATTACCCTATAGTTTTCTTTTTATGGGCATGTGTTCTACTTGTTTTGAGTAATATACCTCTTCCTGATGTTGGGTCCTTTGGATTTGTCATTTCCCTTTGTCATCCCTTGTCAGCTCTTTGGATACAAGGCATTTTTGTCAGAATTCTCTAGATGATGGGAATCTCATTAGTGTTAAAAGGTAAAGTGTTATCTATCCATTGGGGCCAGTGGTTTGAAAGCAGATAGGCTGTAAGTCTTGCACATTCCTGGCTTCAGAGTTAGGTAAGACTTACCTACTATTTTTTTACTTCCTAAAAGAGGCCAGGAAGACCAGTCACACTCACACTAAGGTTCAATTTTCTTCCTCTCTTCCCTTGCCTCAGTCACAAGGCCTACAGATCTCTGTAGGCCAAGTTATGTCTAGGATCCACTGTTGTTTAATCCTCTGATTTATAATGCTATTCTCCAGCATAAATTTTTTAAAAACCATTCTACCTTCACAATGTTGTTTATGATCTGAACAAAAAAAAATCTCACGTTTTTAATCCATTTTCTGTTTTCCTCAAGAATATTTGCCAGCCGCACTTACTGTTACAACGTTTACCCTAAAATAACTAGCAGAATACATTTCTAACCATATCCTCAAAGTTTGCCATAAAATATTTTGCTTTTATTATTATTTTTTGCATAGCTCTAGTATATCGATAGTCTTTGGAAATGAATGATGTCATTCTATATATAGCATTGTGTTTTTAGTAGTGGTATTTCCATTTACAGAATATAGTAATTCTCTATCTCTGAAAATCTCAAATTCTAGAAAACATAGCATTTGTATGCATGATGTTAAATGAACTCTGGCCACAAATTGCACTATTCTTTTCTAAATGGGTTAAAACCTTCTTAGAGTAAACCTACTTTACTTTGACAAGTGTCTTTATGTCCACTCAGCACTTAAGTGTTCAGTTTTTAATGTATACTTGTACCTCACTTGAAGCAAGACCAATTTGTGAAAATATAAATTAATGCATATGACAAATCAGAGAGTAACTATGCTTTATCAAACTTTTCAAAATAGTATTTCTTCAATTAAGCTTGTTTTCCTCCTAAAAGTAATTTAATTTGAGAAAATTTAATTCATGTGCACATTTTTAGAAACACATTATCTGCTAAAAGTAAGGCATTTTGGTATCATTTTATACCTGTTGATGCATTTGTTAATTATTCTCAAACTGCAGAACAAGAATGTGTCATATATTTAGACCATAATAGTAGAAATTGTCTCTTCAATCATTTTATCCTCTTTACAGTGTCTGATACTACATCCTGTATATAGAAGATTTTCAATAAATATTTAATTAACTGGATTGTGGATTAAGTTCAAATAGCAGTATTTATTTGTATCATAGTTGTGTTAAAACAGTAAAAAAAAAAGTATTCTAAAGTAAATCATAACATTGCAATACAATGGTCACAAAGTTGTTCCATTTTTTCAGACTCCCTGGCCTGATTAAGAGTTTGGCATTGAACAGAAGCAAACAAAAGCTCCAGTCCTGTTTGCAAGATTTTCTTTTGTGATAAAAATTATGAAAAACTTTTGTTATACATTGTATACAGTTTTCTCTATATCCTGTATCTAATTAAAGAAAGATGAGAAGACATTTTGATGGGAACTCTTTGGTGAAGGTAGCATACCTAATGTTTCATTTAAAGTTTGATTCTTGATTATTACCAGTGGTCAATAAATGTTAATTTAATTTAATGCATTAAAAAAAGACTTTGGCATTGAAGGTAAAGAAAAAGCATGAACAAAAAATTGGTGATATCTGGAAATGTTAACTGAAGTACATATTTCTTACCACATTTATTTATTATATTTTTCTTGTGTCTTTAATTCTTTACTCTTTAATCTACCCCACATTATTTTTTAGAAATCTTTGTAGTTTTTTTTCTGAAAATCCAAATAGTCACATGCATTTTTATTAACAAATAAAGAAACAGATCTATATTATA
Organism: Macroglossus sobrinus; assembly: GCA_004027375.1. NCBI lineage: Eukaryota > Metazoa > Chordata > Mammalia > Chiroptera > Pteropodidae > Macroglossus > Macroglossus sobrinus. The sequence continues at coordinate 522,154 of PVKZ01000594.1, forward strand.
GAAACTGTCTATTTTTTTGATTGCCAGATTATTGTATTTATTAAATCCCTACAAGAGAAGTATATACTCTCTTGGTCTTTCTATTATTCAAGAACTTACAAAAATATCAATTTATCTTAACCTCTTTAATGAGAGAAAAGTGACTGCTATTTTAACTTTAAATAAGAAATGACAAAATTTAATAACGAAGACAAACATGATTATTTCTTACAGGTGTTGAATGGGATTTTCTCAATCTAGAATTAAATTTATATGCAGAATCTAAATACTTTATATATATTGGGTTTCAGGGGAGTAAAAAAGTCCATATTAAAAGAAGGAAATCTTGTCATATACTATAACATGAGTGAAACTTGAGGACATTACACTAAGTGAAAAAAGTCAGTCATAGGAGGACAAGCACTGTATGATTCCACTTATATGAAGTATCTAAACTAGTCAGATTCAGAAACAGACAGTAGAATGGTGGTTGTCAGTAGCTGAGGGGAAGGAGTTCAATGAGTATAGAGCATTAGTTATAAGATGAAAAAGTTCTAAAGATCTGCTGTACAACATTGTGTTTATAGCTAACAATCCTGTACTATATACTTATGTGTTTTTTAACTACAATAAAAAAACCCATATCAATTTCAGCCCTCCTCTTTTTTTATAGCCTTTAGTATAAAAGCACTGTCATTTTTTAAAAAGAAATTTGGCAACTACTAATTCTATGATCTGTACTAGGACCTTTAGATATTCTAAAAAATATGTTGCTTCTGTTTAGTTACAGTAAAGGAAATAAAATTTGAAAGTAGATGCTGAGTTCCCCTATAATATCTTGAGATGAAGAGTTCATTGATATCAATGTTTGTAATTCTAGGGCCTTTACTGTCTCCAAGAGGTGGTTGCAAGCCCCAAGCAGCGAAATAATTTCTAATGGTATTTGCCTCATTACAGTTGAATTTGAGGGAGGTTTATTTTCCAAATTCTTTTCAAGTACATTTCATTGAGATTGAAATAGTTTTAAAAACGGGCAACAGCTGTTAAGTATCTCATTGCCCTTCATGTTAAAAAATGATACTGCTGGCATGGTTTCTTCTTGCAATGTGTGTTGCTAGTAAAAATATTATAAAGTCTGTGTTCCCTCCCTTACTAATATCTCGGTGTGTCCTTTGCATGATACCTATCTACAGTTACTTTAAGGACTTGATACTGATAGTTGCTAGAGTTATACTTTATAGGAGCTGAACTGTTAGCTCAAATTGGAGTCATCCCATCTTTAATCGTGTATCCCTGTGTTTTCCATTTGTATTGGCTGTTTTGTCAAAAGTTGATTGTGCCCAATATAGTATTCATCAAAAATAACTTCTTAATTCTTGCAGGCTGTATCTGGGCACATGGGACAAGGATTAAATACTCTGAATCAGTGAATGGCTTGCCCTTTACTGGACTGAGCTTGCTCTCTTCTGAGTTAGGTCACATGACTGTTCCTCCCACAGGTCACACTTTACCCAGAATTTCTTCAATGTATTCATTAGCTGAGTCTGCACTCACACTCCCCAGGTAGACAATCTGTGGAGATATAAGCGTGTCAGTTTGCCCAGATGAAAGAGAACATCATTGGCCCAGAAAGCCTGCTGATTTTTGCTTGTCTTTCTAAAGTTAGATAGCATGAGAATAGTGTTCTTATTCACTGCACCCCTGATAGTATCACTATTTAGAGCTTAATTCAAAGCTCTTAATTCAGAGCCAAAATATGTAGCTTCACGAAGTCCTTTGAAACCTTACTTTTCTGTTCCCTGAAAGCAAAATATACATCTTATTGAATTCTCTTGCACATCAAATATTATTCAAGATATGTGACCTTACCTCCAACTATTTCTTAAATAAACAAAACTAAATATTTATTACCCTTGGGAAAGTGGTACAATACAGGCACACATTACTATGCCTTTGGAGTAAAGCCCTATCCTGGCTAAATGCCGTTAAAGTAAAAATATGAATGGAAAGGAAATAAAATCTCTAACAATTAGGCAAAAACAACAAACTGTAAAACAGAAACAGATGCAAATAATCTTGCTTAAATCAACCATTGAGGCATTGGCCTCAATAGTTAGTACCCTCAATATTTGATATTCTCAATTAAAATTTAAATATGTTGATAGGTTGAACAAGCCAATCACTAAATTTAACTTGTATGGGGAGGCAAATAAAGATATCTGTCATTTTTTTCCAATACTGGAAAATAAGAAGCCTGAGATAAAAGCAGTTCTTGAAACCTTCCATCCCCTTTAAAAGTATACTTTCAGGAAAAGATCTGATGAGTCATTTTACATCAGTGTGAATAAAATAAGTTTATGTATTGCTTCTCCTGGGAGATTTTACTTTTTAGCCATGGCTCTAGATGTAGAATGAAAATATTCACCTTGGCTTGTAGGCACTTCTATCCTAGGCAATAATATGAAAGATATTTAGGGAGAGGATCAGAAGGTCTTTTTAGCATTTTTTATATAAAGTCACTTTGCTTGTGTTTACCAATCTTGGTCTTTCAGTCAGTGAGAAAATGTGAAAGGCTTACATATTTGTGTGATTTATTTAATTTCTAGGAGGAAGTTTTTTATGTTTCTTTTTGTTATAGTCAGAATAAAAATTTTAAAAATTAGAAAGTAATAAAACAAGGTTGACCTTTTTAGTTAATGCATCTTTATATGAACACAGAAATCTTATTGGTAAGTTTCCTGTTTTGGTTGGTGTTCATAAGTAAGGTGATTAGAAATTGTCAGATAACTGCAATTTTTCTATCAGCTGCAATCCTTAGAATTTAGTGAAAGAAAAACAGAGAGAAACTGAAGTTTATGCCTCTATGGTTAAATTGCAAGAGTATTGCTCTCAGTTGGTAATTCATCCATTGGACCTGCAGAAGACTATACTCAAAAATAAAAAAGAGGTCCTCTTTCATGTTTGTCTCCCCTTGGAATTAATGAGGCCAGTGTAAAGGAGTAAGGAGATAGACATGACTGCAAACAAATTCTACATGATTTCCAGAATATAGAGTAATACATTGTAAAGTTAAACAACATTAGGGGATAGAAGCTGCTAATAACTGTTAATTTCTTTACACATTGGACTAATATGTACTCAAAATCAGGACATCAAAATTTTCCACACAAATTATATATTTTTTGTGACTCTACCTCTTTCTCATTATATAAGCTCAGGTCAGCTACTGAAACTCAGTGTCAGTTTCATTCTTATAGAATGTTATGATAATTCCATATTCTTCCTTTGGTTATTGTGAAAAGTAGATGAGATAATATATGTAAATCACTCAACACAGAGCCTGGTACCCAGCAGATATTAAATAATTAAATCATAAAATCTATTATTACTTCTTTATTTTATTTTAAAAAACACTGTATAGTAGGCAGAGAAGATATTAATACTCATATAACAAATAGAGAAACTGAATCTCAGGGGTTAAATTATTATTCAAAGTTGGTAAGTAAAAGAGTCAAGTCTATAATTCATTAATATGTATTATTGCTACTTTTAAAATTTAACTCTTGATGTGTGTATATGTATGCATGTGTGTGTGTGTGTGTGTGTGTGTATGTTTTGTACAGAATTAGGGTAAAGAAGAAGATAAAATAAGATGCCAAAAAATGAGGACATAGAGTAGTACAAAGAAGTATTGGAATCAGATAGTAGCTCCAGTGGTTGGCAAGTTCCAGAGAAGAGATAATTTCTATTTTTAAGATATGAAGAATCTTGGAAAGTAAACAGAAGAAAAAGAGCCAATGAAAAGATCAGAGAATGTAAATCAGGGGTCAGAAGCTCAAATGTCTTCAGGGTCTGGGCAGCTAAATAACTAAAGCCAGTTACCGTAATTCAGAAGGAAAGAGTAGAAGTGAAGACAAAATCAAAAGTGTGTTTCTTATCTAAAATTATTAAATTAAAAATAAAAAAACAAAAACAAACTTAATGCAGACTAAATAAAACAAGTCTGTGGGTTAATTTCAAGTTTTGAGTAAATGACACCTAGTGTAGAGGATGGAACAAGGTTTGGGGGAAAATAGGATGGTATGGGATCAAGAGTAAAGGTGAAATGATAAACAAAAGAAGAAGGCTCAATTTTTCTTGAGATTATACAATAGTTAGGAACATATGATAATAGTTTTTTTTTTTTAATATGGAGAGGAGAAAAGAGACAGAAGTTAATGTCTCTCAATCTTCTCGAAAAAGTATAAAGTGAGGTTTCCCATAGGGCTGTTTTTGAAGATGAACTGTGAACTGGGGGATGTAGACAAAGCCTGTGTAAAATAATTAGTTATAATAATAAATATATACTTGATCTTTGTTTCTAGCACTGAGCTCCTAAAACCCTTGAAATTTCCTGTGATAAGAGGGACAAAGTTATCTCTTATTATGTTAATAAGGTGACTTCTAGAAAACACCTAAGGATGGGGAGGTTACCAGGAGAACCAACAATGTGACTCTGCTGACCTCCTGGGAGGGGAGAGGGCCTGGAGATTGAGTCCAATTATCAGTGGCCAAGGGTTTACTCAATCGTACCTATGTAATAAAGCTTTCATAAAAACCCAAAATGACAGAGTTCAGAGAGCTTCTGTATTGTTGAACACATGGAGATTTGGGGGGAGTGGTGCTCTCAGAGCGGGTATGGAAGCTCTGCAACCTTTCCCCATACCTTGACCTATGTATCTCTTCCATTTGACTATTCTTAAGTTATATCTTCTTATAATACACTGGTAATAATCTAGTAAGTAAAATGTTTCTTTGGGTTCTTTTAGTTGCATGAGCAAATTAACCAAACCCAAGAAGGGGGTCATGAGAACCTCTGATTTATAGCTACTCAGTCATAAGCACAGTTGACAAACTGGGCTTCTGAATGGCATCTTAAGTGAGGGAAAGAGAGCAGTCTTGTAAGACTGAGTCCTTAACCTATGAGATCTGATGTTATCTCCAGGTAGATAGTGTCAGAATTGAGTTAAATTATAGGACACCAGCTGGTGTCAGAGAGTTGCTTGGTGTGGGGAAAAACCCAGACATTGTAATTGGTACCAGAACCTTAGCTTGCCTGAAAAAATCACTGTCAGAAGCATAATAGGAAGTCAGTAAAAGGGAACGAAAGGACTGCTCACTATCAGAGAAGAGACAGCTGAGGTTAAGCAGCTTAGATTTGTATTGAACCCATTCAGTATGGCTTTATGATTTTTTCTAAGTATACACCAAAACTGTTACTAGTCTGCCTTTTGCTATTATCATTTGTAGTGTTTTAAGGAATACAGACCCTTAAATTATTGCACTCTGCCAAATGTGATTGAAGGTAAATGTAAAACAAAAACATATTATATTGTCTTATTTTTTATAAGAATGATTTTTCATTTCTTTATGTCACTGGTCTTTTCTACCAATGGGGAAGATCAGAAATGTATGTAATCATATTTTCTTCTTCATAAGTGTGTGTGTGTGTGTGTGTGTGTGTGTGTGTGTGTGTGTGTAAATTTTGCATTCATATTTTTACTTGTAAATGTTCTCTTAGTCCAGGGATATCAGAAGAAGGGACATAATTTTCAGAAAGAGGCTGCTGCACAGATTAATGTGGATGACTTCATTGTCAGTTTGGTATCTAGAACAATATTGCTGCAGGCCTACATAATCTTTTAACATTCCTGAGTGTTGATCTCATAGATTGTTATTTTAGGTATAGTAATCCCCCCTTATTTGCAAAGTATATGTTTGAAGAACCCGCAATGAATGCCTGAAACCAAGGATAGTTCCAAATCATATATATATATATTCATACACATAGCTACCTATAATAAAGTTTAACTTATAAATTAGGCACAGTAAGAAACTAACAACAATAACTAATAATAAAATTTAAAAAAATATAACAATACACTATAATGAAGTTTATGTTAATGTTCCTCTCTCAAGATATCTTATTATACTGTACTTGCCCTTCTTCTTGTGATAATGTAAGATAATAAATGCCTACATGATGAGATGAAGTCAGATGAGACATTATCAAGTAAAATAAGGGTCCTTTAAACATAAAGCACTGTGGTACTGAGACAGTCAATCTGATAATCAAGTTGGCTACTAAGCGACTAACTGGCAGGTAGTTTAGTTTATACAATGTGGAGATGCTGGACAAAGAAATGATTCTCATTCAGGGGGGATAAAGTGAGATAATAACAAGATTTCATTATGTTATTCAGAATGGAGTATGATTTAAAACTTATAAATTGTTTATTTCTGAAAGGTCCTAAATGTTATATTTGGACCATGGTTGACCACCCATAACTGAAACCATGGAAAATGAAACCACCAATAAAGGGGAGGGGGCTATTGTACCTTAAGATGTGAGGTTGTTTCAACATTTCTCATATATAAGAAAGTGCATGGCTACTTCTTTTTTGCTAATATAGCATGGGGAAATGAAGAGCTGGAAGAACTAGTTCCTGAATAAGAAATTTGCACATTTTCAACCAGCAAATAGTTTTTAAACTCCTAAAATGACTTTAGAGATGTGTTAAGTACTATTGAGGGTTTTAGTGTAATAAGATGTTTTATGAAAATTTTTTGCAAGGCAGTTGTACAAGGAAGGGAAGAAGCACACTTGCTAAGGGAAGGAATGAAGCTATTGAATTGCCAGCGTTCTAGAATGGAGTGGCTTGTGGATGGGAAGACATCTACTAGACAAACTTGCTCAGTGGGCTAAGCAGTGTGCCACAATGAAGGAGAACGTTAACAGAAAGAACATTATGGCAATGAAAGAACTTAGTAGAGAGAGCAGGGAAGATTTTTAGCAGTTGGTATATCAAACACTTTGAGGATAGAGAAATATATATGCATCAAATTTCTCTTAAGCTTTCTCTGTGGAGTACTGTGTAAATCTGGGTCAAACCAGGTCTCCTAGAGTTTATAATTTTTTTAAAAAAATGAAACTCCATTTATAGATTGGGCTGCATAGGGCCCTGTGATTTATATGGGTTACATAGAGGCACAAAAGTCATGCCCTTCATCTTGAGGAAGCAATTATAATTGGAGAATAATAGAGTACAAAATTGTACCTGACTGGACAACTTGGGAAGAAGTAGAAATTGATAAGAATTCTTTTCTAGGTTCACACTCTCATCAAAACTTCCTGCTATCTGGTCCTTCAGATGAAGAACAAAAGCAGAATAATTCAGTGACTTTTCTCCAAGTTTTAATTAGATGCTAATGCCAGCATTGAAGAGGCAGTACATGGAAGGAAACTGCTTGGCTACCCCTTCTCAACTGATGTTTAAATATATTAATATAGTCTTATGCTGCTTAATAATAGAGATAAGTTAGTTCTGAGTAATGTATCATTAGGTGATTTCATCATTGTGCATACATCATAAAGTTCACTTAAACAAACTTCAGTGTATAGCCTACTACATACCTAGGCTATATGATATAGCCTGTTGCTCTCAGGATATAAACCTGTATAACATGTTACTGTACTGAATACTATAAGCAATTATAATGCAGTAGTAAGTATTTGTGTATCCAAACATACCTAAATATAGAAAAGGTACAGTCAAAATATAAAAGATAAAGATAAGTGTGGCTCCATAGTGTAATGATTAGCAAGTCTGCTTTACATGCAGAAGGCCCTGGGTTCGCACCCTAGGTAAAGCCACAGATCATAGCCCAGGGGCACCAGGTCCCCGGTGTGCCCTGCAAGCATGTGGGAGGAGATGTCGTGCCTTCAGAGATCCAATTCTTAAGGGAAGAGGGCAACATCCATAAGTCAGGGGTAAAAGTAGGGGTGGAAATGGGGGTGGAATTAAAGAGGATGGGAAAATAGATAAACACTGTATACCTATATAGAGCTCTTACCATGAATGGAGCTTTTGGGACTGGAAGTTGCTCTGGGTTAGTTGGTAAGTGAGTGGTGAGTGAATGAGAAGGCTAAGGACTTTACTGTATACTACTGTAGACTTTATAAACACTGTACACTTAGGCTGCACTAATTATTTGTTAAACAATACAAGATGAAATCAAGTGCAAGAGAAAATGATGCAATCAAGAGACATGGTGAGCATGAGATGTATGAGGCAGCTACTGTCATAACATGGTATACTGTTTCACAACAAACTCTTTTCTATTAGTAAAAAGAGCACACTCTAAAATGTACTATACAATGATTAAAAGGTACAGTAAATACATAAACCAGCAACATAGTAATTTATTATCTTTATCAAGTATTATGTATTGTACATAATTGTATGTGTTATACTTTTATAGGACTGGCAGCACAGTAAGTTGGTTTACACTAGCATCACCACAAACATGTGAGCAATTGTTGCATAATGACCTTATGATGGCTACCATGTCACTAGGTGATAGAAATTTTTCAGTACTATTATAATCTTATGATTCCACCATCATATATGCAGTCTGTAGTTGACAGAAGCATTGGTATGTGGCACATGACTATGTAAGAAACTGGCTTTAGTATGCACAGGGTTTTTTTGTAGCTATCTAATTATATATAATTTAAAGCAATATTGTTACCAGGTCACAGATATTCGGTCTTCTTAAACACTTTTCAGTACAATCAGTGAAGTAAAATTATTTACTTTCTTTTAGTCATTCCTTTTTTCCTTTGAAAATTACATTTTCAAATGAAAGTGTTTGCTTTTGAATTCTGTCATAATCTAAAGCCCCTAACATGTTTTAACAGCCTTGAGACTATCCAGATCTCTGAAGCCTGTGCCCATAGTCTGTTTGAAGCTTATGTGATTCAGGTAGAATTCAGACTGCAGAAAAGCTAACCTTTCAGTTAAGAGCTTGCTTGTATGTATTTTCTTCCTGATTTGAGTTAAATGCAAAAGACTTAATATCTTCTTCTGAACAGAAAACACTGTTTTTCTTTTTCACCCCTGAAATGATAGCTTTTCTGTTTTTCTCTAAGCAAAACGACAGTTATCTGTTGGCACTAGATGGTTAAAGCAAATAGTGAGGGGGCAACCTGCTAAGGGATTTATAGCTGTAGTAAAAGGATGAATGGTAATGTGGCTAAGCAACTTCTGTCATATGATCTTAAAGGTGTATATATGTGGTTTTTAAAAACCATTCACTAATCACATCATCCTGCTAATCTTGTTTATTTTATAAACACACACATGCACACATATATATGTATATGTATATTTTTATTTTCATTCACTTATTGGCTTATGAAATAACATGGGTAGTTTGAAACTAGCAGAAAAAATACAAAATGAATCTGATCTGATTTGGATTTGGACCACCAGTGAGAATTACAGAAAGCTTCAAAACAAAAAGTTATGTACACCAAGCTTTAGCTCGGTTTTCAAAATTTTTGTAATGGAAACATCCTGCCAGTAATTTGATTTTGTTATACTTGCACTCCATTGTAAATGATACAAACAGATGGGCACCAGACTTATTAGGGTGAACATTTCACAAGCTATATAAATATTTAATCATTATGCTTTACACCTAAAACTAATATAACTTTGTATGTTAACTGTAATTTAAAAAATTAAAAATTAAAAAATAAATGATATAAACAATATACAATTTAAAACAAAGTAGACTTACAATAAATTTGTTTTGAAAATATTATATTATGTTGGTAATAACTACTGAGATGATTAAAAATGCAAAATTCATGTTGAAGTGTTATAGACAGTAGCTAAAAACAAGTGTTCTTTATGATGGACAATGTAATATGTCAACTAACAGAATACCTTTTTTTTCTACTACTAAAATTTAGCACTATAATTTTAAATGGTTGCCCTAGTAAATTTGTTTATTTCTAGGAAGCCAACAAATATGAATTAGATTATTGGAAGTCAGTAATTAACATTAGATCTGTTTGTAAATTCAGTACTTTCACATTTTCATTGGCAGTCTGAGTGCTAATTATCAAATTTCTATATTTCTCTAAAGCTAGCAATTATAGAGTATGCAGAAGAAAAATATTAATTATTAATATAAAGAATAATTAAAAGTTGAAAGCAAAGGTTTAATGAGTATATATGCTATTGTTCATCTCTGCATCTGTGCCTTCTTTATGTTCCAGTATAAAGTACTTTCAAATCTCTAAACATTAGTCAGAAATTCAAAGTTTAAGTCCTTATTCTGCCACATTTTTAGGTGTGTGACTTAATTTCTTCATTTTTACAAAGGAGAAAACTTGGATTATATGTGCATATTAAATAGAATAACATATATAAATGATCTAGCACTATATCTAGTGTTTTTGATCTTTTTAAGCACATTTAAAAATATTCACACTTTATTATCAATTTCATCTATGCAATATTTACATAAGAACCTCACAAAATAAGAATATAACATGAACATACATTTTGTCTTTCTTTTTTCTATTCTTCTTATAGAATTGTAAGTTCTTGTCTACCAAATCTCTAATTATTCACTTACATTCAACTTATGAACCACTAAGACAGCTAGATTTAGCTCCGCTGTTTAAAGATTAGTCAATCACCCTTCATTTATTATCATGCACTCTTTATTTGGACTCTCGTGGTATATATAAGTGATAACAAAACCACCAGTTTGATTTTTCAATACATTGGAAATAAAACAAACTGATTACATCAACTTGTCAAGTTTCTCTAAATGATAAAGCCATCAGTCACCTGTAGAAATATAGTCTTTATTTTTTAAATAAAAAATTCCATTGAACTTTATTTTATTTTCTGTGTTAAATGACTGTTTTTGTTTCTTTTTTTTGTATATTTTGGATATTAGGCCCTTATCTGAGGTGTTGCTTGCAAATATATTTTTGTATTTGGATGGTTGTCTCTTTACCTTGTTGACAGTTACTTTTGCTGTGCAGAAACTTTTCAGTTTGATATATTCTCATTCATTTATTTTTGTTTTTACTTCCTTTGCCTTTAAGGTCAAATTCATAAAATCCTCTTTAAATCCAAGGCCCTTGAGTTTAGTTCCTATGTTCTCTACTATTCAATTTATTGTTTCAGGTCCTAAATTCAAGTACTTAATCCACTTTGAATTAATTTTAGTATGTGGTGATAGACAATAGTCTAGTTTCAATCTTTTTCAAGTGGCTTTCCAGTTTTCACGGCACCATTTATTGAAGAGGCTTTCCATTCTTCCCTGTATATTTTTGGCTCTTCTGTTGAAAATAATTTGCCCATATAAACATAAGTTTACTTCTGGATTCTTGGTTCTGTTCCACAGGTCTGTGTGACTTTTTTGTTGCCAATACCATACCATTTTGATTACTGTCAATTTGTAGAATAATTGTCACTTTGAAGTCAAGTAGAATGATGCCTCCAGCTTTGTTCTTTTTTCTCTGAATGACTTTGGCAACTCGTGGTCTTTTGTGCTTTCATACAAATCTGATGTTTTTGTTCTATTTCTTTAAAAAATGCTGATGGGATTTTGATGGGGATTGCATTAAATTTGTACAATGCTTCAGGTAAAAAGGTCGTTTTAACTATATTGGTTCTTCCAATCCAAGAACATGGAATATCTTTCGATTTCTTTGTATCTTTGATTCTTTTTTTTTAAATAGGATCTTATAGTTTCTTTGCTTTTCTTTTCTTTTTTTAGTTTTCATTATATATATTCTTCTTATGTTATGTTAGATTTATTCCTAAGTATTTTATTCTTTTTGTTGAATTGTAAAATAAATTATTTTTTCCACTTCTTTTTCTGACACTTTGTTATTAGATTATAGAATCACTATGAATTTTTGAACATTGATTTTGTATCCAGAAACTTTATTGTATTTGTTTATTGTTTCTAGTAGTGTTCTTATGGAATCTGTAGGATTTTCTATATAAAGAATCTTGTCATCTGAAAATAGTGACATTTTGACTTCTTTCCTATTTGAATGCCTTTCATATATTTCTCTTGTTTGAGTATACTTGCTAGGGCCTTAAATGTTATATTAAATAACAGTGGTGATAGTGGACATCCTAGTCTTATTCCTGATCTTCGTTTTTCACCATTAAATATAATGTTGGCAGAGGTTGTCATATACGGCCTTTATTATATTAAGGTACTTTTCTTCTACACCAATTTTGAAAAGTGTTTTGATCATAAATGTATGCTGAATCTTGTCAAAAACTTTTTCTGCATCTATTGATATGATAATATGATTATTTTAAAAATTTGTTTATGTGGTGCATCACATTAATCGATTTTCATATGTTGAACTGTCCCTGTGCCCCCGGCATTGTGCTAGCTGGAAAATTACTGTTTGGCTATTGCCCATGGGAACATAATGCTCTAACAATAAGCTTTCTGCTTCTGTACTCCCCACTTGCACAACAGACCTATAGGCTGACAGTTAATAAAAAGAAGAAAAATAGACCTGTGTATTCAAACAGGATGAAGAATGGGGGTTCAGGGCTTAAAACCCTGTACCTCTACATTTTGGGGATGCTTAATTTGGGGTTTGCATACCCCTTGCAGACCCAGCTGGCTGAATAAAGAGTGTGTTTTCTATAACTCACTGATTTCTGGTGGTCCGTGTGTCTATTGGGGGCTACTGGCTACAACATTTGGAGGCCCCAGAGAGATCTCAGGGAGTGGTCCTGAGATCTAAGACCTGACTAACCTCCGAAGCAGTTGCTGTCTCTGTTACGAACTCAAAGGGGTGGCCACCCTGAGACATTCCAGGACCCTTGAATGCCATGACAGGGTCAATGCAATCATCAAGGACGCAACCTTCAGGAAACACTCTTTGTTCCTGGTCCTGATAGAAATTTCTGAGTCCTCAACGTCTGGATAAAAAAGGTACCATTCTGTTTCTGTTGACCGGTCATCAGGGGTCTGTGGAAACACTGGACATAGTCATATGTGCCAGACCATGTCCAGGTCACAGGATGCTACCTCCTGTGCCTTGTTATCAGGTTCTGTCTATTGTCTTTGGTCTTATCTGGGTTGTAGGTAGCAGACCTCTCTGGGTCTACTGCACCCCAGTAATAGTTCTTGTCTAAGTGTCTGTCTTGTGTTTTCCATGTAAGCGATGGGGAGAGACTCCGAGTTTACAGAGGACACCCTTGGGTTGTCTCTTGTGACATTTCAAAGAAGGATTTGTAGAGGGAGCTGACTATGGCATAAAGTTTTCTCCAGGCAGATTAAGAACATTGTGTGAAGTTGGCTGGCTGTCTTGTGGTATAAACTGGCCTCCAGAGGGTTCTTTTGACAGGGTTTAGTGAGTAATGTTTGGAAGATTGTCATGGGAGACCTGGGAGATCCCAATCAGTTTCTCTACATTAATCAGTGGTTAAACCTTGTTTAGAATCCTCCTCCTTGGCTCTGCCAGTGTGCCCTTTCTCTAGGGGCACCCAAAACTTATGGCAACTAAATCTCCAAGACAACCCAGTCCTTCAGTCCTCCAATCTTCACCGGAGGACAGTGACCATGCCCCACCCTATAATCCAGGACAATAAAGGCCAAATAGCACCGCCTCACCTTCTCAGACATGGGCAAGTAACCACTATGGGCCTACTGCTCCCACTCCAGGTGGGGCACCAGCCAATACCACCACCCAGGCCTTCCTCCCCTTGCAAGAAGCACCACCCCAGGGACATCACACAGACAGGCCCTTCATGGTTTATGTGCCTTTCTCGACTAGTGACCAGTACAAATGGAAGGCACAGAATCCTCCTTTCTCTGAAAAACCTCAGGCATTAATGAGACTCTTAGAAAGAGTCTTTTAGACTCATTGTTCCAACTGGGATGATTACCATCAGCTTTTAATTACCCCCTTCTCCTTGGAAGAACGGGTACACATTCAGCCTGAAACAAAAGATAGCTGCGGGAGGGGGGAGAGTTGGGGAAACAGGGGAACAGATTGAGGAGGAATTTTCCTCTACCAGCCCAGACTGGGGACACAATTCTCAGGCAGGGAGAATGGCATGAGATCGGTACCACCAGATTCTAATTGGGGGAATTAGGCTGGCTGCTCGTCAGCCAACTAACCTTTCTAAGGTAACAGAAGTTATACAGGGACCTCAAGAATCCCTCGGAGCATTTCTTGAATGATTACAGGAGATGTACTGGGTGGGTATACACCCCATTGATCCTGAGGCCCCTGAGAACCAGTGGGCAATTAATACAGCCTTTGCTACTTAGGCAGCCCCTGATCCGGTATAAATTACAAAATTAGAAGGTTTTGCAAGAATGAACCTGTCCCAACTTGTCAAGATAGCCCAGAGAGGCACCAGAGAGGCAACGGATGACCCCAAATGTATGGCTAAAATCCAAAGCTACTGTCAACAACCCAGCCAATCTGTTGCCAGACCCAGACCCCGAGACTCCTGTTCGTGACTGCATAGATTTCACTGATGCTGTGTGTTCCTCGGGCCCAGACCTCAAAGACTCCCCTCTTCCTGAGGCCAATGAAGTTCTGTTCACGGATAGGAGCAGCTTCATGCAGGAAGAAAGGAGGTATGCTGGGGCAGCGAATGTAACTCTAACTGGCACCATCTGGTCACAAGCTTTTTCCCATGGTACTTCTGTTCAAAAGGTTGAAGTCATTGCCCACACTGAAGCACTAAGATGGGGAAAGGATAAGGCCATCACAATATACACTGACAGCCGATATGCCTTTGCCACTGCACATGTACTTGGAGCCATTTACAAGGAAAGAGAGCTTCTGACTTCAGCTGGGAAGGACATCAAGAACAAGGAAGAGATCTTAGCCTTACTTGAAGCCATATAAATGCCTAAGGCTCTGGCTATTGTTCATTGTAAAGGGTATCAAAATGGAAATAGTCCTAGGGCTGAGGAAAACTGATGAGCCGATGCAGAGGCAAGAACAGGAGCCACAAGGTCAGTGTGGCCCCCAACACATCTACTGACTATTGTCTCTTACCCAAAACTGCCTCTGTCTCTGATTTATCTGGCAGAAGAGAACATACATTTTCAAGACAAGGGAGCTACTAGGAACCAACAGGGGTGGTGGACGACCCCAGATAGAAAAATCACGCTATCACGGCCCTTGAAAGGACTCTCCTCCACCAACTACACCAGAACACAGACCTAGGGCGAACTAAGATGCTCCAAGCTTTAAAACCCTATTTTCACTTGTTAGAAGGGAGAAGAACTGCAGAGGAGATTGCCTCACGATTGCAGGCTTGTGCCCAAGTTAATCCAAAGAAGGGGAAGATAGAAGAACCTAGGCATAGGTAGTGATGAACTTATCCAGAGGACCACTGGGAAGTCGATTTCACTAAGGTAACCCTGACTGTGGGGGACTACAAATATTTACTTGTTTTTATAGACACCTTTTCAGGATGGGTAGAGGCCTCCCCCACCAGGAAAGAGACTGTCTTAGTAGTTACTATGAAACTACTAGAAGAAATTCTTCCTTGAATTGGTCTCTCTGGGACTTTAGGGTCAGATGACGGGCCAGCCTTCCTAGCAGAGGTATCACAACAATTGGCTAGCTACCTAAATTTACAATGGAAACTCCACTGCACCTACTGGCCCCAAAGTTTAGGCCAAGTAGAGTGAATGAATCAGACCCTAAAAGAGACATTAGTTAAGTTGGGATTAGAAACTGGTGGGACTTGGGTAGAACTTCTCCCCTTTGCTCATCTCCAAGCCAGGTGTACTCTGTATATTAATGGATTCACACCATTTGAAATTTTCTTTGGAAAACTCCCCACCTTTAGTACCTAGAATAAAAGATGAGAAAAAGGCAGAACTATGTAACCATGTCTTACTTAAGTCTTTATAGGCCCTTCAATGTACACAGAGGGAGATTTGGTCCTGGGTTCATGCTGCCTGCTCAGCTCCGGGAGACAGACTTCCCCATCAGTTTCAGCCTGTGGACACTGTGTGGATCCGGAAGTTCACTTCCAAAGGACTAGAACCAAAATGGAAAGAACCTTTTACAGTCTACCTGATGACGCCCACTGCAGTTCAAGTAGATGGCATCCCATTATAGATTCATCACTCCCACGTAAAGGTAACACAAGAGTGGACAGCTCAGGAAGATGGTCCCTTAAGACTAAGACTCAAGAGTACGTAAGTCTAACCTTTTGTTTCTTCCTTTTTCTTTATCCTAGGTATAGAGAAACATACACCAACCTAGAGTATAGCTTATAGTAACCAAGACTGGTGAAATCATTGCCTAGCACATCATGAGCCATGGTGCTCCAAAGATTCGAGTAGACTTATGCCAGCTTGCCAGAGATCCTCCTTCTTCTCTTGTTAGCTTTTGGCACATGTTTCCTCAATTTCTTGTTTGCATATTTAAGAAAGAGAATTAATTCTATTAAACTTTTAGTAATACAAAATAGAGGATATGAGCAAATTCTGCATGAAGAATCAAGGATTTGATTTTCTACTGAGGCCAGTGGGGAATGTGCTGGTGAAAAATTATTGTTTGGCTATCGCCCATGGGAACATAATATTCTAACAATAAGCTTTCTGCTTCTGTACCCACCACTTGCACAAATGACCTATAGGTTGACATTTAGTAAAAAGAAGAAAAATGACCTGTGTGTTCAAACAGGATGAAGAATGGGGGTTCAGGGCTTAAAACCCTGTACCTCTACATTTTGAGGGTGCTTAATTTGGGGTATGCATATCCTTGGTAGACCTAGATGGTTGAACAGTGTTTTTTTAATTTATTACTCAGTGATTTCTGATGATCCTTGTGTCTATCAGGGGCCGGTGGCTACAACAGCATGAAGCCCATTTGATCATGGTGTATAATCTTTTTAATATGTTGCTATATTCAATTCACTAGTATCTTATTTAGGAGATTTACATATGTGTTCATGAGAGATATTGGTCTGTAATTGTGTGTGTGTGTGTGTGTGTGTGTGTGTGTGTATTATCTTTACCATGTTTTGGTATCAGGGTATTATTGGCCTCATAAAATAAGATATAGGCAAATCATCCAAACAGAAAATCAGTAAGGAAATAACATCCTTAAATTACACATTAGAACAACTGGACATGGCATTTACAGAGTCTTTCAAAACCTTTGATTTTTTTTGGAAGAGTTTGAGAAGAATAGATATTAAATCTTCTTTGAATGTTTGGTAGAATTCACTGATGAAGCCATCTGGTCCTGGAATTTTACTTTTTGGTAGGTTTTTGTTGAGTGTTTCATTTTCCTATTGGTCTATTTAGATTTTCTGGTTCTTCCTGCATCCATCTAAGATGGTTGTTTCTGAGTACTTGTCCATTTCTTCTAAGTTATTAAATTTCGTGTTATATACTTTTTCATAGTATTCTTATATGATCCTTTGTATTATGTGTTCATTGTCTGTTGTAATTACTCCTCTTTCATCAAAGATTTTATTTGTGTCTTTTCTCTTTTCCTTAGTGAGTCTAACCAAGGGCTTGTCAATTTTATTAAACTTCTCAGAGAACCAGCTCTGTGTTGTATTTATTTTTTCTATTTTTTGTTTTGTTTTATTTTCAATTTCATTTATTTCTGCTCTAATTTTGATTATTTATTTCTTTCTGCTGATTTTGGGCTTTATTCTTCCTTTCCTAGTTTTTAAAGATGAAGTCTTAGGTTATTTATTTGGATTCATTTTTATTTTTTGAGATAGGCCTGTAATGATATGAACTTTTCTCTTATGACTACATTTGCCATGTCCCCAAATTTTTGACATGTTGTACTATCGGTGTTTTTCGTTTCTGTGTATCTCTTGACTTCTCTTTTTATTTCTTCTCTGACCCAGTTACTCTTCAGTAGTTTATTGTTTAATATCCACGTATTTGTGTTTCTTCCTCCTTTTTTTTTGACAGTTGATCTCCAGTTTCAAAGCATTATAATCAGAAAATATGCCTTGTGTGATTTCAATCCTCTTATGTTTGTTGAGACTATCTCTTGTCCCAGTATGTAGTCAATCGTTGAGGATGTTTCATGTGCATTAGAGAAGGATGTATAAGCAGTTGTTTTGTGATGGAAGACTGTAAATGTCAACTATGTTCAGTTGGTCTAATGTGTCATTTAAGGATGTTATTTCCTAATTGGTTTTCTGTTTGGATGATGTGTCCATATCTGACAGTGGAGTATTTAGGTCCCATACTATGATTGTGTTTTGGTCTATTTCTCCCTTTAATTCTGTTAGTAATTGCTTTACATATTTTGGAGTTCCCTGATTGAAAGCATAAATATTAATAAGTGTTATGTTTTCTTGGTGTATGATTCCCTTTATCATTATGAAGTGTCCCTCTCTATCTTTCTTTCCCCTTTTTATTTTGAAGTTTATTTTATCTGATATTAGTACCACCACTCTCAATTATCTCTGACTGCCATTTGCTTAAAATATTATTTTTCATTCTTTCATTTTGAGCCTATATTTGTCTTTGGAACTGAGATATGTCTCCTGGAGGCAGCATATGATTGGTCTTCGTTTTTTTTGTTTGTTTGTTTGTTTGTTTTTGTTTTTTTTTTTATCCAATCTGCAACTCTGTGCCTTTTCATTAGTGAGTTCAGTTCATTTACTTTTAGAGTGATTATTAAGATATGAGGTTTTCCTATAGCCATTTTGTTTTTTGCTTATGGTAGCTTGGGGTTTCCATTGCTTCTTTGTCTTTGTTTGTATTATTATTATTATTTTTTAAATTTTGGTTGGGTTTTCTGGATTTTCCCACTTTTCTTCTTGTTTTTTTGTTATATATTTCATATTTTATGTTATATATTTCAGTTCTGTATCTTTGGTATGAGATTACCATTAAGAATATGTAAAGGATAGTTTTACACACACACACACACACACACACACACACGCGCGCGCGCGCGCACACACACACACACACACTAGTCCATTTTCTTTTGCATGTGCCTTATCACCATTCTCCTTTGCGAATTTGGATCTTTGAATCCTCTCCTTTTCTGTTATTTTTTTCTCAGTGTGTCCCTATGTATGCTAAACTTTCATTACAATATTGCTATAGCAATTCTCTTCTTAATGTTTAAGCTTATAATACCCTGTTTTTGTAAGGGTTGTATTCCTCTGCTTCAATTTGCTTGATAGTCACCTTACCCTTAATTTTATATAAATTATATAAATTATATAATATATAATATATATTACTTTTTATATATAAAATATATATTAATTATATATAATATATTAATTAATTATATATAATATATAAAATATATATTAATTATATATATAATTATATATGTAAATATATATATATATATATATATATATAAATATATATATGAGCTGACTTCTTACAGTATTTTCTGTAGTGCAGGCCTCATAGTGGAGAATTTCTTCAATTTTTGTATGTCTAGAAAGGTCTTGATTTTTCCTTCATATCTAAAGGAGAGCTTTGCTGCAATCATTATTCTTGGCTGGTAGTTTCTTTCATTTAATAGTTTGAATATTTGATTCCACTCCTTTCTTGCTTGTAAGGTTTGTGTTGAGAAGTCTGATGATAATCTAATGGATTTTCCTTTATAGGTTACTATTTTCTTTTTCCTGGCTTCCTTGAGAATTCTGTCTTTCCTATTGATTTTTGATAATTTTAATACAATGTGTCTTGGATAAATTCTCTTTGGGTTAAGATATCTGTGTGTTCCTTGACTTCTTAATTTCAAGCTCCAGCTCATTAATTATATTTAGGAAATTCTAATCAATACTTTGTCTGAAAATGCTTTCTAGCCCCTGCTCCTTTTCCTCCCCTTCAAGAATGCCCATTCTTCTTCTTTTTTTTTTTCTGATGGTATCAGCTAGTTCTTGTATTTCTCTTTCATTATTTTTATTCTTTGGTTTCTTTGTTATTCCTTCCAATTTATTTCTAGATTTCTGTCTTCAATATCACTGATCCTTTTTTCCATTTGGTCAACTCTATTTCCCAAGCTTGCTATTTCATTTTTCAACTCTTGCAGCGTGTTCTTTATCTCCAGAAGTTCTATTTTTTTTAAGTTTCTGATCTCCTTGTTAAAGAACTCATTTTGCTGATCTAGTTTTTTTTTTTTTTTTTAATTCCTGGAATTGTTTCTATGAACTATTTTGGCTATCATTGGGGATTTTTTTTTAGAAGTAGTGTTCCTGAATTCTCTGTCATTTATGTCACATAATTCTATGTCCTTAAGCTTACTTTGTGGAGATTTTTCTCTTTCTTTCTAAGCTATCTTCTTGCCTTGGTTGTTCATGGTGTTTAATGGACTAGTTCTTCACATGGCATTAGTAGAAGTGTATTCTGCATTTTTCTTTTCCAGAAAGATTTATTACATATAGGTCTATTTAGTCTATTGCTAAGAAGGAGGTTTTCTTCTTTCTTTCTTTCTTTCTTTCTTTCTTTCTTTCTTTCTTTCTTTCTTTCTTTCTTTCTTTCTTTCTTTCTTTCTTCCTTTCCTCCTTTCTTCCTTTCTTCTTTTCTCTCTCTCTCTCTCTCTCTCTCTCTCTCTCTCTCTCTCTCTTCCTTCCATTCTCTCTTCCTTCCATTCTCTCTTCCATTCTTTCTTCCTTCTTTTCTTTCTTTCTTTCTTTCTTTCTTTCTTTCTTTCTTTCTTTCTTTCTTTCTTTCTTTCTTTCTTTCTTTTTACTTTGGTTTTCAGTAGGTGGCATCTAAGCCTCTTGGATTCTGGTTTTATATAAAATCTTAATAATGCCTATTTTTCCTTATAAATATTCAATCACATTCACTACACTCAGTCTCAGTCCTTGTCAATATTAGTGACAGTTTCAACAGCATTTTCTCAGATTCCCCTGAGGCTCTTCAGTGTTCAGTCTTAGATAATATGTGGGTATGGGCCCTCCGAGTTGGGGGTTGAGGCCTGGGCCTCTGCCTGGCATTTTCAACCATGGCTGGTAATAATCAGCTTTGCTTCTCTGCCATCCCCACTGCTCTGCTTTCTACCCCATTCCCTGGGATCTGCTACTGTGTGGAGCTCACAGCTCTCTTAGGTAGGTATGTTCAGGGAGCACACCGAATTTTCTCCCTTCTCCCTCCTCCTGCAGGGAGCTTCAGCTATGAGAGGCAGTTTCTTTTATTCTCCCAGTCTACCACCCAATGGAAGTTTGGATCTGTGGTAGCTCTTATTCTCAGATCCCTCAGTCAGACGTGCCTGTTTGCAGATTATGTGTTTTGTTGTTGTTGTTGTTGAATTTTAGTTGTTCAACTTATTGTTGTTTCAAGGTGAGAGATCTGGGAACATCTCTCACTCTGCCATACTTCTGACATCACTCAAGATTGGTTTGAAGATTGAATTATATAATAGCTTTTAGCATTGAGTCTGCAACATGGAAGATATACTCAAAAGGTTATTGTTTTTATATTCTTTGCCCTGATTCCTCTCACATAAGGGCAAGGTTCTGTAGGCTTCTTCTATGTAACAAAGAGCCCCAGATAGTGTCAGAAATAAAATTCTACTAACTGTAATAGAAATGGAAGGAGTCCATGCAAGTTAGGGAAAAAAGAAGAAAAAAGATAGTCAAATAATTCTCGTGTTGGATTTTGATGGAGTTGAGAATGACTAATTTGCTTGTTTAATGAACAATGAGACCTAGCTTGAGTCACAGTGGAGGGAAGAGATAAGCAGTTTGGTGGCTGGATGTGAAAAATGAAGTAATTATATATTATGGTGTTTCATTATCCAGCTTGTCACTGGTAATGATATAGTAAAATGAACAAAGAAATATTACATAGAATATTATTAATGGAAAAGATGTATACTATTTTATATATCCTTCAGATCTTTCCCAATAACTTAAAAATTATTTATCAATTAACCAGCCTTACATATATGTGCTTTTGATGAAATCCTCTAAATTTCTTACATTCATACAAGTTTGAGAATTAGTGTGTAAATGAAATTTAAAAAAATCTTATTCTTTTTGACCCTTTGTTTTTTTAAAGTGGGCTTAAATTAAAGTAAATTACCATTTATATCTTCTTTCTCTTCTTTGCTGTTTTATTTAGACATTATAAATTAAAACAGTAGTGATACACTAAAGCCTAAGTGGCCTAGAACTACTGTACATGCCTCCTATAAGCATCTTTGAATCATATCTTAATCTTCTGATGGACTCAAATTTTTTATCCTCTTAAGAATTCAATACCAAGACCACTCAGAAAGAGTCAAAGTGCCTTCTGTTGTTACTCATGTGTCACCAACCAGATTGTCAGCAAAATCTTTATTATTGGCAGCCTTATAAAACAGAAAAAGAGTGGACATTGAAAATATTATTTCACCTTATAAATGAAGAAAATGCAGATATGTCTTTGATTAACTGAATATGGAAAACCCTGCAATGTCATAGCTTACTTCTTTTTTCAACCTGAAATCCAATTGTGACTGCTGATCCTAGTTACTTGTTTTCTCATCACAGTGACAACTTTCTTAAGAAAAAAAGCAACAGAGTCAAACTAGATAACATGGTTTGAAAGAGAAAAAAAATCAACATTTTCTCCAGTATCAGTAAAGTCTTTGATGCTCATCAAAATAGAAAATAAATTATTTGACAATGGGTGTAGGAATCAAAAGACTACCACCTATTGAAGGCATTTATTCATAATTAAGATGAGTTTCACATGGGTTAATTGGAATTTATCATAAATTTGTCAGGGCAGCAGGGTTGGTATGGGCTAACATAATCAATATTAGAGTGATTGTAACCTTTCTTTCTAAAGGTAGAGAGAATTCATAAATATGACTACGAAACTAGGCTTACTTAGATTTTTGCTTATGGCTTGACTATGTTTTAAGGTAATCAAAGTGATTTTCAACTCTGTTAAAATGCATCCCAAGAAATCTTTTTACTGAAAGATATATTTTCAGTCAATTTGAGCATAAAAAATGTTCAAAAGATGAAACAAATCTATAGACTTGCTTTGAGATTCTTACACTTGTTTCATTATCATCAACATACACAGAAAGATTGACAGAGGGCAGGTTGACCTCTGTGAACAGTATAGTTTTCTTACTATTTTCTTATCATTAAGTATTTTTTTCTGTCCTTGAAAAAACTCTGAGAAGTGAAAGAAAATAGAGCTGTACCTTCTACCTCTGAGATTTTAATGCCAGAAATTAAGATTATGACACAGAAGATAAGAGTTAAAACATTAGCTGGAATGATTTTGATAAATGGGATTGGGTGTTATATAATGTACTTATTGTAAAGTATGGATGTTGATGTTATGGTGTGAAACATGCTCTAAAATCTTCCCCCAACACAAACTAAAGAAAAGGAGGAGGAAGAAAGAGGCCATGTACATTGAAAGAACATTGGCATAAATATTTGGACACTTATTCTAACTTTGATTCTCTTTTTTTATTCCTCAAAAACTTTCTCTTTTAATGTGAAAATTTCTGTCTGTCTCTGTGTTTCAAAGGCAGTAGGAGGTAAAGAAATATGATAGACATGTTGAAGGAGGTCATTTGGGAAAAAATAAAAAAGAGACAATCT
Organism: Macroglossus sobrinus; assembly: GCA_004027375.1. Lineage (NCBI taxonomy): Eukaryota > Metazoa > Chordata > Mammalia > Chiroptera > Pteropodidae > Macroglossus > Macroglossus sobrinus. Next base: position 545,565 of record PVKZ01000594.1, read on the forward strand.
GAGCATAGAACATCCATTGGAGTCAAAGAAATAACAGAATATAATTGAATGGGTAATAGAGAGATGAAGCAAGAAGAGCCATCCACCCAAAGGTATTTCCTCATGTTTGATAAAATAGCACCTCTGTGCATACAAAAGTAGATATTACTATTACATAGAAAGTTCTATACATGTATAAACATTCTCCTCTACCTCCAGGATGGTCAATGATTTTTTCCACAGTTGTCTTATTAACATTCCACTTTTCAGTTAAGAGATCACACATGTTTACCTGTAGCCAGTTCCCATCCCAAACCCCAAACCAATAAACAAACAAACAACTAAACAGTGAAAAAAACTATTTTCCAAGGCCTATAGACTGATTACCTGTCTTTTATTTATTTGCACAATGACAAAAAAGTATCTACTAGTTGATTGCTTAAATACAAGAAGAAAAATCAGAAAAATTATGGCAGTACATTGCACATGAAATAAATTTAATTAGTGGTATATAGGAGCTAGCTCATAACGGCTTGCAAAAACTGACTTATAAATTTTCAGGAATTTTGCACGCTCATTGATATAATGTTGGTAGCTTGAAATCAACCATGATGGAACAGAAATTGGAAAATGCTACAAATCAGGACGTTTTTCTTTCTCAGAGAACAAGCTTTTAAACATTGACCTGTGCACAACCATATTCAATCACTTCACTGCAATTTTTCTTGCAGATTTCTTCTGCTAGTTTCTCACTAGGTTAATAGCATGTTATAGAATGGTGTTTTTCAATTTCTCTCTTTCTCTTAATACAAGTAAAATTTTCTAAACAAAATCTCATACAAAAATATATATAAAACTGAGAAAAACAGATATTTTTATTAAAGTGATTTGGGAAGGATATGCTATCCCCTAGCCTCCCTCTTTCCTGGGCCTTGTGAGCTTCTAACCTGACCACAATCTCCAACTCCACTACAATCTAGACATAGAAGATATATTTGAAAAACAACTAATCAAAAGGAGAGATCAGAAGCTGAAGAAGAAAGACACAAGAAATTATAATCCAAGTTTTGACCTCTGATCAATCATCTAGAGCTTGATTTTTTAATTATGAAATTAGAGATTAGGACAAATGATCTTTAGAATTGTCCCAGCTATTAAACTTTATACTTCTGAGATTAAAGATGCACAAATGTTTCATAGAAAACAATTTTTAAAATACAACTTTAAGTTAAACATAAATTCTACTACCAGTTAGAACTGTCATTTACTTTCATCTAACTTTTAGGGAATTTGTTTTTGCATTTAAATTAAGTTGCTATTGCCTCATCATTGCAGCCAGACTCACATAAGCAACCATCTTGCCAATTCCTATTAAAAATAGGTACTAAAATTTAGAAACTAACAAAGCTACTAATATTTTTATTAATATGTGTTCTCATCAAGTTGGCAGCATACATAGCTAAGCATGACAAACTGTCCTTCCTTACATCTACATTTGGTCTGCACACTATGAAAGCACTAATCTGGATTGTTTACTATCTTCTCTTTACATTACTCTAAACTCTTCTAATTCCATTCCTTGTACTTGATGGTGTACTTTCCCTTCAGAGCCAATAAATCATATTAATAAAAGAATAGGTGAACCATTTGGAGAAGGTCTCCATGGCTCAAGTGTTTGGAGGTGGTAATAATAGAATTCACAAAGTGAGATGGTGACTTTGCCTCAGCAGAAGCAATTGTCAAAGCAGAAACAAGTCTCTTATATGTGGGTGTGTAAATCTGTGTAGGTACATGTATCTACTCATAGGCCTGTTGTTGCTCAAAGAAACTGGGTTCAAAAGAAGAGTGGTAAAGTTATGCAGTCATCTTTCAGTTATCTAGGAACAAATTAACAAGTATGTAGATTAACTAAAATAAAAATATATAATAACTTATATTTGGAAAACATTAAAAGTAATGTAAATTGTCTGGAACAACTACACATAAAGAATACCTATTGTTTAGAAGTATAAAGTAACTTTTAGGGTTTGGGCAGGGAATGATGATACACTTAGAAAAATTAAGAGATTTTAAATAAAAAACTAAAAGGTGTGGGCAGGGTTAAGGGAAACCAACAAAAATGGTGAAGCACACTAAGGCTAGTGACCATGAGAAGCTTCTATGATCCCTTGGCCTGACTGACAAAAGGAAGAAATATTACCAGATCCTGGAGAGATTAACCTTACTGTGAGAGAAGGCCACCTTCTGGGAGCTGCGATCTTTAGAAGAGAGGGATAGTTAACTGCCAATGAACTCTCTGAGAGGAAGCTATTAGAATAAATACCCTGAACTCTTTCTTCTGATCTAATCTTCTTGATGTCTCTCACTGGCCCAAACCAGCCAAAAGCTAGAGGACAAGGAAGCCTGCTGATTCAGACATAAAGGCAAGCTTCTTGGGGACACAGAATAGGGTAAAAAGGGTAGAGAGAAGACTGGTAAGGAAAATTGAGACTACCCATTACAATAACCAATAGTTACTACATTAAGTCTAGTGGAATGTAAGAACACTGTTTCACCTTTATTCATTCATTCAATATGTGTTTATTCAGCACTTACTATGTACAGGCACTATTCACTGCATTAATTTTGTAGCAGTGAACAAAATAGACAAAATATCCTCATGAAAGAAGACTGACAATACAAAATAAGTAAATGGTCAAAATAACTTCAGATAATCTTAAGTAATTTTAAGACAATATTAAGAAATATTAATATAATAAAATGAAGAAACATGGTTGAATGATCACAGTGGTGATATGAAGCTACTTCAAATAATGTAGCTAAGAAAGGCCTATTTTGAGAAGGTAGCAATTAAACTGAAATCTGAATGATAAGTTAGCTATGTTCAAACTAACGGAAGAAGTTCCTACGCAAAGGGAACAGTGACTTCAAGGGCCATAAGGAAGCAACAAGGTTTCCACATGAGAAGAAGAAAAAGAGAGTACGAATGGTTAGAACTCAGAGAATTTAGTATCAGATGAATCTGGAAAAGTACAAGGAAAAAGCATCATGGGGGCTGTTCTTATTATCTATTGCTATACATCAAGCCACTCCAAACATAGTGGCTTAATAAAAGAATTTAATTTTTCTTCAGGATTTTGTGTGTCAGGAATTTGGTTCAGTGATTCTTCTGCTCCATGTGGTGTCGATTGAAGGCACATGTCAGTAGTGTTATGGTGTCTAGACTGGGCTGGATTGTCCAAAAAGACTCTGAGGACTCAAAGTTATTTTATCTGAAAAGCTAAGGAGATCATGGTTTCATTTGCAGCAGTTCCCAATCTTTTTGGCACCATAGACCGGTGCTCCTATGAGAATTTAATACTTGATGATCTGAGATGGAGCTGAGACAGTGATACTAGTACTGGGGAGCAACTGCAAATATAGATGAAGCTTTTCTCACTTGCCCACTGCTCACCTCTTGCTGTGTGGCTCTGTTCCTAACAGGCCACAGACCAGTACTTGTCCACCACCCCAGGGTTGGGGACCGCTGATTTAGAGACATGAGAAACTTTGAGGGAGAGGCTGGTCAAGAGAGTAAGTTCAAGGTGTTTGTTTGTTTGTTTGTTTGTTTGCCAAGCTAATAAAAAAGTCTTCTACCCTCTCTCCTAAAAATCATATAGAAATAGTATTAATAACTTATGCTTAGCACTTACAATATGTTAAGCATTATTATCAGAACTGTACATTCATTCATTCATTTAAAACTCACACCCACCCTGTGAGAATGCTGTTGTTATTGTCATTCTCATTTTATAGACAAGAACACATGAGGTACAGAAAGTTTAAGTGACTTGTCAGAAGTCATGCAGTTATTGATAGGTGGAGCCAAGATTTTAACCTGGGATATTTGGATCTAAAGTCCATTGTTGAAACCACTACATTATGCCACCTTTCCAAATAATATGTAACGTCAAAGTGTTTCATACAAGGTGAGCTATAAAATATGGGAGATCCCCATTTTTAAGAAAGAAGGAACTCAAAATGAGATTGATGAATGAGACCTGTAGAATACTTTTGTTGGTTCGTGTTTGGGAGTCCCAGAGTGGCTTCAGGTATCAATCATTACAAATTTTTGCAGGCCGGCCTTGTAATTACTTTGGTGATACTAGTGATACTATTTCCTTAAAAACGTAATAAGTTTGTTTCTGGCTGTGTTTACTCATAGTCAAAAATGTTGTCTTTAGGTAGATTTGTAAAAGCAACTTTGTTAGATATAATACACATATGATAAATTCACTTAAGTAAATTAGATTTCATCAAAATTAATTTTTTGTTGTAATTCAAACCATACAATTAAGAAAGTGTAAAGAAAAGCCATGGAATGTGTGAAAAATACTTACGAATCATAGATCTGATAAAGAGCTTGTATCTAGAATATATAAATAATTCTTCCAACTCAGTTAATAATAAAAAGATAAATGACCCAGTTAAAAATAAGCAAAAGAATTGAATAAACATTTCTTCAAGGTAGATATTTATTTATTTTTCTTGTGTCTCATTAATTTTAGTGACCAAAGAAGGAAAGTCTATGATCCACCTGGAATTTGTTTGTGTGTATGGAGTAAGAAAGGGGACCAATTTTATTTCACATGTGGACATCTAGTTGTCCAGACAACATTTTGTTGAAAAGACTATTGTTTTCCATTAAAATGTGTTTATACCTTTGTCAAAAATAACTGACCATAAATGTTTGGATTGATTTCTGGAATCTCAATTCTGTTCCTTTTATCTACATGTTTATCCTTATAGACAGTTGGTAGTGATATGCCAGAACCATATGTCTTGGTACTGCAGCGTTGTAGTAAGTTTAGAAATCAAGAAGTGTGAGTCCTCTATCTTTATTCCTTGTCCAGATCGTTTTGGCTATTCTGCATCTCGTGTATTTCCATATGAATTTCAGGATAAACTTATCATACCTGGAAAAAAGCCAGTTGAAATTTTAATAGGCGTTGTGTTAAATCTGTAGATCAGTTTAGGGAGGATTGCCATCTAAACAATATTGTGTCTTGTAATTAATGAATGCAGAATGTCTTTCCATTTTATTTAGATCTTCTTTAATATATTTCAACAATATTTGTAGCTGTCAGAGTACTAATTTGTACTTCTTTTGTTAAATTTATTTCTAAGCATTTTATTCTTTTTGATGCTATTGTAAATAAAATTGTTTCTTAATTTACTTTTCAGATTGTTCCTTGCTAGGGTATAGAAATACAAAGTTTGCATATAGATCTTGTATCATCCTGAAACTTTACTCAACTTATTATTAGCTCTAATAGTCTTTTTATGGATGCCTTAAGATTTTCTGTATAAAAGATAATGCCATCTGCAAAAACAGACAATTTTACTTTTTTTATTTCCTATCTGAATGTACTTTATTTTTCTTGCTTAATTGCTCTGGCTGGAACCTCCAGTACAATGTTGAATAGATGTGATGAGAGCAGTTATTCTTGCCTTGTTTCTGAACTCAGGGGAGAAAAGTTCAGTCTTTTACCATTAAATGTAATATTAGTTGTGGAGTTTTTTCCCTAAACATTTTTTATTGGGTTGAAAAAATTTATTTTAAATCTAGTTTGTTGTGCTTTTATCATGAAAGGGTATTGAATTTTTCTTTTTCTATGTCTTTTGAGGTGGTCACATATTTTGTCCTTTATTAATGAACACAGTATATTACATTAATTATTTTTTGATATTAAACCAAACTGGCATCCCACTTGGTCTCAGTGTAGATATCTTTCTTATATGTTGCCAGATTTGATATGCCGGTGTTTTTTTGAGGATTTCTGTGTCTTCATAAAATATGTTGTCTGTATTTTTCTTTATAAGTGTTGTCTGTCTGATTTTGGTATCAGGATAATACTATTTTTATAGAATGAATTGGAAAATGTTTTCTCCACCTTTGTTATTTGAAAGTGTTTGTGAAGAAATTCTATTTATTCTTCTTTGAACATTTTGTATAATTTGCCAGTAAAATTTGGTCTTGAGCTTCTTTTTGTGGAAAGTCTTTTTTTATTCCTGACTTGTTATAGTTCTATTCAAATTTTCTATTTCTTCTTTAGTTAATATTGATTATTTGTATTTCTTTAGGAATATATTTATTTCCTCTAGGTTATCTAATTTTTTGGCATATAGCTGTTCATAATTTCCTCTATAATCTTTTTTTCCCCCTGTAAGGTTGGTAGTGGTATCCCTATTTCATTCGTGATCTTAATAAAATGAATCTTCTTTCTTTTTATGTCAGTCAGTCCAGCTAACTATTAGTTTAGTTGATTTTTTTTTCAAAGAACCAACTTTTGATACTTACCAGATATTTAAGACTTATATTTTTGGTATTTTATTTTTTTTAATTTGAAGTTCTTTCATGTTCCTCTCTCTAATCATAAAGACAGATTAGGTTTATATGTGGGTAACATGAAAAACTACCATAACATTGAAAACAGAAGTTTGTTTTTCACCTAATATAGGCAGTTTAAGGCTAATATGATACTCCATGATCTTTATAATTTTTTCTTCTATATAATTGTTCGGTCATTTTCAAAATTTACAATTTGTCTTTTTGAGCCCCACCATCACATTGGCATTTCAGACAGCACATCAATATTCTTGCTAGAATGAAATAGACTAGCATTTCCACTCCTTTTAAGAACACTTCTCTTAATTTTCACACACCACTTTTACTAACAACTCTTTGTCTTTATCTTATTATATTAACACACTGAACAACAAGGAGGCTAGGAATAGAGCTCCAATTATTGAGGAAATTAGATAAGAGTACTTATGAAAGATATATCTTTATAAAAGTATGTAGTAATGTTTAGTATGTGAATATATTTTAAATTTATTAATGGCATTTTACTTTATACTTTATTCTGCATTCTGATTTTTTAAAATATTTAATAGAATTTATAAAAATGGGCTAATAAAACAATATTATGTGTGTCTATGTGTAGGTTTTAGATATAATGTTTATGAGTGTGAACATTTATAATCTACTCAATACTTCCTTCTCTTGTCTATAAAACTTTCTTTCCTTATCCTTAGAAATATAAAGTGTTTTCTCTAAGCTCTATAATCAATTAGAGTACTGGTTCTCAGACAGTTGTATGAATAAAATCACCTGGAAAATTTATTAAAAATGTAGTTTTAGGTTTCATTCTAAGAAGTTCTTATTGAGTAGATCTAGGGTAGATCCAGGAACCTACATATTTAACAAGAACATCAAATTTTTCTGGCCATAGCATTTGGAAATTTCAATGAGTTATGGGATTTTATCACTCTAAAAAAATAATTTTAGCAAACAAGACACATTCCTCAATGACTCTCTTGAGTATGTTTTCCATTACTTTATGTATAATGGAGCCTGTTTTCTTAGTTGTTTTAAAAGTAAAATTTAAAAAAAATATGTAAGTTAAATGATTTATAAAAACAATGAAAGCAAAGATGGAGAAAGATTTCTTTATTCAACTTATAGACAGACTACCTTGGTTTGATAGAGCCTTTATAATGGAACGGTCAAAACGTTGTCTTATATTGAAAACAGAAAATCATTTTCTTTTCTATGACAAAACTTTCCCTCTCAATTCAGTCTTAAAAATATATCTCACCCAAATTTCTACATTAACTTGCCAATTAGATTTAATACCTCATCTCGGCATAGATGTTTAATCTATCATAGTAAATGCTGCTTCCACAGGCAATTCCCACAACTTCTTGAGACCTTTTAAATGAAACTCTCCCTTACATTAATGAGTCATGATATTGATATGGATTAGGCAGAAATGTAAATGTTTGTGATTTGACTAAAATTAAATGACTCATCTATTTTTCTATTTAGTAAGTGAGCAGTAGATTTAAAATGGATTTAAAAAATAGATTTACAGTGGTCCTTGATTATTTCCTTAAACTAAGTTTCTAGTAGAATTGTTGGATCAAAGAGTAGGAAGAATTTGATCCAGAAATTATAACTTTAGAAATTTATGTTAAAAAAAACCACTCAGAGCAATGTGCAAAGGTGAATGTACAATGATGTTCAACTTAATTTATAATTAATAAATTTTAGGAACAAATACCCTATAACAGAAAATTAATTATGTAAATTTATGACATATTTATATAATTGAACTATATGCTACATCAAAAAATCATACTATGGAAGGCTATTTATTGACATAGGTATTGTGTAAAATCTATTGTTTTTTTAAAAAAAACAGGTTGAAATATCATGTGTAGTATAAAATCAAAATTTTGAGAAAGCTAAAAATGTGTCTGCATACACAAATACATGCATATAAATGAGAAAAAAGGCCGTAAAGATATATATCAACTTCACAAAATGTTTATAAGGTTTATCTTTGGGTTATGGTATTACATGTGATTTTTATTTTTATTTTGATCTTGTGTTTTTCTATATTAAACTTTTTTGTATAAACTTTTTCTATATGATACTTTCTTTTATATTTATGTAATAAAAGTGTTATTTTATTAAAGACTTGTACATATAATTAAAATGTACAATTTTTCCAATAAGAGTTAACATGACTCTGATTTAAATTGAGTACACAGACCGATAATCCCATTAGCTATTAGCACAAAATTTATCAGCTCATACCTTTTAAATGTTACCTTTACTCTTTTTACACCTGATGCATTATTAAAAATCTTTTTAGAGATATTCATTTGGTTCTGATGAGGAAACTGATGGCATGAATCCTTCAGTTCTGTTATTGGTCATGCCGCAAACTCCTTTGTACCTAAAGCAGGTCACAGTCCATATTTAAATATTATTGAGCTATGATAATTTGTATATCTTAGATAAAAGACCTAATATAAGCAGTAGAACTTCAGACCTTTAGAGTATATCTTAACACAGATTTTAACACCTTTTTTGTTAATAAAACTAACAGCAGTGCCACTATTTTTCCATGGATCCTATGGAATATTTTGCCATTAATTAGCCATCAGTTTCTCTAAACATAAACCATTTAGCATCTTGGTAACTGAGTCCAAATTTAAAAAAGAAAAAAAAACAATCTCAAGATAGAAAATAAATCAGAGTTTTAAAATTCTGAAACTTCATGACATCAAAAGTCTACAAATCTTTAAAAAATACTACAGTCTAGTAGTACTTTCTCCTTCCCCACCAAATTGTTCCATGTTCAGGGCTAGAAAAGTTAGAAATAAAATTGGATTGTGAGATATTTAGCCTACAATTAAGTGTCCAGGACAAACACAGAAAAGAACCTCATACAACAGATTGATATAATCAATGTAAAATCATATAAGACAAATAGTACTTAAGAGAAATGAGGAAATAAATATTTATTTACTAAGCACCAACTTTGTATCACTTGAGATCCTGGGCCAACAGAAAAGAGTGGAATCAGATACTTATACATAATTTCTATTCAATTAAGGATTAATAAGAAATAAGCAAATAATTTCATACAATGCCATCACTTTATTTCAAAGTAATTAGAACTATTATGTTAATATAAATAGACTTATCCTGAATGTGTAAGCAAGCCTCTATTTTAGCAGCTATTTATGTTTTTAATTTAGTTTTTATCTTATCAAAGTTATACAGACACATGATTTAAATAGTCAAATAGTTATATGAGGCAGTTCCTTGGCACATTCTATACCATATTGCCTGCCACCTAGAGACAACCAATCTCATTCTTTGAACTGATCATTTTGCTACTTAGTTCCATTTTGTCATAAAATGTATTTAATTGCTACATTTACATTTTGTTATTAATTTTTGGCATTTCCTATTTTCTTCTTACTGTAGAAGATGAGGCGCCAGTTCTCTTTTACAAACTCCACTACCCTTCTGTACCCTATCCTCTCAATAGAGTTAATTTATTCCTCAGTGTTTACATGATTATGACTAAGCAAATGTTTAACTAAGCTGAGTTACTTTTTCTTTCCTATACAACTTTTGGTTCTCCTCTCAATTAACAATTATTTTGGTGTTGATTGATTAGTTTTCTGTGCATTTATCACTAATTTAGCCCTCAAATATTCCCAGTTGTGTAAATATTTTATATATTCAAGCACAATTTCATCTTCTCAATGTCCCTTCAAAAACCAATTTTTTGTGACTATGGTACAATCTGTTTTCTTGCTCCTTTTCCAGGTATTTTCCCTAATTTTAGAATTGCATATCTTTTAGTAGTTTGGTGGCACAGTTTTGAGATCCTGCGTATCTGAAGTTTTTAATTCTACCCTCACCTTGATTGATAGTTCATAAGTGTAGCGCTTTAGGTTGAAAATAATTTTGGGTCAGGATTTTGAAATTATTGTTATATTCTCTCCTAGCTTCTAGTACTATTGAGAAGTCCAATATCATACCAAGATCTGATCTTTTGTGTGAAACTAATTCTTTCTCCCTGAAACTTCTAGAATTTTTTTCTCTGCTCCAGAATTCTAAAATTTTGTGATGTTGTGTTTTAGTGAGGGCTGTGGTAAGTACCTGCTGGGCCCTTTAAATCTGGAAACTCATGTTCTTCACGCCTGAGACATTTTATTAAGTTATCTCTTTGACTATTTTCTTCCCTCATATTTCTATATTCTGTTTTTGCAATTTCTATTATTTGAATCTTGGATTTCTTGGATAAGTTTTCTATTTTGACTATCTTTTTTCTCTTATTTCTACCTTTTTGCCTTTTTACTCTACTTTCTGAGGTATTTCTTTAATCTTATCTCTTAACTCTACTTATTGAGCTTTTCATGCTTGACAAGTTATTTTTAATTTTCAAAAGCTCTTTATCATTCTTTTAATGATCCTATTTTAAATAGCAAACAATTCTTATTTCATGGGTTAATAACATTTATCTCTGTGAAGATATTAATTTTTTATCATTTCAATTCATAGTCTGTTTTCTCCAAGTTGCTTTGTTATGACTATTTGTTTTAATATTCATTTTTTTATATTGGATGCTATTTTCAAATGCCTATTGTTTCCTTACTAAACACTTCATAGTTCAGTGTTTGGTACAAAAAAGTAGATTGGAACTTCTGTGTGCAGGATGAATTTTGCGACTGTACTTCATGGTAGTGTGATTTGGCTAAACAGTTTCCTTGGGAACAGTTGGATTTTCTAATCTCCTCCATATAGGGTGTAAACCTGGCTGTCAGCATTCTGGAATCTCAATGGGGGAAGAACTATGTGGCTCTTAATATTCAACATATGAACTTTCACATAATCCCTTGTTTTAATACAGCAGCCCAATCTTTAGTTATATGTAGTTTCTCTCATTCCAGAGACCCTTTATTTCACCTTCTCCAGAGTTGACTCCCATTAGTTTCCCACAGATTGGGAAAGGGCAATGTGTCAGCTACATGAACTAGATAAGGGTCATGGGTTCTTACTCTTCAAGTAAATGTTTTAAACCAATCTTCTTGCTTTTAGTACCATATTCACCTTCCAGAAGTACCTGGTACTACCATCCCTGAGGTTTGGGAGAGTATGTTGATATATAACTAGTTGCCTCTCTGTTCCCTGTACTACAACTTTGATATTTAGCTTTCCTGGGTGTGCCAAGGCAGTTTCTTTTCATCCATTTGCATTCTGTATTGCAGAAACTTGTTTACTATTATCTCCTTTTCTATTTTTTTGTCCTATTAACATTATGACCTCTTTCTGCTTTAATCTTTTGACTCATATTAATGGAGTTCTAGGAGGGTGGCAAGATATTCAAGCAATATTTTTAACTAGAAGTTGGCAGATTTTTTTTCAAACTTTCAAAATAAGACTAAGATGTGACCACTAAGTAAGTAGTATGCATTTTTGCTGCTTTTTGTTTTGTGAAAACATGGGACATTCACTTTTTATTAGTTTAAATTAGGTCTTAGCTTAAATGTCACTTCTTCAGAAAAAGTTTCCTAAACTGTTTATGTCATGTAACTTCTCAGTCCTCTATGATTTCCTAGGGCAGTGCTTAGCCTTTTTATTTTTCTTCCATAGAGATCACAATTTGTTTTTATTAAGTTTTGTAATAATAAGATGGTTTTGGTCTTTTTTCCAAACTAGACTGTTAACTCATTGAGGGAAGGTGGAAACAATGTCTTTCTAGTTTATTAACTTTTACATTAGCACCAAGGCACAGAGTAGTCAATAAATAAATATGTTTGAATTAAATTAAATTTAGAGCTGTTAATCTAAAGGGACATTGAAACATTGCCCCAAAACTTTTCGATGGTAGATCAAAACAGAAAATGATAAAACAAAACAAAACAGAATAAGCTCAACTTTACATAGGGCAATGATTGACTTCTCAGTCCTCAATTATAATCCAGGATTCCCTCCTTGCACTGATCCATAAGCAGTGTTCCTATATATTGTTGTGCTGTATCAGTTAAGAAATAAGAGAAGGTGAGAATTAATAAGAAATCTATCTAGCTTTTATAACAAAAATTCTCAAGGCCTCAGATTTTTCTGGCCTTCTGAAATCCTGCATTAGCAAGACTTAAAAAAAAATGAATCTGGCCTATAAAGGGGAAAAACATTTTTGGAACTGAAAAATATTTGAATTGTTGCAACATTAGAAAATAAACCAATTTATTGAATGGCACAGCTGTTCACTGTATGATCATTACGATCTTTGTTATTTGGGTGCTGGTTGGTATTTATATGTAATTAGCTCTCTTACACACTATCAAGCAATCTGCATTTAGGGAAAAGAGAAAAACTTAAATATATAGAGTTCCAAACTGCCAAAACATATAATGGAATAATGAATTCAGGTTTAATTTATTGCAGACCAATTATTAACAAAACACTGAAATTTGTCAGTTTTCATTTTCACTTGTGTTTTTGTATAGGAGATATAAAATCAGCAGGAATAAACTTCTTTAGAAGTTATTTTCAGTCTTAAATAGTTGACACTTTTTTCTCATTGTTCACAGACCTTGAAAAGTTGGATTCTTGTCAAAATAAAATTTTATAATCTATTGCCTCATTGATGTTTATTTATTAGTATACATAAATTTTTATAATACATTAATAAAATCTCAGTTTGTAGTTATTTATTTGCAACTTATGCATTCTACAACTGAAGTCATGTTTCTGCTATACTGCCACACATAAAAAAAACCACTTATGGACAGATGAGTGTTTATAAAAACAAAAGTAGTCACAACCAACTTTTAAGGATCTTGGTTGGCTATTATAAATAACAACAAACTAGATTACTATATATTGATGAGGAAAAATAATCATAATGCCTCCACTGAAATGATCATCTTCTCTCTCTCTCTCTCTCTCTCTCTCTCTCTCTCTCTCTCTCTGTCTCTCTCTCTCTCCCCCGTCTTTTCCTCTCACACACATGCACTGAGGAAAGCCCATGCGAGGACATGGTGAGAAAATGGCTATCTACAAGCTAGGCAGACAGTTCTCACCAGAAACTGACTATGCTGGCACTGTGATCTAGGACTTCCATACTACAGAACTGTAAAAAAATAAATTTCTGTTGTATAAATCACCGAGTATATGGTATTTGGTTATGACAGCCCAAGTTAAGACAAGAGATTTCTCATATACACCTCATTCAGATTTCCCTACTATTAGCATCTTACATAATCATAGTGCATTTATCAAAATTAATAAATTAACAATGGTATAACACTATTAATTAGAGTACAGAATATATTTAGATTTAGTTTTTGTATTAATGTCCCTTTGCTGTTCCAGGATTCAATTAAGAATACTACATTGTATTTAGTTGTCATGTCTTCTAAGTCACTTTTAGTATGTGATTGTTTCTCAGTTTTTGTTTGTTTGGTTGGTTTTTCATGATCTTGATATTTCCATTTGATGTTTTCTCATGATTAGTCTGAAGTTATGAATTTGAGGGCTGTACATTAAAAAAAAAGGTGACATTACCTTTTTATTGTATTATATAAGGGGGTCAATAGAATCAGTAGAACCTATTGCTTGTGATCTTAACCTTGATTATTTTGTTAAAGTGGAATCTGGTAGGTTTCTACACTGCAGAGTTACTATTTTTCCCTTCCCATAACTGATTTCATTAGAGACAAGTCAGTAAATCTAGCCACACTCAAAGGAATGGGAATTAAGTTCTGCCTATAGTAGGTAGGAATATCAAAGAATTTGTGGGCATGTGTTAGGGGGGAAGAAACCTCAGTAATTAATATTTTTGGGGAGATATTTTGAGACTATGAAAATATCCTTTTTATTGATATTGTTTATAGGAATTATTACTATGATATTCTGATGATGATTTTCTAGTTCTCTAATTTCTTTTACATTTATCAATATAAATTATTCTGTAAAGAAGATTTATTTCTTTTCCCCATTATTTATTTATTCAACAATTTAATTCTATCAATATGGACTCATGGATATTAACTTTATTCTTTGGGTTATAATCCAACATTATTTTTTATTTTGTTACTCAAATTGGTCAACTTTGACTATTGAAATTTTTTTTAGATTAACCATAATGTCCTTTTTTTCTTGAATACTTTCTTACATTCTTAGAACATAAGATGTTACAGAAGCATTCTGTATTTTCCTTGCTCCAGCTTTAGAATCAACCATTTCACTAAATATCTGTGGTTCTTTTTATTGAAGAATATAAAGTTAGAAACTAAGATCAAGTCAATAAGTATGCTCATTGTGACTTGGGTGTCAGTGTTTCTAAAACTCTCAGAGAACAGAGCTAAGACATATTAGTAGATGTGTTAACCCATGTATAGAGACACATTTATATTTACTTATTTATCTATTTGTGTGTGCGTGCATGTGTGTGTGTATGTGTGTGTGTATATAATTAAAATAAACATGGATTCACATTAATATCTCTAAGTATAATCCAATACAACAGAGTTTAGTCTAGATTTCTTCCTTTGTTTTTTTTGTAAACTTATTTTTCTGACTGCGTGAAATCCAGTTTATATTAACTATAGTATATTCACTCATTTGTTCACACCTAGTACACATGTATATTCAAAACTGCTTACCTGTTTCACTCTGAGAAAAAAAAATGACCAACTAAATTTCAGTGATTTTGTAGTTTTTTTCTGTCTTTAGCTAATACTATTGTTAAAAAAACTCAACTGAGTAAATTAAGTAAATTTACTCAATTTATTCAAAATGAGTACATTTTGAAGATCTTATTGGCTTTATTAGATGATTTATAAATTGGGTAGCATCTAATCCAGCCAAAGACATGGGCTCTGAGGAGCTGTACAAAATTAAATATGTTTATAGGCAGAAGAAGCAAGTGGGAACAAGGAATTTATATTGGTGAAAAACAGACTGGTTATTACAAGGTCATTTTCATTTAGTGGATGACAGGGATCTATCATGAAGATTACTTCACTAGTGCTGATTAGGTAATTCCTCATTGACTGCTTTAACATTCCATTTCTGGGAGAGCCAAAACTGGAATTAAGTTAATTCTCTGCTTGGTGACATAGGCATAGCATAAGTGACTTCATTTCAGGCCTATTATCTTGTTTTTAACACTATCTAATCAAAACACAGTTTCACAACTTACTTAGGTCATATCCTTTCTTTTCCACCACCTTCAGAAAAGTTCCTAAGCCTGATTCTAAGATATTTTCTTTCAGTAGTCTTGGATGTGGCTCTAGAATTTCTGCTTTTAACCAGCATCCCAGTGATTCTTATGCAGATAATCCTTGGACCACATTTTGTGATTAACCTAAGATATGTTGAGAATTGACTGAGCATATCTCTTTCAATACTGCAGCATCCACATGATTAAAAAAAGAAAAAAAAAACTAAAAAAATACTTCATTAAGCCAAGCCAGAAAGAAACATTATATGTGCTCCTTGGAGATTTAATTCTTCTCATATTTACTTTCTGCACTTCTTCTACAATGAGTTCTACTTATGTGAATTCTAAGAAAAAGAGATGTCAAATAAAAACAATTTCTAGTTTTTCTTAAGTATTATCTAGGAAAAGAAACTGGAAAGCCATTTTCAGGAAACTGGGAGATCAGAAGCAATCAGACTTATTGTAGAGCAAGCCGAGGTAAACTTTCTTTGTAACCTTGAAACCATTCTTTATTATGATGAGTACCTTTGCATTTCATTGCTTTGGCATTTCATTTCTTCAGCACAATAAGACACAAGAGCTCTTGCTTTCAGGTGGGCAATACTCATAATAAAACTCTACCTTTATCTGTAAATTTCAGAAAATGTTACTAATGCTAATTTATGCTACAAGCTTAAAATTAAAATAATTTATTTATTATTGTGTTTGGGATGGCCAAAGAGAAACACATAAAGAAAATGTGAACTCAGTACTCAAATCACTGAAATAATGATTCTGATTAACATTATCAGTTAAGTAAGATGAAAACCTTCTGTTGGTGTGGTGTCTCTGTTTTATTGTTTATTCTCAGAGATATTTATTTGCACAGCTTTAAAGAACAATATAATTCTTTGCCCATGAGAACATGGAGAAAGTTAAAATATGATCCACATATGGTAAATATTCTGATTTTAAAATGTGTTTTATTTTTCAAGCTTCTCCTCCAAAGTAATGTTTCTTACTTTTAGATATGAAAATAGGGTATCATTTTGTGAGATTACAGCCAGTAGTTAGCTGTATAAAGCTGCTAGCATTTCAATAAGAACACCACTCTACATCTCAGTAATACAGTGATGTTATTAAATAGAATGGATGGTTTACAGAAAAAATATTCAACCCACTTTGAAGAGCTTTGTTGTTCAAATGGTAATCATCATCAGCAGGGCAGTTCTCGCTGACTTAGCAACTGGTATTTCATTAGAATTTATAATTCAGAATAACTGTGAAAAAATCCATTCAGAGGTTAGCTTATTGGATTTTATTAAAAGAAAAAAATCAAAAGTCTACGTGTGCCAGAAACCATGTAATGCATTTCTCATTATTCTTCTGCCCGATGTAATGTCCCCTTATTACCTTTATAATATAGAGGCTAGTTTACTGTGAGCCAGCAGTCACTCCTAACAAATATGTCATTATTGTGTGTCTTGCTCTGACTTTCCTCCCTCCTTCTTCCATAACCCCTACACTATAGCCACTCATTGATAATAAACTGTCATTCAATTCTGAAACCAAGTGAGCTACTCCAGTGACTCCTCAGCAATGTGTGAAAATAGAGGGAAGATGAGAATTCAGAGTGCATTCAATCTTACAGCTGGCACAGCTGTGCTCTGAATCTGGCCAATGGATATATTTACTTTCAAAGGTTGTAAAACAAGGGGAAATAGATTTTGCAAATATCAGAATATTATGTCCTTTCATTCTTCTGAATTTTCTTATCTGACAATTGGCCAATTAGTAAAGAATCTGCATATGTTTTACATGATTCATTTGGCATAACTCAACAGCCTTCTATCTTAGAAAATTGCAAATACGGCATGTCATTATATTACATAATTATATACTATATAACTTAGAGCTAATAAAGACATTGATGTATAGAGATGACAAGTTTAAATGTTTAAATACTGTTAAAGTGAAACTTCTTTGTTCAATTGCACATAATGGAATGATGTGTTGTGATTCGTTTAGCCTGGACAGAGTTCTCAGCATAGTACAGAGATTAAGCATTTGAGTCACATTGAAAGAGATAGCTTTTCCTCAAAAGATCTATAAACAACATCTATCACATTCAAGGAAAGACTTCTCATTTGAGGTTCTAGAACTATTCCCAGGATATTTTTCACCCTGGCCAGCTGTTGTCATAGTCTTACAGGATGTATCAACAAGGCAACAATACCTAATTTACTGCACTCTGTCAATTTAATGTGGTATGGCTTAGGTCATCCATACCTTGACTATGATAATAACCAAAAGAGAATTAAATGTAGGAGAAAAAAATTGAAATGTCTCTCTAATAAGTTGTCAAATAGTGAGAGAGCTTTTTTAAAAATATAAAACTATTTTTAAAACTGTCACCTAGCTTAATTCTTAAAATTAATCCTTTCATTATTATACTGTAAAACTATGAGGAATTTAGACTTTGTAAGTAAAGCAAAGTAGACATGTGTATCTAGAGCATTACCTCTGGGAATTTTCATTCAATGACAAGTTCATACATTCCTATATTTTCTATAGTAGAAGATATTGAAGGAAGAGAACAGGTGTCTCCATGCTTAATTCTGGAAAAAGTCATTATCATAGCCAACTCAGCAATAAGGCCATAGCAAAGAAAATACATTGTTCATAGCCAAGTTTAAGTCCTCTGGTAGCTTATAATGCAAACAAAAGTAAAGGTGAGGACTGGACAAAATGGTATAGGTGATAGAAGCTTCTTTTAGCCCCTCTTGCTATCACAACAATGTTGTGATAGAAACACAGAACAAACAGCAAACAGTGTTGCCTGGGGCCTAGATGAACAGAACCCCTACCTCTAGGAAAAGAAGGAAGAAATACCCTGCAGGGGTTAGAGGTAGGAAGGGGCAAAGACTCAAGGCTGCCCATCCAGAGCGGCTGAGTGGGACAGAGGCTATGGCAGCTGCAGCTGGCAGCTGCCAACATTCCTCTTAAAAGGGCCATATTTGCAACTGAACTTTTGCGGTGACAGATCTGCTCACTCTGAGCACCATCACCAGGTTGGATGCACAATGAGAACCAGGGACTTATAGGAGGACACTGAGTTATTGGAGTGAGGGCCAGAAGTGAGACTTTCTCCCAGACAGAAGTGCTGGTGGTATCCACTGTTCCTCTGTTGAACTCTCCCCCCTCCCAGTGTGCTGACACAGCGCTGTCACAGCTGAGACATCATCAAACTGGATAATAGAAGTGGCTCTGCACAGAGGATTCCCTGCAACTCCATCTCCCTCAACTCAAGGCCCTACCTGAGCCAAATCCAGCTGTGTCCTTGGCGAGTCCTGTGCCACTTGCTGAGCAGTGCCAAGACTCAAAATGGTGGCAGCTGACCTCAGTTTTCATCATGGCTTCTTGAGGCAACTATAAGCACAACATCTGTGAATTGCTTGCTGAATCTTAACAGGTGTCCCCTGAGGGAAACAGGCTGGGTATAAACTTGGCCTGCAGCTGAACCCCTCTCAGCACTGTGCCACTAGAAAGTTACTACATAAAGCCACCCTAATAAGATCGGGAGACTTAGGAGTTTTGCTTAGTACATAGAAACAGACACAGAATGGCAGCCAAAATGGGAAGACAAAAAATCAGAAAGAACAGAACAGAGATCAAGGGGAAATGGAGTCAAGCAATCTAACAGATACAGAGTTCAAAACACTGGTTATAAAGATGCTCAATGAAATTAAGAGAAGTGTAGATGAACTCTGTGAGAACTGTAACAAAGAGATAACATAAAAATGGAAATGGAAATTATACAAAGGAATCAGTCAGAAATGAAGAACACATTATCTAAAATGAAGAGTATATTAGAGAGAATCAAAAGACTAGATGAAGAAGAGGGTCAAACCACCGATATAGAGGATGAGGAAAGCCAAGGACATCCAATCAGAACAGCAAGAAAAAAGTAACCAAAAATATAATAATTATTTAAGGAGCTTATGAAGACAAAATTAAGGGTAACAATATCCATGTCATAGGGATACCTGAAGAGGGAGAAAAAGAAATTGAATATACACTTGAAGAAATAATTATGGGAAACTTTCCTAACCTGGTGAAGGAAATAGACATGCAACTTCAGGAAACACAGAGAGTCCCCCCCCAAAAAAAAATGAACCCAAAGATACCCACACAAAGACACATAATAATTAAAATGCCAAAGGTTAAATACAAAGATAGAATCTTAAAAGAAGCAAGAGAAAAACAATTAGTTACCTACAAAGGGGTACCCATAAGACTGGAAGCTGATTTCTCAAAAGAAACTTTGTAGGACAGAAAGGCTTGGCACAAAATATTCAATGTGATGAAAATTTGGGATCTACAACCAAGAATGCTTTATCCAGCAAAGTTATTATTTAGAGTCAAAAGACAAAGAGCTTCCCAGACAAAATTAAGCTAAAGGCATTCGTCGACACTAAGCCAGTATTACAGAAATTGTTGGGAGGACTTTTTTTTAAGAACAAAAAAAATAAATATGTGTCAACAATATGAGTAAAGAATGGCAATAACTAGATATTTATCAACAAGTACCTCAAATGGAAAATAATTAAGTGCTGCTACCAAAAGTTAAAGAAGCTAAATAAAGAAAGAAACAAAGCCCCTACATATGCTGCCTCCAAGATACTTATTCCAGATTAAAAGATATGCACACACTAAAAAAAAAAAAAGGGATGGAAAAAGATATTGCCTTGATGGACCTAGAGGGTTTTGTGCTGAATGAAGTAAGTCTGAAAGAGAAAGACAAATGGCACATGACTTCACATATGAGTGGAATCTAAAGAATGAAATAAACAATAATAACAACAAAAATGGAAACAAACTCATAGGTACAGAGAATATTTTGAGGGCTACTGGATGGGAGGGGGATTGAGGGGGACAGTGAAAAAGGGCAAAGGGATTAAGAAGTACAAATAGACAGATCCAAAATAGTCATGGAAATATAAAGTGGAGCATAAGGAAAATAGTCAACAATGTTATAAACATATGTAAGGGGGTAGAGGAGTACTAGATTTAGTGGAGTGACCACTTCATGAGTTATATAGATCTCCAATCCTTATACTATACAATTGAAACTAATATATTATATGCCAACTATAATTGAAAAAAAACTAATTTGAACAATGCAAATATGAGCAAATAATTGACTATTATACATTAATAAAGTTAAGGGGGAAAAAGTAAAGGTGAAAAAAAGAGACCACATATATGAAAGAAAATGAGGAAAGAGGAGGCCTAAGTAGCAGCCTCTGTCAGGGAAGAACTAAAGACCGACCTCACTGAAATGTATCAAAGAAGCCCTTACTGTGTGTCAATAAAGCCTTCAGAGGATACCAGCATGTGTCCTAATGGAACACTATCTTGAATGAGAAACAAAGAAGGCACCACAGTTCTATATGTCTACTGTATGTGAGGCACTATGCTTCGTATTTTATATATATATGTGAACTCTCATAATCTTCACATGATAATTATAGAGATGAGGAAATATAGGCTTAAAGAGGTTATGTGTTTTGCCCAATTCTGTCATTTATTATCTGTGTATCATTAAACTTCTGACCTCAACAATTTCAACTCAGGCATACTTCCTTAGTCACTATTAGGAAAATTAGTGAACACTTAAAGTTGAAGATGGCTTAGAAGTTCCTTCTTAGCCACTGATCATAATCTTACCACTTTGATTTGGGAAACTCCTGATGCATTTTCAGAAAATTCTACTGTATCCACAGCTTCTCTGAATGTTTCCTTTATTTGCTTATCTACTCTGAAACTTGATGGTTCTCTGAAAACATTTTTTTTCTTGTCATCACTTTAAGTGGATATTGTTTTATTTGCCTTTCATAATCCACAGAACTTGAATATTGAGATTGGTATTCTTCTTGCTCCCCAATGTTGCTTATAGACTTTTATTCCCCCTCCCTCATGCTAAAAACTTTGTTCCTACTAGATTACATAGTCATTGTAGCTCACCTTTTTAAAATAGCATTAATCTGAAAAAATTCAAATCTAGATGATCAATCTCTTATCCAGCAGATAAGCATCAAATAATCGTAGACTGGCATCTATCACCCTATATGTTTGATCATGCAAATCAAATAAACAATCAAAAAATCCCAGCAATTTTAACAAATGTCTCTTAAATTTTACTATCTTACCCTCTGAAATAATTTTAATACCCTGTTTATTCTTCCTAAATATCAAGCTATTTATCATCATGCTTTGTGACATACTTCCTAGAAAATATAGAATTCACTAGATGAGAGTTGTCGCATCATTATTAAATAACCAAAAACTTAATAGTGTTTGCTTTTACCTTTGTTTTTTTCTCTCTAATAGAGAAAGAAGAAGAAATTCCAATAAGTACATTATCCTCAACCCAGATATAATCTATTCTGAGATAGACAAAATCCACAGATCAGTTAAAAGCCACAAGGGAGGAAAGGAAGATAAGAAACATGGAGAGTGACAAGATGGCCCAGAAGTAGCAGATTTCAGAAAATACCAACACAAAAAAACTTCTCAAAGGATAGGTTCTCACCATAAAAGTGCAAAACCTATATTTTTGGTTGAAAACTAGGTGTGAGAAATGGGTTATCAGCATTAGTTTTGGTTTATTTCAAAGAATAAAAAATAAAGCTGAATGAAGAATGATATGCACAAGCCATATTTGCAAGAAGTCATCTGCCTCTGTGGCAGTAGAGGGAGAGAAATTATTTGAGTATAAAGCCCAGATGGCTAAAGTGACCCCAAATCTGAAAACACACACACACACACACACACACACACACACACACACACACACACACACACACACTACAAATAGATGGTCCAGAAAAAGCCAACCGAGTGATGAATAACATGGAAAGGAACTGTCATGGCATTTACACAAAGATGTTATAAGAAAAAATGTAGAAAAGAGTAGCATAATTTAGCAACAAAAAAACATTCGCTGGAATATGTTTTACTATAATAAATTACTTAAAAATCACAAATTAATCAGTGTTATAAAGAAAGATTATATTTAGTAAATATACAATGGGAACAAAATGATGAAACAACAGAAGCAATGAGGTATGAGTTGCAATCACTCAGGAAACAGTAGGTGAAGAATAATAATATCAGAATCAAAAAAAAACTTGTGGAATCACAAAAGGGAACAAATATTATAGGAAATAAGACTAGAAACATAGGAATTAGAAGTTAAAAAGCAAATAATGATGAGAATAATAATATAAATAAAGAGTTTTAAAAAGATGGTGAGAAAATGAGAGATTTTTAAGCCAGACGAAGGAGACTGAATGTGCATGTAATGAAGTACCTAAAAAAGAAAACTAAAACGATAGAATAGAACAAATATTTATGCATATAATTAAATAAAACTCACTGAAAAAAGGCAAATTTACATATAGAAAGAACTGTGTAAGGACCACTGTGTGTAAGAGATAATTTAACTGGCAAATGTCCAGTAAAGTTGTGAGATAGAGAAAGAATTCTTTGAGCAGCTATATGAAAAGATCAAGTCATGTATAAAGAGGAAAGAATTAGACTGGCCTCAGATTTCTTCACAGAAAAAAATAACACTAAAAGACAGTGAAGCAACATTTACAAGGTGTTAAAGAAAATGTGAGTCAATAATTTATATCCAGCTAAACTGTCCTTCATGTGTAAACATTACAGACTTTTGAATTGGCAAGATTTCAGAGACTATTGTTTCTGTGAGTCTTTCTGAAGAAACCATAAGAAGACCATTTTGAGCCAAAAATGATAAAAGAGAACATTAAACCAAATGACTGGCAATATAATTTGAATACAATTAACTGTATAATTAAGACTAAAACAAAAGTGAGAATAGAGTGACAAAACAGAATGATGCAAATGGCATATGCCTTAAAAATGTAAAAATCATATATTTAATATAAGTTGGAAAGAGAAGGAAAAAATATGTGGGTAGAGTAAGTCCACTGAATACCTCATTTGTAATAGATGGCAATAAAATAAACCATTTAAATATGATGAGGTATAGTAATAGCTGAGGCAAGTGATGGTTGTATGTTTATACAAAGAAAATACTGAGAAAGAGTATATTATTTAATTATTTTATTATATAACAAGAACAAACATAATTTAATATCTGTAAAGGTAAATGGACTTGTATCACTAATTTAAAGAAAAAAAATTTAAGAGTGGATCACAAAGCGAAAACAAAATCTAAGCTGTGTATACAAGAAATACACCCAAGACAAAGTGATTCAGAGAAGTGGCAAATAAAAATATATAAAGGGTAAATGCAAACAAAAATAAGTCAAGGGTCAGGTTCTTAATATAAAACAAAGTGAAATTAGGGTGAAAGCTTTTAAAAAGACAAAGATGATGTCTACAGGCATGCTACCCTGAACAAGTTCGATCCTGTCCAATCTCAGAAGCTAAGCAGGGTTGGGCCTGGTTAGTACTTGGATGGGAGACCACCTAGGAAGGTCAGATACTATAGGTGTAAAAGTAATTTAAAAATAGGGGATTGTAAACTGACAAGATCCTTGCAATCTGTCAGGTAAACCAAGGACTGCCTCACCTAAAAATAATAAAAATAAATAAAAATAAAAAAGACAGATGGACATTTTAAAGTGATAAAGGATACAATTCACATATAAGATAGAGTCATCTGTCTATCACAAGTAACACAGTAACAGCATTCATAGAGCAGAAATCATAGAAAATAAAAAGGAAAATAGAAAATTATACACTACTATAATGATAATTCTCAGTTGATGTCAAATCAAGTGAACAAAAATTGTAAAAATATAGAACTGGATAATATAATGAATATATAATTTTTGATAAATATTTAATGCTGTATTTTAAAAATGAACCAGGGAAAACCTTACAATAAAATCTAAGCATTCACTAATATTGATGTAGTACAAAAAGTACTCTCTGATTCTAATAAGATAAGTTTAAAACTTTAAAATCTTTTTAAAAATAATGAAATGGTGCTTTTTGTCTGTAAATAGAAAGAAAAATTCTCATAATATTTGACAGTTAAAGAGGAAAATAAAATAGATGAATGTCTTTCAAACAAATATAATTAAAACGTTATATGTTAGTACATTTGAGATATAGCTAAAGCAGTGGTCAGGGGGAAATTCATGGCTATATATATATATATATATATATATATATATATATGCACAATGAAATTAAATGAATTAATAATCTGGCTTAAAACTAAAAATATAACAACAAAATAATTAAAAGAATTTTCAAGTAATGAGTTAATAAAGATAGAAAGAGAAATTGAGTTAAATAAAGAAAACATATTAGAAGTCATAAATAAATAAATAAAAATAAATTCCAAAATATATCTCCAACTAATCAATTTAAGATTAAAGAAAGAGGAAAACCACTAATAAAAGGTAAGAAGTGTTAAGAAGGAAATAATTATAGAATCAGAGTTAATTAAAAGAATGAGAGATTTCTCTCCTAAAACCAACACAATTAATTTGAAAGTCTGAATGAATATTATAATACTCTAGGAAAATGTGATTTATCAAATTATTGTCAGAAAGGATAAAAAATCTGAACCTATGTATTATTATAAAGTAAATGAAAAACATAATCAAATTGCTATCTCCTCAAACAACAATTAGTTTCACAGAATATTTTTCAAAGCTTTGAAAGGACAGATAGTTACAAATCTGATAAAACTCTTCTAAAAAGGAAAAATTCCATATTTTATTTGTAAAATAAATTTAAGATTAACATCAAAGTTGGAAGATTTCACAGAAGAAAAAGCCTACAAATCGATATATATTCAAAATCACAATGGCGTTTTTTAAAAAAAGAAATAGAACAAAAAATCATTAGATTTGTATGGAACCACAATAGTTCCTGAACAGCCAAAGCAACCCTGAGAAAAAAGAACATGGCTGGAGGTATCACTCTGCCTGACTTCAAATTATACTACAGAGATAGTAATCAAACAAGCATGATATTGGCAGAAAAACAGATACACTGAACAATGGAACAGAATTGAGAGCCCAGAAATAAACTCTCATATATATAGGCAAATAATTTCTGACAAAGGAGCCAAAAATATTTAGTGGAGAAAAGAGAATCTCTTTAATAAATGGTGCTGGGAAAATTGGAGAGCCACATGCAAAAGAATGAAACTAGACTACTATCTGCAACCATCCAAAAACATTAACTCAAAATGATTAAAAGATCTAAATACACCTGAAACAATAAAATTCATAGAAGAAAACATAGGGACTAAACTCATAGACCTTGGATATAGAGAAGATTTTTATGAATTTGACATCAAAGGTAAGGGAAGTAAAAACAAAAATAAGTGAATGGGACTATATCAAACTAAAAGCTCTGCCCACAGAAAAGAAACCATCAGCAAAACAGGCAACCGATTGAATGGGAGAAGGTATTTGTAAACAATGCCTTCAATAAGGGGTTAAATTCTAAAATATATAAATAACTCATACAACTCAATAACAACAATGACACTAAAATGATCCAATTAAAAAATGTGCAGAGAACCTGAACAGACACTTCTCCCAAGAAGATATACAAATAGCCAACAGACATATGAAAAGATGCTCAACTTCACTAGTTATTAGGGAAATGCAAATCAAAACCACAATGAGATACCACCTTACAACCGTTCGAATGGCTATTATCGACAGGACAAATAATAAAAGTGTTGGAAGGGTTGTGAGGAAAAAGGAACCCTCATACACTCCTGGTAAGAATGTCAGTTGGTACAATCACTATGGAAAACAATATGGAGAGTTCTCAAAAAAATAATAGAATTTCCATGTCACTCAGCAATCCTTCTTCTGGGTATCTACCACTAAAATTTGAAAACATTTATCTGTAAAGTTATATGTGCCCCAATGTTCATAGAAGCATTATTCATAGCAGCCAAGACATAGATACTACCAAAGCACCCTTTAATAGATGATTAAATAAAGAAGATGTGGTACATATATACAATGGAATATTAACTATAAGAAAAGATGAAATACTGCCCTTTATGACAACATCGATGGACTTTGAGATGATCATGTTAAGCAAAATAAACGAGGCAGAAAAAGTTGAGAACTACATTATTTTATTCATATGTGGGACTTAAAATTGAAAGAAACAAATGAACAAGACAAACAAACAAAACTCATAGACAGACAACAGTTTAGTGGTTAACAAAGGGAAAGGGATCAAATATACAGT
>PVKZ01000594.1:572495-709997 GCA_004027375.1 Macroglossus sobrinus
TATATATATATATATATATATATATATATATATATATATATATATATATATATCAATGCAAAACTCCTAAACAAGAATGATGTCAGGAAGTGGCAAAATAGAGTCTCTGAAAATTCTCTTTTCCATAAAGTCAATGAAAACATTGGCAAGAAATTGTCAAGTTGAAAATTTTTAGAACTCTGGAAATTAACCAAATGTTTGCAGCAATCTTAGGAGTGTTTATTCAAGAAAAACTTTTGAATATTAGCAATACCAGCAAGCTTTGCATCAATTTAATATGTCCTATTCTGATCTGACTCTCTCTAGCTCCAAGATAGCCTTGAAAAGTAACAGTCTGCAGTCTTGGTGAAAACCAGCAGCCTGGCAGGAACTAGAGAGAATAATGAATTTGGAGCTGCTTCAATCTCATCATTCTCAGGTAACTGCCATTATTTGCCTTGTCTCACGATTTTCTAGAGCACTGTACCTGCAAGGCTATTTTCATTTGACGTGACTCAAAGCTCAGTCAGTGCAAAAAGAGCCTTTCTCAATAAAACATTTGTTACAAAGTTACTGGTGTTTGACTTCGCAGCTGTCTGAGGAGGTAGATAAACATGAGAATATAAAAGGACAAATAACTCAATTAAAAGTGAGCAAAATATTTTAATAGATATCTCAAAAAAAAGAAATAGAAATGACCAATAAACAATTGAAAAGATGCTCAGTCCCAATAGTTATTAAATGGAAATCAAAACCACAATAAGGTATTCTTCACACCCACTCGCATAGTTATAAAAGAGACAGACAATTACAAACGTTGTGAAGGATATGGAGAAATTGAACTGTCACACAAATTGATTGCTTGTGGGACTATAAAATGGCACATATATTTTGAAAAATGTTTTGGCAGTTTTTTAAAAAAATGTTAAGAAAAGCTATCATGTAATTCAGAAATTCCATTCCTAGGCATACAATCAAGGGGGAAAAATTATGTTCACACAAAAACTTGTATATAAAAGTCATTGAAAATTGTTCATAATAGCCAGAAACTGGAACTAACCCAAATGTCCATCAATGGATAATGCATAAACGAATGTAGTATATTCCTACAATAGAATATTATTCCTCAAAAAAAATGAAATACATGCTACAGCATGTATGAAACTTGAAAATATGCTAAGTGAAAGAAACCATACACAAAGGTCATGTATTGGATAATTCTATTTATATTAAATATGTAGAATAGGCAAATGTATATAGGTAGAAAGTAGATTCATAGTTTCCAGAGGCTAGGGTTGGGGTTGAGAAGTGACTACTAATAGATACGAGGTTTCTTTCTGATGTGATGAAATATTTTGAAATTAGTGATCATGGTTACACAATCTTATGATTTTAATAAAATCATCAAGTTGCATTCTTTAAAAGGTTGTATATTATGGCTTTTGAGGTATATTTTAATAAAAAATATACTGAAAAATCCCAAACAAAATACTAGCAAACAGAATTCAGCAGTATATTTTATGAAACATGCATCCAGACAAATGAAATTTATTGAGGAAATCAAGAATGGTTCTTTTTGGGAATCTATTAAAATAATTGATCGTATTAATTGATTCAAGGAGAAAATTATATGCTTATCTCCATAGATGCTGAAAAGGCATTTGACAAAATTTAATGATAAGTCTCAATTTTAAAAACTCAATAAAAATACATTAATACTTCTTTAACATGATTAACTATATCTATCTCTGTCCAAGATTCAATATAATGGGAAAGCAGAGCCATCATTATCACTAAATCACCAAGAAGTCTGGAATGTTCACTATCTCCACTATCATTTAACACTTTATTACATACAATATTTAATGCAATTAGATAATGACATTCAAGTATATAAATTGGAAAGAAAAGTACTATCATTCTTTGCAGATAGTATAATTGTGTAAATGGAAAATATAATGGAATCAACAAAAAATAACTGCAAGCAAACAAGAATTTAGTAAGATAGTAAATATTAATGTATAGAATATGTATTTTATGTATATATAGCCTATGGAATTATATATATATATAACTAATTAAAAGTTATGTTACAGAAAATTCATTTACAATAGAAACGATATTATAAAATATCTAGGGATAAAATTATAAATATACAATATCTGTTAAAAGAAACTTTTTTAGTACATCATCTGGTTTATTTGCCAGACAGAGAAGAATTGTTTACTTAATCACATTTTATTATTAATAATAATTTTTTATTACTTTGCATTGTGGTAAAATACACATAAAATTTACTCCTTTAACCATTTTTATTTAAAAAATTGCATTACCTACCTAAGACTTATTTACCTTATAACCAGAAGTTTGTACATTTGACCACCTTCACCCAATCCCCCTGCATCCACCTCTGACAATCATAACAGTGTGTTCTCTGTATATATAGGGTTGATTTTTTAAATGTATTCCACATATCAGTGAGATCATACAGTATTTGTCTTTCTCTTTCTGGATTATTTCAGTACTTTAACCATTTTTAAATTAATTAATTATTTTTAAATTTTTTAATGTCACCACGTATTGACCCCTATTATCCCATCTATCTCTCCCTAACTCCAGTCCTCCTAACTTTTGATAACCATTAGTCTATTGTCTATGTCCATGAGTCTCTATTTGTTTGTTCTGTTTATTTGTTGCTTTTAGGTTTATATCCTACATATAAGTGATACCACGTGATTTTCAACTTTTTCTATCTGTCTTATTTCACTTAGCATGAAAACCTTGAGGTCCATCCATGTTGTCGCAAATGGCAGTATTTCATCTCTTCTTATGGCTGAGTAATATTCCATTGTGAATATGTACCACAGCTTCTTTATCCAATCATCTGTTGTAGGATACTTTGGTTGCTTCCATGTCCTGACCACCATGAATAATGCTGTTATGAACATCGATATAAAAATATCTTTTTGGATATGAGTTCTCAAGTCTTTGGGATAAATACCCAGTAGAAGGATTGCTGGGTCAGATGGTAGATCAATTCTTAGTTTTTTGAGGAACTTCCATGCTGTTTTCCATAGTGACTGTACCAATTTGCAGTCCCATTAGTAGTGTATGAAGGTACCTTTTTCTTCTCATCCTCTCCAAAACTTGTTATTACTTATCCTGTTGATAGCAGCTATTCTAACAGGTGTGAGGTAGTATCTCATTGTGGTTTTGATTTGCATTTCCCTAATAGCGATGGTTAGCATCTTTTCATATGTTTGTTGGCTATTTATGTCTTGGGAGAAGTGTCCAGGTACTCTGCCCATTTGTCGATTGGATCATTTGTTTTTTTGTTGCTATTGAGTTGTATGAGTTTTTTGTATATTTTGGATATTAGGCCCTTATCTGAGGTGTTATTTGCAAATGTATTTTCCCATTTGGTTGATTGTCTCTTTACCTTGTTGATGGTTTCTTTTGCTGTGCAGAAGCTTTTTAATTAGATGTAGTCCCATTCATTTATTTTTGCTTTTACTTCCCTTGCCTTTGAGGTCAAATTCATAAAATCTCCTTTAAGTCAAAGGTCCATGAATTTAGTTCCTATGTATGTTTTCTTTTATGCATTTTATTGTTTCAGGTCTTATATTCAAGTCCTTAATCCATTTTGAGTTAATTTTGGTGTGTGATGATAGAAAACTGTCTTGTTTCATTCTTTTGCAGGTGGTTTTTTAGTTTTCCTAGCACCATTTATTGAAGAGGCTTTCCTTTCTCCACTCTATGTTTTTGACTTTTTTGTCAAAAATTATTTGCCCATATACATAGATTTACTTCTGGACTCTCCATTATGTTCCACTGGTCTATGTGTCTATTTTTTTTTGCCAATACCATGATATTTTGATTATTTTTGATTTGTAGTATAATTTGAAGTCGGGCAGAATTTTTTCTCAGGATGGCTTTGGCAATTTGGGTCTTTTGTGCTTCCATACAAATCTGATGATTTTTTGTTCTATTTCTTTAAAATATGCTGATAGGATTTGGATGGGGATTGTATCTTTGTATCTTCTTTAATTTATTTAATAGGGTCTCGTAGTTTTTATTTATAGGTCCTTCACATGTTTTGTTAAATTTATTCCTAGGTATTTTATTGTTTTTGTTGCAATTGTAAAAGGAATTGTTTTTTTTCACTTCTTTTTCTGACCTTTTATTATTAGAATATAGGAACACTATGGATTTTTGAAAACTGATTTTGTATTCAAAAGCTTTACTGTATTTGCTTATCATTTCTAGTAGTGTTCTTGTGGAGTCTTTATTAATCATTTTTAATATTACTTTTCAGTAATGTTAGAGAAAACTTTTAAACACTAGTAAGGATACAAGAACATATAGATAGGCTTGTCATATTTCTCTGTAGGAAGATTTAAAATCACATATAAATTACATGTAAATACTAACTGATTATTACTTTAATCTGGAATTAGAAAAGCTGGTTCTAAAATTCATATAAAAATATACAAGCAACAGCATCATACAGAGTTCTAAAATGAAAGAGCAATAAGATTATATTTTGAATCTGGCCCACTTGCCAGACATCTTCTTCAGCTGTGATTAATTGCTTATAGATTTCTTGTTATTCTCCTATGATATCTGCCTTCCATCATATCATCCATATTTTTGCTTGTCAAATCTGAACCTCAACTGTAGGCAGGTTTTTTTTTTTCCATGAGAGCACTGAAAAGATTCATATGAGGGAACATGTTTGGACATCCATTCATTTCCCTGACATTCCATGACAGGGAATCTTTGTCTGCCCAGAGAAAAAAGAAAATCTCATAGAGTGTTGCTTACTTCCATAGGCAAGTCTAGTTACGTTTAGTTCTGGCTCCATAAAGCTATTAATAAACCCTGAGAATCAAGAAGTAATAGAGGGAAATGTAAGAGAGTTATATTACTATTATGAACCAGAATCCTTTAAGCATCACTTAGTCTTAGATTTTGGGAAATACTTCACCATCATTTGTCATCAAATATCACCTACCTACTGAACAAAAAGGATCCCTAAAACCAGATACAGAAATCTTAAGTATTTAGAAGGGTATATTCCCATGTTTGTGATTTTTTTTCTATTTATAGGATAGACTTTAGATCTTTTTCAAAATTACTCCTGTAAAAAATGTATTCAATTTCTATCTTAATGGACATAAATGCACAACTTCATTCATTCATATTGAATTGTTACATGTCATCTTCAAAACAGAATATTCTCATTTCAATAAGCAAAGAAAATATACATATATATATATATATATATATATGTGATAGTCTAAAAGAAGGTTCATGTAAATTTACTTACATGTATTTCTTTTGCTGTAGTTATAATTAAGCTGTTAAAAAGAAATATTTTTTCTTAATGTATCTATTAGCAAAATGTTAACGTACCTCCTAAGATATTTTTCTTGTTCATTCATATACAACTTAGATTAAAGGAGGAAAGAACACAGATTAAAAATGAAAATGCAAAAAATCAGTTAATGTAGAGATGTCTAAGATTACCTATGCAAATATGTGATATAAATATACTTATAATTATTAGGATTTATTTTTCTGACAATTTACAGAGTTGTTTATCACTGAGTGATCAATCTAATAATTCAATTTAGTTCTTAAAATGACTGAAAAAAACTGTACTATGTTCAATTTCTTTTTTCTGATTGCTCTATAACATAATCAAACAAGTTATTATATATAATAAGGTAATAAAAGATTGCCAAAATGCTGTTAGTAATGTTCTGTTAAAGCACGTCTCAACTGTAAACAAATTCTACTGTCATTTTCCATGTAAGTATATATATATATATATATATATATATATATATATATATATATATATATAAACAGAATATACGTTTCCATTTAACTAATTACCATCACATACTTGAAACTGTTTAAGGGCTAAATATTATCTATCAGTTTATATGTTATTAAACAATAAATTAAACTGTTCATTTCTTTATGCCCTTTGCTCATTAAAATAACTTATTTTTTTCTTAGTAATTTGTAATGGCTGTTTGTATACTAAGGACATTAAACTTTGGTTTTCTTCCTCCCTCAAATTTATGACATGTGTTTTTTTCACGTTAATTATGATATTTTGCCACGTAAACTTTTTTTAGACTTTATTTAGTTGAACTTATAAGTATTTTTCTTTATGGTTTCTGAGTTGTGTCATACTTAAAAAGTCTTTCCCAATTCAAGACTATAAACAAACTTACTCACCTTCACATCTAGTAGTTTTAAATGTAAGTATTTTATCTATCCAGAATTATATTTCATATAAAATGAGAAGTTAGATATTTTTCACAAGTGGTTAATTTTTCCAATACCATTTATTAAATGAACTGTTTTCCTGGTACTGATTTGAAATTGCCATCTTAATCATGTACTAAATCTCCATATATATTTGTGTTAACTTCTGGACTCTCTTTTTTTTCCTATTATATAGCTATTTATTCACCAATATCAAACTTTCAACAACTTTGACTACATAAAATAGTGCCAGTTTACCATATATTTGTAATTTCTCTTGATATTTTCACATATTTATTATTCCAGATAAGCAATATCATTTTGTAAAAGTTTTGTAAGATCTATTGTTGTTTTAATTGAAATTCTGTTGGATTTACAGAGTAATTTTCAGAAAATTGATATTTTCTCAATCTTGCTATCCCAGGACAAGGCACATTTTTTTCCATTAAAAATATATATATAGACTTTGTGGAAACTGACAGAGTAAGAGATGTCCCCAGATCTCTCCCTTTGAAACAACAATAAGCTAAATATCTAAAATGCAACAAAAAAACACCCCAACTGCCCACTAGCATATCTGATAGTGAGATTTGCACATAAGAGCTACCACAGGTCATAACCACGGGTGTTGGGCAGTGGACTGAGAGAAATAAAGAAGCTGCCTCTCTCAACCACCTGAGCTTCCTGCAGGAGAAGGGCAAAGGGAGAAGAGGTGGCTAGTTCCATAAACAACCCTGCCTGGGAAAGTTGTAAACTCCCCATGGCCAGTTGGTTGAAGGGGCCAATCATCAGGGCAGAAAGCAGAGAAGTGACTGGCAGAGAAACAACAGTTGATTTTTACTGACTATGGTTGCAAAACCTAGGCTGAGCAGCAGCCCCCCACCCCTAACACAGAGGGCCCCTCCTTCCATACCTTCCGATATGGAACACCACAGAGCACTAGAGGAATCTGAGAAAACATACCAAAACTGTTGCTAACACTGACAGAAACTGAAATTGAGGGTAGCAAGTGTGCTTAAATATTTATCAGATGATAAAAAGGCATTTGAAAAGCTTTATATAAAGCAGAGATCCAAGAGACTTAGATGCCACCTACTGGAAACCAAAAAAAAAAAAAAGTACCCTCTTTGCAACAGGTTAAAGAGAGACTTTCTTTCTTAAAACAAAACAAAACAAAACAAAAAAAGCAGAATACATTTCCATTAATGCCTAGGCAGAGAAATAGGCCATTAAACACCATGAAAAACCAAGATGACAAGGCATTTCAGAAATAAACAGAAAAATCTTTAGAAAATAAGCTTACAGACATAGAAATATACAATTTAAATGACAGAATTCACAATGGTACTGTTAAAAAAACTCAATGAGTTCTGAAATGAGTCATATCAACAA
The DNA here is from genome assembly GCA_004027375.1 of Macroglossus sobrinus. Lineage (NCBI taxonomy): Eukaryota > Metazoa > Chordata > Mammalia > Chiroptera > Pteropodidae > Macroglossus > Macroglossus sobrinus. The sequence continues at coordinate 580,149 of PVKZ01000594.1, forward strand.
TTTCAAGAATTTAAAAAACAATTAGATGAGCAGAGCAAGGAGATTGAAACTCTCAAAAAGAATAGAATAGATCTTCTGGAGATAAAAACACACTACAAGAGTAGAAAAATGAAATAGTGAGCTTGGGAAATAGAGTCGACCAAATGGAGGAATGGATCAGTGACATTGAAGATGAAAATCTACAAATAAATCAGAAAGTAGAAGAGAGAAAAATGAAAAATAATGAAAAAGAAATACAAGAGCTAGCTGATACCATCCAGAGAGGAAACATCAGAATAATGGGCATTATTGAAGGTGAGAAAAAGGAACAGGGATTAGAAAGTGTTCTCAGACAAATAGTGGAAAAAAATTTCCCAAATCTAAGAAATGAGCTGGAGCTTAGAATTCAAGAAGTCAAAAGAATATCCAATTATCACAACCCAAAAAGTCCTTCACCAAGACACAATGTATTAAAATTATCAAAAATCACTGACAAAGACAGAATTCTCCAGGCAGCCAGGGAGAAAAAACAGTAACTTATAAAGGTAAATTTATTATATTATCCTCATACTTCTCAGTGCCTCCCTTACAAGCCAGAAAAGAATGGAGTCAAATATTTAAATTGTTAAGTGTGTGTGTGTGTGTGTGTGTGTGTGTGTGTGTGTGTGTGTGTGTGTGTGAACTACCAGCCTAAAATAATGTATCCAGCTAAGGTATCCTTTAGATATGAAAAAGAAATTAAGACTTTTCCAGACATATAAAAATTGAGGGAATTCTCCACTATGAGGCCTGCACTATAGGAAATACTGAAAGGGGTCAGTTCACCTAAAACAAAATGACAAATAAAATACATGATTAGAAGTAAAGTGACTATCAGGCAAATAGAAGCAGAGGAGTGCAACCATTACTAAGAACAAGGCATTATAAGCTTAAATAATAATAAGATAATTGTTATAACAAGATAGTAAAGAACGTACAGCATACATAGGGATAAAATGATATAAAAATGCCTGAAGGGAGAGATTCAAAAAGGTCCAAATTCACAAACGTAAATGGATTGAACTCACCAATAAAAAGGCACAGAGCTGTAGAATGGATCACAAAAAAAAAACAAAACAAAACAACAACAACAAACTTAACCACATGCTGTCTGCAGGAGACTCATCTCAGCTCCAAAGACAAATATAGATACAAAGTGAAAGGGTGGAAAATGATATTTCAAGGAAATGGCAATCAGAGAAAAACAAGAGTAGTGGTACTAGTATCAGTTGAAACGGACTTCAAAAAATATATAAAGAAAGGCACTGAGGGACACTTCATAATGATAAAGGGAATCAGACACAAGAAGATATAACACTTATTTATATTTATGTTTCCAATCAGGGAGCCCCAAAATATATAAAGAAATTACTGATAGGACTAAAAGGAGAAACAGACCAAAAAATTATCATAGTAGTTTGGGGGACATAAATACTCCATTGTCATATATGGACAGATCATCCAAACAGAAAATCAATAAGGAAATAACATCCTTAAATGATACATTAGATAAACTTCACATAATTGACATTTACAGGGCCTTTTATACCAAAACAACTGCTTATATATTCTTCTCTAGTGCACATGGAACATTCTTAAGGATTGACCACATACTGGAATACATAGATAGCCTCAACAAATATAAGAGGGTTGAAATCATACCAACCATATTCTCTGATCATATTGCTTTGAAATTAGAGATCAACTGTGAAAAGAAAGCAGGAAGAACCATAAATACATAGAGACTGAACAACATGCTACTGAAGAATAACTGAGTCAGAGAAGAAATAAAAAGAGTGATCAAGAAATACATAGAAACTAATGATAATGATAGTACAATATATCAAAACTTTTGGGACATGGTGAAAGTGATCATAAGAGGAAAGTTCATATCATTACAGGCCTACCTGTAAAAATAAGAACAAACCAAAATAAACAACATAATGCTACATCTTAAAATAAACTAGAAAAGGAAGAACAAATGAAGCCTAAAGTCAGTAGAAAGAAAGAAATAATCAAAATTAGAGCAGAAATAAATGAAATTGAAAACAAACAAACAAAACAACGCTACAAAAAATGCAAAAGAGAGCTGTTTTTTGAGAAGATTAATAAAACTGACAAATCCCTGGCTAGATTCACTAAAGAAAAAAGAGAAAGGACACAAATGTGCAAAATCAGGAACAAAAGAAGGAAAATTATGACAGACACTGCAGAAATACAGAAAATCATATAAAAATACTATGAAAAAAGCATATAACACCAAATTTAATAACCTAGAAGAAATGGACCAGTCCTTAGAAAAATAAAACTGTCCTAGACTTAATCAAGAAGAAGTGTAAAATCTAAATAGACTGATCAGTAGTATGGAACTTGAACCAATCATTAAAATCTACCAAAAAGTAAAAGTCCAGGACTACATGGCTTCAACAATGAATTCTATCAAACATTTAAAGAAGATTTAATATCTATTCTCTGCAAAATCTTCCAAAAAGTCAAATAAGAAACAATACTTCCCAACTCATTTTATGAGGCCAATATCACCCTGATGCCAAAACTTGGTAAAGATAGCACAAAAAAAGAAAAGTATAGACCAATATTTCTAAGAATGCAGATGTAAAAATTCTAAATAAGGTATTTGTGAACTAAATACAGCAACTTAAGAAAAAGATTATACACCATGATCAAGTGGGCTTATCCCAGAGGCACAGGGATGGTTCAACATATGCAAATTGATTAATATGATACACCACATAAACAAATTAAAAAATAAGAATCATATGATCATATCAATAAGTGCATAAAAAGCCTTTGACAAGATACAGCACCGATTTATGATCAACACACTTAACAAAATCAGTATAGAAGAAAAATACCTTAATATAATAAAGGTCACATATGACAAGCCCTCAGCCAATATGATACTGAATGTTGAAAAACTAAAAAACCTGCTCTCTAAGATCAGGAACAAGGCAAGGCTGTCCAATATCACCACTGTTATTCAGTATAACATCAGAGGTCCTAGCAAGTGCAATCAGGGAAGAGAAAGTAATAAAAGGCATCTAAATAGGAAATGAAGAAGTCAAACTGTCACTATTTGTGGATGACATGATTCTGTATATGGAAAACCCTAAAGCCTCCACAAGAACACTACTAGAAATGATAAGCAAATATGGTAAAGTTTCTGGGATACAAAATCAATGTTCAAAAATCCATAGCATTTCTATGTTCTAATAATGAATTGTCAGGAAAAAGAAAGTGGTAAAAATATATATATATATTTTGCAATTGCAACAAAAAGAATAAAATACTCAGGAATAAATCTAACAAAACACGTGAAAGACCCATATAATAAAATCTATAAGACCCTGTTAAAAGAAATCTAAGAAGATATAAAGAAATAGAAAGATATTCTGCATTCTTGGTTGAGAAGAATCAACATACTTAAAATGACCATATTACCTAAAGCATTATACAGAAGTAATGCAATCCCCACCAAAATCCCATCCGCATTGTTTAAAGAAATGGTCAAAAAATCATCAGATTTGTATAGAAGCACAAGAGATCCTGAATTGCCACATCCATCCTGACAAAAAAGAATTAAATTGGAGGCATCACTCTGCCTGACTTCAAATTATACTGCAAAGCGACAATAACCAAAACTGAATATTATTGGCAGCAAAACAGACACACAGATCAGTGGAACAGAATCGAGAGTCCAGAAGTAAACCCATCGTCATATGGGAAAATAATTTTTGACAAAGAAGCCAAAAACATACAGTGGAGAAAGGATAGCCTTTTTCAATAAATGGTGCTAGGAAAACTGGAAAGCTACCTGCAAAAGAGTGAAACTAGACTGTTGTTTATCACCACACTCAAAATTAACTCAAAATAGATTAAGAACTGGAATATAAAACCTAAAACAGTAAAATGCAAAGAAGAAAACCTAAGAACTAAACTCAGGGACCTTGGACTTAAAGAGGATTTTATGAATTTGATCTCAAAAGCAAGGGAAATAAAAGCAAAAGTAAATGAATGGGACTACAACAAACTAAAAAGCTTCTGCACAGCAAAAGGAACCAACAACAAGATAAACAGACAACCTTCTGAGTGAGAAAATATATTTGTAAACAAACTCCGATAAGGCCTAATATCCAAAATATACAATGAACTCATACAACTTAATAACAACAACAACAACAACAACAACAAAGACAAAAAATGATCTAGTCAAAATGGGCAGAGGATTTAACTACACACTTCTCCCTAGAGGACATAAAAATAACCAACAAATACATGAAAAGATATTCATCATTGCTAGCTACTAAGGAAATGCAAGTCAAACCCTCAATGAGGTACCATCTTATACCTGTTAGTATAGCTATAATCAACAGGGCAAATAACAAATGTTGGAGAGGGTGCGGAGAAAAAGATACCTTCATACACTGCTGGTGGGACTGCAAATTGTTACAGCCACTTTGAAAAATGGTATAGAGGTTCCTCAAAAACTACGAATTGATTTACCATACGATCCATCAATCCCACTACTGGATATTTACCCCAAAGACTTGAAAACCCATATCCAAAATGATATTTACTCACCAATGTTAATAGCAGCATCATTCACAGTAGCCAGGGCATGGAAGCAAGCGAAGTGCCCTACGATATATGATTGACTAAAGAAGCCATGGTACATATATACAATGAAATATTATTCAGCCATAAGAAGAGATGAAATACTGCCATTTGCACCAAAATGGATGGACCTTGAAATAATCCTACTAAGTGAAATAAGCCAGACAGAAAAAGTTGAAAATCATAGGATATGTTATGTGGGATATAAACCTAAACAACAAATGAACAGGACAAACAAACAGAGACTAATGGACATGGACAATGGGCTAGTTGTTATCAGAGGGGATGGGGGAGGTGAATGGGGGAATTTAAATCATTTCTTCAATTAAAAAAGTAAATTAATTTAAAAAAATAATAAATAAAAACCTGAAAATATTTTAAGAAAGACTTGTGCTTACCTTTTAGATAAAATTATAAATTATTTCTCTTTTAATTTATAAATTTAGGCAATTTATCTTTAGTGATATAACAGATACGGTATAATGCCATTCTATTTTATTGTTTTTTTTTTAATAAAATCTCTCACATGTGTCTGTTTGCTTTACTTTATTTTTTTATTTATAGATCCTATGATACTTATTTTTTTGTATTTTTAAGGTGATATATTTATGATGACTTTAAAAATAAGTCAATCTTTTCTTTAAAAATAACAGATCTAGACCTTCAAGAAATAACTATTTATGAAATGTATAATGACACGAAATATCATATACAAATGAGAAAATAATAAAAAACTATAAAATGAGCAGTGATATTTTATGAATTACATATAATTCAGAAATGGCAAAGTAGTTAAAAATTTCCTGGATGTTTTTTAGAGCAGATTATAAACAGCTGAAAAGAAAAAAATGATGACCGAGATGATATTGCTCAGAGTGAGCCTGGAGCGATAAGGAGATTTTAGAGACATACTGGATAAAATGAGAAAATCAAATATAAATAACTATAACAGTAGGAAATAATATAGAGGACATAGAAGAAATTCATTTAAACTTATAATAGATGAAAATATTTCAGAACTAATTTAAAAAATACTTGAATCCACAGAAACAATATCTAACAGATACCAAACATGAGTTTTTAAAAAATTTACACAGGGATATTTTAGTGCACCTACAGAATATCAAAGGCAAAAAATATATATTTTATAAAAATTCAGAGAAAGAAAAGTTACTTACAAAGGAATGAAAATTAGAATAATAGCAGACATCTTAAATATAACAAGGGAAATCCAGGAGAGTGGAATAATATTTTAAAACTGCTGAGAAAAATCACTGTCTACCTACAATTCTGTGTACTCATTAAACTACTTGTCAATAATAAGGGAGGAACAACATATCATTTTAAAATAAACCAAAAATAAGAGAGTTCATCACCAACAAACTATTAACAAAAAAATTTTTAAGGCATATCTTTCAGACAGTGGAAAAGTAGCCACAGAAGTAATTTCTAATAGAAAAAAGTGAATGAAGGGCACAGAATACAAATATATGTAGGAAGATAAGCAGATATCTTTATAAAAAAATAAAAATAATATTCAGTGTGTGAGGTTAAAGAAAAGAGAACTAAAATAATAATTAAAAAGACAGTATTGTGGAAGTCAGAAGGGGCTGATTAAGGTTAAAGTGTTCTAATGTCTTTGAAACACTGATATTGGTTTACTTTATTCTTTTTAAAGCTCGTTAGGAGAAAGGGAACATACAAAACTTGTAGAAACAAGTTGAAGTACAAATATATCACTAAGATACAATAAATGTTAATGATTTAAACTCACTTAAGACACTAAGATTGTCAGACTAATAGAAAGAGATAACAATCTAAATACTATTTATAAAATATACACCTAATACATAAAAACATGAAAATTTTTAAAAGTAAAAGGAATGAAAAATACATACTAGACAAATAGTAACTAATAAATATTAAATAAGTTTGGCATGGCTATATTAATACCAGACAAAATATACTTAAGATAAAATATTATGAGTAAAGAGGATACCTACATGATAATAAAAAAGATTATGTGCATGTAACTAATAATATACCTTTAATATTTATTAAACAAAACATCCAAATTACAACTTTAAAACTACAGAACAGCTATAATTGGGAGTCACCTGAAGTCAAGCTGAACATAAGTCCTAGAACTGGGGTCATCTTGAGACTGGTAGGAGGGAAGATGTTTGTGGAATGAGCTGGTCCCTATACCCACTTGTGGCAGCTGAGAATAAGAAATAATATCTCGGATGCAGAAGTCCCCCTATAGGAGCAAGGGGCCCCAGTCCCCACACTAGGCTTCCCATCCCAGGGCTCTAGTGTTGGGAGGAGAATCATCACAACTCTTCACTGTGAAAACTAGTGGAGTTGGTGGCTGAATAATAGGAAGGACTACAGGAGTTTCAGGCATCTGTTTTAAAGGGCCCACACACAGATTTACTCACTGATGGACTCATTTGCCCTGAGTTCCAGCACTGAGGTAGCAACTTGAAAGGTTCCAGGGACATTTGGTGAAAAACTGAATTGTCTGGCTTCAGGATGAGGGCTGGCAGAATCCACTGTTCCTTTGCTGAGGCCTCCCCCTACACAGAATGCAGACACAGGTGGCTGCCATATCTGAGTCTCCATCAACCTGGTTAACACTGGTTGCCCCGACCTGGTGATTTCTTGACACCCCACCCCACACAACTTTTGGGCCCATCCAAGATGATTCCAGTGGCTTTTCCATACAAACAGCTTATCTTGGCTCATGCTGCAGACTTTTGTAAAATCTCTCAAAGGTTCACCAACCCCGAAATAGCACTATCTTGCCTTGGCATGCCCCATGCATCTTGTGGAACAGCTCCAAGATCAGCACTAGTGATAGGCAGTCTTGGTACCTGGCATTGCTTTTTAAGGCATCTCCAATCCCAGCATGGGTGACAGTTGTCTGAGGATGACTTTTACCTGGCAGTGGGGTTCTGACTGAGTCAGAGCACCTCTCAGTGCTGCATCCAAGAACAACACATATAAAAAGCAGACTGGGAAGGGACCAGAGCCCTACTAAATCCTGCTCCCTAGGGTCAGCCCCGCAATGACCAGTCAATACTTCCTACTGATGAGCAAACAGCAACCACGGCTCAACAACAACAGGAAGGCACACATAGCTCATACCAGGGACATATTGGGAGCGCATGGCTCAGGTAACCAAAAGACTATGCCACTGGGCCCCACAGGACACCTACTAATAAGGTCATTCTTGAGAATGGGGGACATAACACCTCTACCTAATACATAGAAAAAAAAAAACAGGAAGGCAGCTAAAATAGGGATACAAAATAATATGTCTCAAATAAAAGAACAGAACAAAGCTCTAGAAAAAGAACTCAGCAAAATAGATACAATCTACCAGATGAAGAGTTCAAAATACTGGTTATAAGAATGCTCAATGAACTTAGAGGAAGAGTAGATGAGTTCAGTGAGAACTTTCACAAAGGGATAGAAAACATAAAAAATAACAGTGAGAAATGAATATAATAACTGAAATAAAGAATACTTTAGTGAAAATCAACAGTAGATAGATGAAGCAGAGAATCAAATCAGCCATTAAGAGGATAAGGTAGCAGAAAATATCCAATTAGAACAGCAACAAGAACAACAAATTTTAAATATGAGGATAGTTTAAGGGGACTCTGGGACAAAATCAAGTGTATCTGCATTGGCATCACAGGGATATCAGAGGAAGAGAAAGAGTAAGGAATTGAAATCCTAATTGAAGAAATAATGATGGAAAATTTCCCTAACCTGGTGATGAAAAGAGGCATACAAGCACAGGAAGTGCAAAAAGTTCCAAACAAGTGAACCCACACAAACTCACACCAAACACACTCTAATTAAAATACCAAGGTTAAAGACAAAGAGAAAATCTTAAAAGTAGCAAAGGAAAGGCAGTTGCCCACAAGGGAGCTCCCATAAGACTGTCAGCTGATTTCTCAAGAGAAACTTGGCAGGCGAGAAGGGGTTGGCACAAAATAGTCAAAGTGATGCAAAGGAAATACCTACAACCAAGATTACTCTACCTAGCAATGCTATCCTTTAGAATCAACAGAGAGATAATTTCTCAGACAAGAAAAACTAAAGGAGTTAATCAATGACAAACCAGTATTATAAAAAATGTTGGAGAGACTACTTGAAGGAAAAAAAGAAAAATATGAATAATTAAATGGTAATAACTACATATTCATCAACAATTACTTTAAGTGTAAATAGTTTAAATGCTCCAATCAAAAGATAGGGTGGCTGAATGGAAAGGAAAACAAGAACTTTACTTATGTTACTTGCAAGAAACTCATTTCAAATTGAAAGACACACACATACTAAAAGCAAAGTGATGGGAAAAGATATTTCATGAAAATGAAAACAAACAAACAAAAAAGCTCGTGATATTTATAGCAGACAAAATAGACCTTAAAACAAAGGCTAAAATAAGAGACAAAGAAGAACCCAGTAATCTCAATTTCGGGTATTTAACCAAAGGAACACAAAACACTACTTTGAAGGGACATGTGCATTCATATGTTTGTTGCAACATTATTTACAATAACCAAGATATGAAAGCAACCTGGTTTACATTAATAGATGAATGAACAGAGGTAAGGCTTGAGATGCTGAGTTTGATGGACAGGCATGGGTGGGTGCCTTTATATAGAATCAACTGACGTTCACATAGGATAGACAGAAAAGAAAAATAAAAGCACCAACATTTTTCTCAACACAAAGATAACCACTGTTCTTACTCTGTTCCTACAGGACAGAGAACTTTTCAAAATAAAAACTTTAAGAAAAAGAAAAAAAGATGGCTTAGATGATAGAGGCTCTGTTCAACCTTCTGGTGACCAAACAAAGTTGTAACAGAAACAAGCAGCAAACAGCAAGGACAAATCACCTGGGATCTAGATGAACAAGCCATACAACTAGGGATTAATCTAAGAAATCACCCTTCAACAGCAGAAGATAGGATGGGATGAGGACGCGAGTGTGCCTGGTTTGGAGCAGCTAAGTGAGACAGAGTCTGCGGCAGTGGCAAATACCTCAAGGGGCCACATCTGCAAGCGGATTTTTATGGTGATGGATCTGCTCACTCTGAGCACCAGTGCCTATTCGGCTGAGTGCAGGGGGAACCAGGGATTTAAGGGAGACATTGTTGGAGTGAGGGCCAAGGTGAGACTTACTCTATACAGAAAAGTCAGCGGTATCCATTGTTCCCTGTTGAGCCCTCCCGACTCCCAGTGTGTGGACACAGCGCTGCCATAGCCAAAACTCATCAAACTGGATAACAGGTTGCTCTGCCCAGAGGATTACCTAAAACTTCGCCTCCTCCAAATTGCATCCCACCCAAGCCACATCCAGGTTTATCCTCAGTGAGTCAGGTGCTCCTTGCTGAGCAGCATCTAGACTCACACTGGAGGTAGCTGGCCTCAGTTTCTAGTGTGGCCTTTTGAAGCAACTAAAAGCACAGCATCTGTGGATCACTTGCTGAATCTTAACAGGTGGCCCTGGAGGGGTAGAGGCTTGGGCTAAATTTGGCCTGCAGCTGAACCCCTCTCAAGACTGTGCCACTGGACACTTATTTCATGTTAATAAGACTGGGAGACTTAGGAGCTTTGCTTAGTACATAGAAACAGACACAGAAAGGCAGCCAAAATGGGAACACAAAGAAGCAGAAACCATATGAAAGAATAGAACAGAGATCCAGAAATAATGGAGTCAAGTAATCTAACAGATGCAGAGTTCACAGCACTGGTTATAAAGATGCTCAATGAACTTTTGGGAAGTGTAGATAAAGTCAGTGAGAACTTCAACAAAGTGATAAAAAAAACATAAAAATGGAAATGAAAATTATAAAAAGGAACCAGTCTGAAATAAAGAACACATTATCTGAAAAGAGAAGTATATTAAATGGAATAAACAAAGTGAATAAAGAAGAGGATCAAATGACCTATCTAGAGGATGGGAAAGCCAACAACTCTCAATCAGAATGGCAAGAAGAAAGAAGCCAAGACTATAAACATAATTTAAGGAGCATATGGGACACTATTAAAGCTCACCATATCCATCTCATCAGTGTACCTGAAGGAAAACAAGATACTGAAGAGCTATTTGAAGAAATAATGATAAAAACTTCCCTAACCTGGTGAAGGAAATAAAGATACAACCCCAGGAAGTTCAGTGAACCCTAAACACTAGGATCCAAAGAGTCCCATACCAAGACACATCATAATTAAAATTCCAAAGGTTAAATACAAAGATATAATCTTAAAAAGCAGCAAGAGAAATGCAGTTACCTACAAGGAAACACCAATAAGACTTGCAGCTAATTTCGCAAAAGAAACTATGCAGGGCAGATGGACTTGGCACAAAATATTCGACAGAATGAAGACATAGAGTCTACAACCAACAATAATTTATCCAGCAAAAATAATTTATTTAGAGTTGAAGGACAGATAAAGAGCTTCCCAGACAAATATAAACTAAAGAAATTTATCAACCCCAAGCCAGTATTACAAGAAATGTTGAAGGAACTTCTTTAAGAAGAATGGTTACAACTACATTCCTATCAATAAGTACCTCAAATGGAAAAGAATTAAGTGCTCCAACCAAAAGATGTAGTGGATGGATAGATAAGAAAACAAGATTCCTACATGCTGCCTATAAGAGACTTACTTCAGATTAAAATACACACACAGACTAAAAGCAAGGGGATGGAAAATGATACTGCTTTGATGGAGCTAGAAAGTTTTTAAGTCAGACAGAGAAAGATAAACACTATATGGTTTCACTTATATGAGGAATCAGAATATAAGAAATAAAAAGAACAAACTAATCAAAAACAGACTCACAAATATAGCGAACAATTTGATGAAGGACAGAGAGGAGGGAGATTTGAGGGGCTTAGAGAATAGTATGAAGGTTTAAAGAAATGCAAATTAGTAGTTGATGGATGGTCATGGGGATGAGGAGCACGGCATAGGGAATGCAGTTAGCATTGATATGTTGGCTAGGTGGTGGGTCGGGGGGTAACAATTGGGGGATCATTTTATAAACTATATAGATGTCTAACCAATGTATGGTGTACTTGCAACTAAATTTTAAAAATACTTAATAAAAATAGATAAATGGATAAAGAAGAGGTGGTACACATATACAATGGGCTATTATTACTCAGCCATAAAAAGAATAAAATCTTGCCATCTCCAACAAAATGGATGGCTCTAGACAGTATTGTGCTGAGTGGAGTCAGACAAAGTCAAATGCCATATGATTCACCATGTTGACTCTAAAGAACAAAAATAAACAAAACAGAAACAAACTCATAGATACAAAGAACATTTTGAATGTTGCAGATAAGAGGGGTGTTAGAGGAGTGGATAAAAAGAGGAGGGAGTTAAGAAGTACAAATTATCAGTTACAAAATAGTCATGAGGATGTATAGCATAAGCAATATAGTCAATAATATTGTAATAATCTTGTATTAGTGTCAGATGGGGGCTAGATTTATGAAGGTGATCACCTCATAAGTTATATAAATGTATCTAATCACCATGTTGTACACCTGAAACTATTATTATAGTGCATGCTAACTATAATTGAAAAATTAAATAATAATTTAAGAAATATTTCTAAAGCAAAAATGCATAGTACTTCAGGGAGAGATATACAAATCCATCATTACAGTGCAGGGTTTCAACAGATTTTTCTCAACTGATATGTTAAGGGGACAGAGTTAATAACATTGTAGAAGATTTAGACAATATGATTAATACATTTTATTTAACAGAAATATATAGAAATAAACTCTACACTCAAGAGTTAGATAGTATGCATGCCTTCTCTTAAGAACACATTCATAGAAACTGAATACATATTAAATATAAAGAAGTTATCAAAAATTTCAGAGAATGGATATTATGCAGATTAATTTTTGATGACAATGCAATTATGTCATTTGTATCAGTAACAAAATGAAAAAAAAGACACTGATATGTTTAGAAATTAAAAGTGCATTTCTAAATCACTCCTGGGATAAATAGGAAATTATAATGAAAATTTTAAAATGCTTAGAAATAAATGATAATAAAATTACTAAAATAAAAGCTTTTGAATGCAGCAAAGACAGTAGGTACTAATTTTACTGTTCTTCCTTTACAGCTTTCAGGAACTTCTTTATGTTTATTCCTGCCTCCATGCCCTTCCTAGTGCTAATTGCTCCTTTCCCCAGATCTTTATCTTGTTCAAGTTTTCTAAAACTCATCTCCAGTTTTACCTCATTTTTGAAGCTTTAGCATCCATTTGTTCACTAATTGTTTCCCATTTAGTTTACATTTCAAACTAGATGGTAAGGTTTTTGAGGGGGCAGGGACCCAGTCTTACTCTACTTTGCATTTTCTCATAGCCCAGTATTAAACACCACTCTCTCCATGTCACTACCTATTTATGCTCAAAAAAATATTTTTGAATGATTTATGAAAACATTTATACCTTGCAGTGAACTACCACCTCAGCCATCCTTTAGAACAGTATAGAATGAAACTATATTGCTGCAGTAGCCCACTGGCTTTCTATCTTGCTTCATTCCTTTTCAAAACTAGATTTATAACATAGAAGACTAATTGTTCCTTAAATTCCAGGTCTTAATTTGAATACAGTATCTGTAATTCTTGCTAAACATACATTAGTAACTTTAACTTTCTTGGGAGGAGGGGGCGAAATCTGTTTAATATGCATTAATAAGTAACAAAAAATATAACCAGAATCAGAATAAGAAAAAAAACAAGTCTTTAATTAGTTAATATTTTACACATTTTATAATATCATTCTGTATACTAATAATGGATGAACCGATACACTCAATAGGTGGAAGTACTTGAAGGCCATTGAGCATTAAATTTTCCTAAAGTGGCACAATTACAGAAGCACCTGTGTAAATTAACCAAGTGCTGATTTACTATGAAAACAAGCAGTGTTTAACAGTGCTCCAAAATCTTGATTTACTTTGATAGATTTAGTGGAGTTAAATAATTAAACAATATTTTATTGTCAAGCAAACTATTACACTTTATAAATTAGTTGAAACTATCTATAAACTTATTAAATACATTATGGAAGCAGAACTGTATGCAGAGTGAGGCCACTTAAAATAGTTCTCTTTTCTCTCTGATATCATAACAGAAAGAGAAATGAAACAAAACCTTAGCCTCTCTTCTTTGTCTCATTAGAGGTTTTGACTGTCTTTTTTAAGATTGGTTTTTTGTAACTCTACCCAAAAAGTGGGACAAATTGATTTAAATTACTTCTAGAGAGCTACTAATATATCTTTGATGTTGATAAAACAAAAAAGTAGGAATACAATCATGTTGGTCTATAGCTTATAATACACAATAAAGAAAAAGAGAGGAATCAACACTTTCCAGATGGAGAAAGACAAAATAAATGAGAAAGAGGAAAAAAAAACATTTTCAAGTTCTTCAAAGGAAATTGCAAACTGGAAATTAAAACTTTCAAAAAGTATTAAAATATGTAGTGATGGGTACTGACCATTGGAAGTAACGCCAATTCGACATAATATTGTCTTGTCTAAAATCTCTTCTTTTAACATCTATTAACAACTTTTAGAAAAGTGTGAAACTTTTCATAAGCAAAAACATCACAGTAGATTGAACAAATCCTATGGAATCTGTAAAATAATGTATTTTGGAATACAATAAATCTTTCTCTGTATTTTGGCTTATAATTATTATAAAAAATCCATTTTTTCTTTTCTTATATGTGAACTCAACCTACCAAATATAACTTTAATTCAATTCAAAGAAGAGAAAATAAACTAAACAAATTGGAAAATAAGTTACTAAATTTCAGCCCTCTTTTGTACTCTGGAAGTGTTTTGTCTTCCTTTACCTACATTCAGCTATAGGGCATAAAATATATAGGATTGATTCTCCCACAGAGCAACTTGTCTGGATTAGAAGAGAGGAGAAAGCTTGATTAATGAAAAGTAAATAAGATTGGAAGCAATTTTACATGTTAGGAATCTCCCAAGATGTATAATGTTTTACACACACACACACACACACACACACACACACACACACACACTATTTGTGTAGAAAACTTTCTTTTCATCCAATGCCCAGAAAAGGAGGGTAGCTAGGTAAGAAGAACGAATATGCCTGGTAATAGAACAAAAAATACTAGAAAGATTAAAATTAAGTACAGCCAGTTTGGCAAAAGGTAACTTGTACCATGTATCTCTCAAGGCAGTGATTTTTTTTATGAGAGAAGTAGGAGGAAAACTTGTGAAGAAATAGCAACTATAGAATTATCTTAGAGGATGATGTTTCAGAGGGGCTTGGGGAGAGTAAAGATGAAGAGTGGGGTTTAAGAGGATATATCAGGTAACTAATTCTATCATAATGTTCTGCAACACATGATCCCAAAACCTCACTGGCATACAATAGGTGTTCATTGCTCATATGCCTAGGATGGCTTTCAAGGACCCTTGTTAATTTTTCTTAATTTTCTCACATGTCTGGGATTTGGCTGGCTACCCACTCATTTAAACTAATCTTAGCTGGGATGACTAGGATAACTTGGTGATGTTCACCCATCTCTGACCATTCATCATGTTATCCTAAGAATGTTCTGATGACAGTGGACGAGAAACACAGAGAGCATAAACAATTGTGCAATCATTATCAATATTCTTCATTTCATGTTTGCTGACATCTCAAAGGAGGTCACATGGCTAAACCCAGAATCAGAGTAGAAGACTCTGAAAAACAACATGGCAAAGTGTATTGAAAAAAGGAGGAGTAAGGCAATATTTCTAATCTATCACATACAACCCCATCCACAACTTTGTAACACAAAGATGAGAAAAAGGCAATCAAATCTCTTCCGCAGTGATTAAACTTCAGTAGCTTCGGGGTTTCTGTTTGTTTCCCTTTCATCTCTAGATTTATCAATTTGTGCTAGATGATATTGCAGTAATTGAAAACCCTCAAAATCTTAGCAGCAGGTGGGGGTCATATTCAGAGTAGTAACTCAGAAGTCTGAGCTGATGGAAGCTTTGTCTTCACATGTGCTTCCACAACTGCTGAGGAAACAGGCAATGGGAAAGTCATCTGAGCAATGGTTTTAAGGCTTCAGCCATCAAATAACCAAAATCCTTTTGGTTCATATTTTATTGGCCAAAAAGAGTCACATGGACTCAACTAAACTCAGAGGGGCAAGAGGTACAATCCAATCATATCATGAAAGTGAAAAAGGAGGAAAAACACAATATTTGTGTATGACCGTAATGAATACACAATTTCTCACCAGAGAAAATTTTTAATACAAAATTTTAAAAAATATTTTTTTCAATTACAGTTGACATACATTATATTAGTTTCAGGTGTACCATATAGTGATTAGGCATTCATATAACTAATGAAGTTATCACCCTAATAAATCTAACACCCATCTGACACCATACATAGTTATTACAATACTGCTAACTATATTACCTATGCTGTACTTTACATCCTCATGACTATTTTGTAATTACCAATTTGCACTTCTTAATTCCTTACACTTTCTCACCCTCCCCAATCTGGCAACTCTAAAAATGTTCTCTGTATCTGTGACTTTGTTTCTGTGTTTGTGTTTATTTACTTTGTTCTTTAGATTTCACATATAGGTGAAATCATATGGCATTTTTCTTTTTCTGTCTGACTTATTTTACTTAACATAATACCCTCTAGGTCCATTCATGTTGTTGCAGAGGGCGAGATTTCATTCTTTTTATGGCTGAGGAATACTCCATTGTCTATAGAAACCACATCTTTATCCATTTATCCATTGATGGATACTCACGTTGCTTCTATATCTTGACTATTATAAATAATGCTGCAATGAACATATGAATCCACATGTCCCTTTAAATTATTGTTTTAGGTTTGTGGGCACCAGACCTAGCTGTTCTAAGGTCTGGCTGTGATCCAAGGTCTGGTTGTTTTCCAAGGGCTGCCTGATCCAAGGCCTGACTGGCCCAAGGTCTGGCTGGTCCAAGGTCTGGCCGTGATCCAAGCTTGTGGCTGAATGCCACTTTTGTACTCTGCTATGTGAGGAGCCATGTGGTCTCCTAGAGAGCAGAAAGGGAAGCAGAAGAAGTGTGCCCAAGACTGCACACCCAGTGCAATAGATTGCATTCCCCAATAGAACTACACTTCCCAAAAGAAGTGTGCTCCTCGCAATAAAGTTGGTGCCTGCTGTTTCATTCTCATATTGGCCTCTTTTGCATTCTTTCAACTGGGCATCTCACCATCGAACCTTCCCTTCTCAGTCAGCAATACCACTGACACTCAGGGAGCTGACATGATCTGCTAGGCCCTGACAAGTTTTCTTAAGATAAATAACAAGAAGTGAAATTACTGGATTCTTCTTTATGTCTAGTTATAGTCTTTGTTTTAAAGTCCATTTTGTCTAGTGTAAATATTACTAACCCAGATTTTTTTCCATTTCTACTTTCATAAAATATATTTCTTCCATCCCTTTTCTTACAGTATATGTGTGTCTTTTGATTTGCAGTGAGTCTCTTGTAGGCTATATGTGAGGGCCTTGTTTTCTTATCCATTCAGCCACCTTATCTCTTCATTGCAGCATTTAATCCATTTATATTTATGTATTTATTTATAAATTTACACACACACACACACACTGGCACACTGTGTATTCACCTGTCGTAATAAGATTTCTTTCTGTAACCACATATTTGACCCCATTTACTCATCTACCTCTCCTCTCCCCCTTCCACCCTCCCCTCTGGTAACCACTAGTCTATTGTCCATGTCCATGAATCTCTGTTTGTATATCCTGTTCATTTGTTGCTTTTAGGTTTATATCACACATATAAGTGATATCATGTGATTTTAGTATTTTTTCCTGGTTTATTTCACTTAGCATGTTGTAAATGACAGTATTTCATCTATTCTTATGGCTAAGTAATGTTCAATTGTATATATGTACCACCGCTTCTTTAGCCAATCATCTATCTTAAGACACTTTGGTTGCTTCCATGCCCGGGCCACTGTGAATAATGCTGCTATGAACATCCATGTGCAAATATCTTTTTGGATATGAGTTTTCAAGTCTTTGGGGTAAATACCTAGGAGAGGGATTGCTAAAATGTATGGTAGATCAATTCTTAGTTTGTTTATCCATAGTGGCTGTACAAATCTACAGATCCACCAGCAGTATATGAGGGTTCCTTTTTCTTCACATGCTCTCCAAAACTTGTTATTACTTGTCCTGTAGATTATAGCTATTCTAAAGGATGTGAGATAATATCTCATTGTGGTTTTGATTTGCATTTTTCCCACTAATGGCTAGCAATGTTGAGCATCTTCTTATATATTTTTTGGCCATTTGTATGTCCTCTAGGAAGAAGTGTCTATTCAGATCCTCTGCCCATATTTTGATTGGATTTATTTTTATTTTTGTTGTTGTTATTGTTGTTGTTATTATTATTGAGCTGTATGAGTTCTTTGTATATTTTGGATATTAGGCCCTTATTGGAGACATTGCTTGCAAATATATTTTCCCATTTATATGGTTGCTCTTTACTTTGTTCATGGTTTCTTTTGCTGTGCAGAAGCTTTTTAGTTTAATGTAGTCACATTCATTTCTTTAGCTTTTACTTCCCTTGCCTTTGAGGTCAAATTCATAAGTCCTCTTTAAGTCCAAGGTCCTTGAGTTTAGTTCCTATATTTTCTTCTATGCATTTTACTATTTCAGCTCTTTTATTCAGGTCCTTAATCTATTTTGAGTTACATTTGCTGTGTGGTGATAGACAAGAGTCTAGTTTCATTCCTTTGCAAGTGACTTTCCAGTTTTCTCAGCACCATTATTGAAGAGACTTTACTTTCTCTATTGTATGTTTTTGGCTGTTTGATCAAAAATTATTTGCCCATATAAATGTGGGCTTACTTCTAGACTTTTGATTCTATTCCACTGGTTTGTGTCTTTTTTTTTTCTGACAATACCATGCCATTTTGATTACTGTTGCTTTGTAGTAGAATTTGAAGACAGGCAGAGTGATGCCTCCAACCTTGTTCTTTTTCTTCAGGATGGCTTTGGTAATTTGGGGTCTTTTATTCTTCTATACAAAAATTGACAATTTTTGTACCATTTCTTTAAAAGTTGCTAATAGGATTTTGATGTGGATTGCATTAAATCTATATAATACTTTCAATAATATGGTAATATTAACTATGTTGATTCTTCTAATCAACAAAATATCTTTCCATTTCTTTGTATCTTCTATTTCTTTTAACAGAGTATTATAGTTTTTATTATAGAGGTCCTTCACTTGTTTTGTTAAATTTGTTTCTATGTATTTTATTCTTTCTGTTGCAATTGCAAAAGAAATTATGTTTCCCCCTTCTTTTTCAGACACTTCATTATTAGAATATAGGAATGCTATTAATTTTTGAATATTGATTTTGTATTCAGAAACTTTACTGTATTTGCTTATTGTTTCTAGGAGTGTTCTTGTGGAATCTTTAGGGTTTTCCATATAGAGAATTATGTTATCTGCAAATAGTGAGAGTTTGATTTCTTGTTTCCTATTTGGATGCCTCTTATATTTTTCTCTAGCCTGAGTGCAGTTGCTAGAACTTCCAATGTTATTTTGAATAACAATAGCGATAAGGGACAGCCTTGTTGTTTCAGATCTTTGAGGAAAGGTTTTTAGTTTTTCATCATTAGGTATAATGTTGGCTGAGGTTTTGTCATATATGACCTCTATTATGTTAAGATACTTTCCTTACATACCAATTTGTTAAGTGTTTTGATTATAAATGAATGATGTATCTTGTTGAAGGTTTTTTCTGCACTTATTGATATAATCATATAATTCTTATTTTTGAATTTATTTATGTAATGTATCACATTAATTGACTTGCATATGTTGAAATTTTCCTGTGCTTCTGGGATGAAACCCATTTGATCGTGGTGTATAATCTTTTTCATATGTTGCTGTATTTGGTTCACTAGTATTATATTTAGGATTTTTACATCTGTGTTCATAAAAGATATTAGTCTGTATTTCTCTTTTATTGTTTATTTTTTTTTGCCAGGTTTTGCTATCAGGGTAATATTGGCCTCAAAAAATGAGTTGAGAAGTATTTCTTTCTCTTCAATATTTTGGAAGAATTTGAGGAAAATAGGTATTAAATCTTTGAATGTTTGGTAGAATTCACTGGTGAGGCCATGTGGTCCTGGACTTTTACATTTTGGTTTTTAATCATTGTTTTCATTTCTATACTCTGATAGGTTTATTTAGATTTTCCAGTTCTTCTTGATTCAGTCTAGGATGGTTGTAATTTTCTAAGGACTGGTTCATTTCTTCTAGGCTATTAAATTTGGTGTTATATACTTTTTTCTTAGTATTCTTGTGTGATTCTTTGTATTTCTGTAATATTTCTCATAATTTTCCCCCTTTTATCTCTGATTTTGTTTATTTGTGTCCTTTTTTTCTTCAGTGAGTCTAGCCAGGGTTTTGTCAATTTTATTAACTTTCTCAAAGAACCAGCTCTTTGTTGCATTTATTTTTTTGATTTCTTTCATTTGTCTTGCTTTCAATTTCATTTATTTCTGCTCTAAATTTGATTATTTCTTTCCTTCTGCTGTTGTTAAGCTTTATTTGTTTTTCCTTTTCTATTTTTTAAAAATGAAGCATTAGGTTGTTTATTTGTTTTTTTTCTTGTTTTTGGAGGTAGGTCTGTAAAGATACGAACTTTCCTCTTATGACTGCTTTTGCCATGTCCCCAAAATTTTGATATTGTATTATCATTATCATTTGTTTCTATGTATTTTTTAATCACTCTTTTACTTTCTTCTCTGACCCAGTTATTATTAGCATGTTGTTAGTAGCATGTTGTTTAATCACCATGTATTTGAGGTTCTTTCTGCTTTTTTTACAGTTGATTTTAGTTTCAAAGCATTATAATCAGAGAATATGGTTGGTATAATTTCAACCCTTTTATATTTGTTGAGGCTATCTCTGTGTCCCAATAGGTGGTCAAACCTTGAAAATATTCTATGTGCACTAGAGAGGGATGTATAAGCAGCTGTTTTGGAATGAAATGCTCTGTAAATGTCAATTATGTCCAGTTGGTCAAATGTATCATTTAAAGATGTGATTGCCTTATTAATTTTCTGTTTAGATAATCTGTCCATATCTGACAGTGGGGTATTTAGGTCCCCTACTATGATAGTGTTTTGGTCTGTTTCTCCCTTTAGTTCTGTTAGTAATTGCTTTGTATATTTTGGGGTTCCCTGATTTGGAGCATAGATATTAATAATTGTTTTCTTCTTGGTGCTTGATTCCCTTTATCATTATGAAGTAGCACTCCATATCTTTCTTTACTCTTTTTATTTTCAAGTCTATTTCATCTGATATTAGTACCTCTACTCCAACTTTTCTCTGAATGTCATTTACTTAAAATATAATTTTCCACCCTTTTGCTTTGAATCTGTATATTTTTTGGAACTTAGATGTGTCTCCTGAAGGCAGTATATGGTTAAGTTTTGTTTTTGATTCAATCTGCAACTCTGTGCCTTTTTATTGGTGAGTTCAGTTCATTTATATTTAGGGTGATTATTGAAATACTAGGTCTTCTTATATACTTCAATTCTGAATATTTGGCAAGTGGTTTCCATTACAAATATGTAAAGGATAGTTATATATATATATATATATATATATATATATATATATATATATAGTCATCCATTTTTTGACACATGCCTTATGTCCATTCCTCTTTGTGAATTTGGACCTTCGAATCCTCCCCTTTTCAGTCATCATTGTCTCAATTTGTCCCTATGTATGCTAAATATTCATTAGTATCTTGCTATAGCAAATCGGTTCTCATTTAAACTTATAATTCCCTGTTCTTAGTAAGAGTTGCACAACTGCTTCTATCAGTCTGCTAGTCACCTTATTCCTAATTATGTTTTTTTGTCATTTTGTTTTTGGTGAGCTTTCCCCTTTCATATTTCTTATAATTCAGGCCTTGTGGTGGAGAATTCCCTTCATATTTTATGCCTGGAAAGATTTTTATTTCTCCTTCCTATCTAAAGAGAGCTTAGCTGGATACATTATTCTTGGCTGGTAGTTTGAATATTTGTTTCCACTCCTTTCTGGCTTGTAAGGTCTGTGCTACGAAGTCCAAAATAATCTAATGGGTTTTCCTTTATAAGTTTGATTGTCTCTGGCTTCCCTGAGAATTCTCTTTGTCATTGATTTTTGATAATTTTAATACAATGTGTCTTGGTGAAGGCCTTTTTGGGTTGAGATAATTGGGTGTTCTGTTGACTTCTTGAATTCCAAGCTCTAGCTCATTCCTTAGATTTTGAAAATTCTCATTAACTTTTTGTCTGAAAATGCTTTCTAATTTCTACTCTTTTTTCTCACTTTCGAGAATGCCCATTATTTTCATGTTTCTTCTCCTGATGGTATCAGCCAGTTCTTGTATTTCTCTTTCATTATTGTTCATTCTTTGGTTTCTCTCTTCTTCCTTCTGATTTATTTCTAGATTTTTGTCTTTGATATCACTGATCCTCTCCTCCATTTGGTTGACTCTATTTCCTAAGCTTACTATTTTATTTTTCATCTTTTGAAGTGTGTCCTTTATCTCTAGAAGTTCTATTCAGTTCTTTTTGAGGGTTTCAATCTCCTTGCTAAAGGACTCATTCTGTTCATTTTGTTATTTTTTTAGTTACTAAAATTTTCAATATGAATTGTTTTGAATCTCATTGAGTTTTTTCAGAAGTGCCATCCTAAATTCTTTGTCATTTAGGTCACATATTTCTATGACTGTAAACTTATTTTCTGAAGATTTTTTCTTTTCTTTCGGAGGTGCTTTGTCACCTTGGTTATTCATGGTGTTTAATGGACTATTTCTCCACCTGAGCATTAACAGAAATGTATTATGCTTTTTTTCTAGAAAGATTTATTATATAATGGTCTCTATATCTTGTTACAAAGAAGGCGTTTTTTTTGTTTGTTTGTTTGTTTTTAGCTTCCAGTAGGTGGCGTCTAAATCTCTTGGATCCTTGCTTTATATAAAGACTTAATAATGCCTTCCCCCTGCCCCCTTATAGGCATTTCATCACACTAGCTACCCTCAGTCTTAGTCCCTGTCAGTGTTAGTGACTGTTTCGGTCATGCTTGCTCAGATTCCCCTGTGACTCGCATGTTCAACCTTGAAAGTTATAGGCAGAGGGGCCCTTAGATTTGAGAGATGGGAGCTGTGGCTTATCCTTAGTTTTGCAACCTACGGCTGGTAAAAATCAACTATTGTTTCTCTGCCATCCCATTTCTAT
Organism: Macroglossus sobrinus; assembly: GCA_004027375.1. Lineage (NCBI taxonomy): Eukaryota > Metazoa > Chordata > Mammalia > Chiroptera > Pteropodidae > Macroglossus > Macroglossus sobrinus. The sequence continues at coordinate 603,204 of PVKZ01000594.1, forward strand.
GCTTTCTGACCTGATGCCTGAGTACCGCCGCCGGCCACGTGTAGGTCACTTCTCTCCCAGGCATGTCTGTTCAGGGAACTTGCCTCACCTTCTTCCCTCCCCACTTCACCTATAGGGAGCTTCGGCTGCAAGAGGCAGATTTTTTGTTTCTCCCAGTCCATTGCCCAATGCCTGGTGTTCTGACCTATTATAGCTATTATGCACAGATCCCACACTCAGACATGCTGGTGTGCAGTTTGGGTGTTTTTTGTTGAGTTTTAGATGTCCGGCTTATTTTTGTTTCAAGGAGAGAAATCTGGGGTCGTCTCTCATTCTGCCATGTTTCTGACATCACTTCCATTTATATTTAAAGTAATCATTGATAGATAAGTAGTTATTACAATTTTATTATTCATATATATTTTTTTCTTCTTAAAGCACTCTCTTCTACATTTCACATAATAGTGGCTTGGTGGTATTCAACTTTTTTAGTTTTTTCTTGTCTAGGAAGCTCTTTACCAATCTAGTTTGTGTCTTTGCCCCTCCTACCAGTCTTGCTGTGGCTTTTTCTATATGTTCTTAGTCATAGGACTTCTACTAGCGTTCTGGTGATTCTCAATGTTGGTTGCTCTGTACTTTAATTGTAAGTTTTTGGATAGACATTTTTAAAGTTTCCATCATTGTATCCCCACCTGAAAAAAAAAATAGCACTTCAGGTGGAGCCTTATGTTTGACAGAGATCTTTGAAGAATATTATTTATTTTTATAGTGAGGAATTCCTAACATATTGAGGAATATCAGAAAAAAATAATCAATTTCTTATTATAGTTTTCTTTTTGAAAAAGTAGAGAAAAAGTTAAACAATTTTCAGTCCACAAAATTATACTTAAGCAATTTTCAAAGGTGAGACTATTAAAAGTCTAGTTTCTTAAATTGGCACAAAACAAATTCTTTCAGCCTATAAAAATTTCAAACATTATTTGATTGCATTTAGAATATTTAGTATCAAAATTGATGTTTCTGTTTCAATTTCCACTTTATAAAAAACCCTGTGTTGTGACATTTAAAGAAGAAAAAAATTAGTATATGCACATCAAGAAATTGGAGTGAAAATTATCTGAAAATCAGATTTCTATACTGGTTTTAGGCAATTTCTTCCAAATTATTGACTGAAATAGTTATTGGGGAGTCTTTCAAATTACTGAATGAAGTATTTATTTTAAACAGCCTGTTATTGTGATCAAATCTAATTCTCCACTGCCTCTTATATTCTCCATAAAAATATCATTCAGTGTTGTGTTTCCTAAAAATAAGACTAAATAAAGTATTACGTTTTGAAAATATCTCCATGATAAATAGGAAAGTGAAACCAAAGGAATATGTGCTCCACTTATTAGTTTATTATTATTGTAGAATCTTCTATGATTAGCGGACAACTATCATTGGGAGTACTATATGTTTTGTGTTTCTTAAAAAGAAGGTAATGCTCTGCAGTTCACAGATAACAGAAATAACATATGATACAGTAATTCCTAAGGGCAACCACACATCTTTTTTGTCTTTATTTATCCCTGAACGGCCAAATCTGATGATGTCTCCAATACCATAAAATCTGTGGATCTGCCCTTAGAACTTTGACAGGATACAGTCTATAATGGTTATTGTGTATATATGTGGGGTGTGAGGGAAATGTACAACACTTGAAATGAAAATTCATTTCTTTAGGCTGAAGGAAAGAACTATATTCACTATATTAAAATATGATTCAATACCAAATATACCCAAAACACAAATAAATATTGAATAATCTAAGAATATTGATTTAGCATATGATATTTCTACCTTCTAAGTTCCAATTTCCATAATGCAATTAGACAAATAGTAGCAAATGAATTTGATGCATTCTTTTAAAAAATACTAAAGATCTAAAAAATATTCTGGTTAATGATAACCAAAGAAATACTTCTCAACAAATATTATCAGTTCAGCAAGTTAGGCATTCTCATTAATTTTTATTTGGGTTTAATATAAAGCTACATAATGGAATTTAAAAAAATCTCTTGTGTTCTAAAATAGAAGATTAAGAGACAAATATGTAACTCATATTTTCATGGTAGAATTTGTGTTTCATAGCAAATAACATACATAGTACAGTTTATTGCATCAAGTCTAGTCATGAATGCTTACTTAATGTGGTGAATAGTTAATTTCACCCTCTAAGATTTCCAAGTTGTTGTGTTGTCCTTTGTTTTTGAGGTCATGTTGTTATTGTTGCTTTACTCAAATCCTGCCACGGGGGTCCATAATAAAAAGTGAATGAGTTCAATGAAGGACAATGGGTGAAAAGCCTCCTGTCACTTTAGCAGAATTATTATTGTTCCTGTAGCTATTGTCCTTTGGAGTTCTATCATAGCACCAAATTCTTGGTAATACATGAGCTTCAATAAAGAATAAAAACATGTCCACAAATTTAGCTTCTACTTGTATTGGACCTTTAGTTGATTGTTTATCTTTTAAAATATATATTTATTTCTACTTATAAAATTTTGCTCAGGAAAAGGGAGAGCTTAAATGCTCAAACTTAAATATACTTCCATGTCTCAGAATAGTGTAATAAAAAGTTTATATCTATCTATCTATCTATCTATCTATATATAGATAGATAGATAGATAGATATAGATGATATAGATAGATATAGATATAGATAGATATAGATATAGATTATATAGATATAGATATAGATATAGATGTAGATATAGATAGATATAGATATAGATATAGATAGATATAGATATAGATATAGATGATATAGATATAGATATGTGTTAGATTTGAGCAGAGGAGAACTGCTTTCTCTCTACAATTGTTTCTGCCCTGAACATTAATATGTCTGCCTTACTGCTAAGTCATGATGCAAAAAAAAAGGACTAAATAACCCATTAAGTATAATGGCATTTTTAAGGAAATATGTGGAAAATGATGCAGACTCAGGGATTGTTGTTTTATGAGAAACAAAAGAAAAGACAAGATAAAAGATGAAAGTGAAAGGATCTAAAATTTCTTGGTTAATTTTTTTAAGCTTATGTTTTGAGAAATTCATTCTTCCCCAAACTCTTAGCCAGTGCCTGCATATCAGTCAGTGGCAATGTAAATACAATAGCAACTATTAGCCAAAGAGAAACTTTTAAAATACTTTAGGATGTAGTGAATTGAAAGCAATGAATCTAAAAACACATGAACATGTGGGTGTATGTGAGTGTGTTTGTGTGATATATATTCAGTTGTCCAGATAAACACTTAACAGTGCCATACAATCCATAGATAGGAAAATGGAAGTTTGGACTGTAGAAGTGATTATATTGTGTAGGGCCAGCTGGGTAGGCTTACTGAAGAAAGTAAATCTTCAGTAAAAATTTGAGGCTAAGGAAATGTTTTGTTTGGCAGAAAAGTAGAGGCTGATGGCATTATAATGGTAGAAAAATAGTTCATTCAGTGTACTGAGGAGGTACAAGACTTGTCTGAATATGATTCAAGGGAGTCAGCAGTACGTTGTGGAAGAAATGGTGAATGGGTTCAAAGAAGGCCAATGACTCAAGGGTTTCCTATCACTTTGGCAAAATTATTATTGTCCCTGCAACTGCCACCTCTCTCCTGGTAGCAAAGGCACCTTATAAGACCAAAAAAGTTTCTGAAGTTAACTGACTTTAGAGGCCATTAAGATATATTGATTTTTGTGTTGCATCAGTAACTTGCCTCTATAGTCTAGAGAGATCTCTTGCTCCTTTCACCATGTAAGGACACAGTCAGAAGGTGGTAACTATGAGACAGGAAGAGGGACATTACCATAAGAATATGTTGGCACTTTAATTTTGGGCTTCTTAACCTCCAGAACTGCGAAACATAAACTTCTGTTATTTTTAAGCTACCCAACCTGTGATACTTTGTTACAGCAGCCTGAACTCACTATGCCACCTACTAAGTGACACATTAGTGCTTATTTAGTGAGCAGCAGAAGCACTTTACCAGATAAAATGCTGATGGCCATGGCAGAGTTTATGTGCCTCTGAACCTTTGAGTATACTCTTGGAAAGGCACTTGCCCATAGAGAAAAGTTGCAAAATATAGCTTACAGATAGAATTTATTTTTCATAGCTCAGCCTATGCAGCACCTTTAAAAGAGGGAACAAATGTCTGTCAGACTGTGCTTATAAAAGAGGAGTTTTTAAAATTTCATTTGGTAGGTGGGTTTGTTGGTTGGTTTACAAAACACACTAAACCCTTTGTCTGCTCATCTGTTTGCTTATTTTTAACCTAGATTAGTCTCAACAGGGTTTAATGTGGTTTCATTTAATTTGCTTCTTAATGTGTCTGATTTAAATTAGCATTGCTACCTCTGTAGAATCAAGATTCTACCAGACTCTTCTAGGATCACTAAAAATTGACTGTACATGAAGCATCCCACCCTCTCTTTGGCCCTCCTTTTCTGTTGCTACTTCTTATACTTCATTTTGAAAGAAGACAGACACCTCATTATTGTAGTATCTCAGCCTGATTATATTGTATATGAAATAATCATAGGGCTAATCAGGCTACTTCTGCTGGGCTCACTCCATGGATGCAGCTATCAGCAGCACACAGCAGGGCCTGACAACTTCCATACTGACAACCTCTTCAAGAAAAGAACTTACCAATTAACTTTCAGTCACATTGGATCAAAGACTGACATTCATTATTTTAATGAAAACAGTTAGAAAGGACACTATTGAGATCCCTGAAAACTAACCCATTATTCTGTTGCATGTCCTGCTTAGCAATGTACAAAAAGCAAGCTAAGGGTCAGAAAGAAAGGATGATGTGCTTGAAGGAGGAATAAAGAACAGCTGCCTACAGTCTGGTGCTTCTCACAAACAATCTCTGAAAGCTTCATAACCCTTGGCTAGAGAAGAGGTTGAAAGTTGCTTGTATCTCAGGAGAGAACAATTTCAAGATTACGGAAGGAACATGCATATAAAATATATTATCATGACCTTCTTTTAACTTCTTTTTCATGTGACTCATGTTCTGTTTCTTCCAGAGGCTTTGATTTGCTGTTATGCTGCATCTACACTGATTTGAACTCATACTCTTAGGAGCAAGAGTTTATTTACTGATAAATGTGACAGAGTTAATAAATATTTCTCTACTTTTTTTTCAAAATTACTGTGGAAATAACATTAAAAACCTCCTTATAGAAACTCTAAAGAAAACTATCTTCATTCAAGCTTAAGGAATAAAAAATATGCACTGAGCCCTTTATCTAATAGACATTTATTGAAAGCCTACTATATGCCAGAAACCATGCTACATATATGGTTATGACCATAAAGTTGGGGGTTCCAGCTTTTGAAAACCTTATTGTTTTAAATCTTGGATGGATGTAGCTGGTGACAATACCAATTCATTTGAAATATCTCAATATGGGCAAGCCCTGGGCTCAGCAGGGCCTTTGATAATGTTCAGCTTCTTCAGTTCTAGCTCAAAGCCCACGTATGTGGGAATAACACTACACTTAACTGCTTTAGTCATGGCTTAAAATTTAAATTTGAATAATTTAAATTAGTCAAAGGTTCAAGATAAATCCAAACAATAGGCCTTTGCTAGAAGCTTAATGTCTTGGTTTGTTCTCTTAATTTTTTATGCATTATTTTAGGATATTTTTCTTTCAATTAAACATAAATGTAAGCTCACCAACTAATTGGCAAAGACATAAAAGAAATGTGCTCTGGCACAATCCAGCTCAGTTTAACCTTTTCAAATATTGAGCCTCCTCTCTCTTAAATGCAGAGAACTAGAGGAATTTCTTTTGGGTACATTTCAGAATCTGCCCTGGAGCCCAGCCCAGACTCCATTCTTGTTAAATAGCAGAATTGTAGGGAGAAATAACCATATTCAGTTCCAAGATAGAAGGAGAGGAACACATTTTCTCATCTTTCTTTTCCTGTTTTTGTAAACCTTAATCAGATTTAATTTTATGAGAGTCTACTCTCCAATCCTCTTGAACAGGAAATCAGATAGAATAAACTTTCACATTCCTTTGCTAGTATTTCTGGCATAGAAGTAATATACATATGAGGTCAGAGCATTCTACCTGAGAACCTAAAGACTCTAGCCTGAGTCAATGGGTCGACCGACCAGTCACCGAATTCTCCTATGGAGCAGTGGTAGATTTCCATCAAAAGAGATATCCTTATTAATGCTAGATACAACAGGTGGAGAAAATTCTTATGCTTCTATGCTGCATAATGACTTTGGCAGTTCCCTCCCCCTTTTCAACTGAAGGTCAAAATTGAACCCTTAAAACCTTCTTAATTATTTTTTTCCAATATGCTAGTTTACCTATTGTGACTATTTTTTTTTCTTGCTTAGTTTCAACAAGGTAGGAATATGAGAATAGTTAATTATAAAGAAATACACATTTATTACCATATTGTAACATTCTAGGCAGTGCTTAATTAAAGACTAAATTTTTTAAAATTAGCATAAGACACTTTGTGTTTCCAGATAAAAGAAAGAGTGCAGAGTTTAGAGGAAGGGTAAATGAGCTTGAAGTTCAGAGATCTCCTTAGACAGAAAATGACCAAGTGAACTTAAATAACTTATTCAGCATCTCAGAGCTTTAATTTCCTAATTTTTCAAAATGTAGTCTATAAAAGCAATGTCACATATTTGCATTTCACTGTATGATGTACAAAGCAGCCATATGTATGTTCTCTTCTTTTGATCCTTTAAAATGACCCTGGATGTGGTTGAGTATGCATTATTATTCTTTAACAAGTGAGAAAAGTGAAGTTTAGAAAGGTTAAGTGGATGCTCAAGGTCGCATAGCTAATAAGTGTTACATCTAGGACTCCTGGTTTCTATTTTACATATGATGTTTTCTTTGCATTACACATTCAAGTTTTCTCAGAATAAGCATAATGAATGAAAGACAGATTTGGGTTCTAAATCCAGCTCTCTCACTAAGAAGTTGTGTGATATTGAGCAGGTTGCATTGTTCCTCTGGCCTCCTTTTCCTCATTCATAAAATTAAAAAAATAATTGTTGCAAAGTCTCTGCAGAGTATGTGTCATCATAATTTGCATAAACAAAGGAACTTAAGCAAAGACAAATAAACTGGTTTGCTCAACATTGCAAAGTAAGTTGTAGAGAGAAGCTGCTTCAGTCTCCAGAATGATGTAATTAATTATCTACACAGTTCAAAAGAGTAAAGAAAGACAAAAATATATTTCAAACATGATAAGGTACATAGTGAAATGTATTTTCTTAGTACAATAACAGGTAAAGAGGAGAAATCCCCTACTATCTTATAGTTTACAATAATTTCCTTCTTAGGAATTTCACTATCAAGAAATGATGGGTTGATAGATGACACCATGGGGAAAATAGTCTACAGAACAGTGGTTCTCACCAGCATCATCTTAAAAGCCATAGCAAGTGTCTGAAAAGGAGGATGTACAGATATTTTGTTGATGTTTACAGACTGTGTACTTTATTCCCATACTTAGAGGTAGTTGTTATACTGTTGATATTGAAGATGATTGCTAATGAATAATCCATGTATGATCTTGAATGGGCACCTACAAGGCACATTTTTTAATAAGTTAATTTTGTCTTTAAATAGACTTTCATGTGAGCACAGGCTGTGCATTCTCTATGCCTAAGAAACCATTCCCTGATGGCATGCACACCCAATCTTTCCTGAGTTAATTTCTCTTTATCCTTCATATCTCAGCTCAATAATAACTCTCTTTCAGGAAACCATCCCTGAAGTTTAATTCAGCTCTTTTCTTTAATAGAAATCTATTGTTTTTACTAACACAACAACCATTCTGCTTTTGGGAAATGCAGCTTGGTTTTCTTGAGAACTTCTTTTCTCTCATGAATGCAGTGTTGATAAGAATATCAATCAAGGTTTCCCTTTTCCCTAACCAAGTAGTGGGACTGTGACCTGTATTAAACCACTTCGACTGTTCCTCACAAGAATGTGTATCTTAAGCAGCATTACAGAGGTGGAAAATCAAGCCAATTCATCTGAAGTCACTACCCATTTACCCTGACCACCTGGATGCCTGCAGTGGCTCTGCTTCCTGTCTCACAGACCTCTGGTTTATTAGTCATTCCTTCTTTACACCAACTTGCCACATATCCTTCTAATACTTCTCATTTATGCTTATGTTAACCCAAATGAATTTTGTTTGCTTGCAACTAAAGAACCTAATTATACATCCCTGTTATGTGTTCTCATGGTACGTGTACCTCTCCTTCATAATATTTATTTATTTTTTTAAGTATACATTTTAGTCTGCACTCTCCTCACCAGGCTGTAAGCTCCAGGGAAGTAGAGAGTATACATCCCCAATACTTAGAAGAGTGTTTAGCATTTTCTAGTAATTTATTAATTTTTTGTTTTATTTAATGAATAAATAAATGAATGAAATTTTAGGTTTTCATTGCACTCTGCAACTGCTAGTATTAAGACCTTTACCAAAACATGTCACCAAAATTCCTTATCCTTAATGTCTCTTGTATCTCCTGTATTTTTTTTTAGCTCCTACAGCACCTGGTATTCCATGGTGCTCTCCCATCCAAGTACTAACCAGGTTTGACCCTGCTTAGCTTCCAAGATCAGACAAGATAGGGCACATTCAGGGAGGCATAGCGGTAGGCTAATGTCTCTTGCTTTTAACCATTCATTTTTCTCAATTTCTCTCTTCTCTCTCTCTCTCTCTCTCTCTCTCTCTCTCCTTCCCTTCCTACTTCTTCTCTACTTCTCTTTCTTCTTCCCCACCCCCAATCATTCTTCTCAATTTGCAAGTACACTGATGTCTTCAGGACTGGATTTCTCCCTGGTTATAAAACTCCTCTCAGATCCTCTTTCACTTTCAGAAAAAAAAAATCTAAAGCCTTTCATGACCTTAAGCCAAATCACCTCTATTGTATCATGCCTTATATACTCCACTTGTATTTTTGACTCTGGGCATGCAGACATTTTTCAGTTCCTGGATTTCCTATGCTCTCTCATGTCTCTGTTCCTTTGAACTAACTGTCATCTCTTTCTGCAGTGACTTTTATTTCCCCTTTTCCTTCAATCCTCAGCCCTATAGTTTCTTCCTTCATAATGCTTTCCCTCATCATAAGGTCTGCCTTCCCTTAATCTTGGACTAGCCAAGATGACTTTCTTATGTGTTTCCAAAGCTCATTCTGCACAGCTTTATTTTTTGTTATTTATTTACTTTATTGTTTTTGTTTGTCTATTTGTTTACCTACCCCCACTAAACCAAACCCTTCAAGGGCAGGCACCATCCCTTTTATCTGTATCTCCTCAGAACCCAGCTTGATACCTGAAATATAACAAGTCCTCTATAAATGTTTAAAAAATGACTAAATAAAAGATTGGCTCATCCTACCAATTAAACTCCCACTTAGATTTTAGTGTCATCTTATAATCTTCTCCTAGTATTTATTTATTTCAATTTTTCATTATCAATATCTGCATACATGTCTCATTTCTATTTTTTTACTCCTTAGAAGTAGAATCTATGTCTTCTTTATCTCTATATATTCTACAGCATCTGGTACACTTTGTGGCTTGTAATAGGTGCGCCACAATTACTTGTTGTTAAAAATGAATGATGAATCAAACCATGCTAAAATGCTGATGCCTTAACACACAGTAAGTCCTCACTTAATGTCTTCATAGATTCTGTGACTTTGAGTGAAATGACATATAATGAAATTAATTTTAGTCTAATTGATATAGGCTAATTGATATAAAAAAGAGTTAAGTTCCTATGGCATCTTAGCATTATAATGAAGCTAAATTGAATAAAACGACATTATTTGAGAACCTTCTGTATTAAAACAAACATAAAATATTAACATTTTACAAAAGGCTTTAAGACAACAGCAATTTATTTCTAAAAGGAATGAAGCACAAATAAGAGATTTCAGTTTGGTTAAAATGGAAAGAGAGAAAGGGAAGTCTTTCATGATAGTTCTTATATTTTATTACATGAAAACTGTTATTTCACCCTAAATAAGTCCATCAGCCTTAAAATAAGACAGTTACTAAAATATTAGGTTATGCAGTAATATGCAGACTACCTTCACCATTACCAAGCTCACCCACACTTATATTGTTGTTCTTAGGACCTGGTCTTTTTGGATGCATCTGAATCTATGCACTAACAAATACAGTATTGGAATCCACATGGCCAAAAGAAGTCATATCTGAAATAGAATCTAGTTTGGGTTTAGCAACAGGAAGGGGGAAAGTTTCTGGTCTTTCAGTTTTCAAAGACAAATTTGATGCTTTTAAAAAAATATATAATGCTATTTTCCCTTTCTTTTTAACCAAATATTGGTATTAACAGCTCCACCCTCCACCCAAGGGTTTTTATACATTCCAGTAAATTCAAGATGGTTTGATCAGTGTGAGACTCACTTGAACCAGTGTGGTGTGCATCACCACTGAGTGATGACATTCAGAATGGAGCCTTGGTATTCCATACCTCTTAGCAAATTTGTGGTGAAGATCAGAAATTGTTAAATATTCTTTACTCTCAAACACAGAATGAAAATTGCTCTACGCAGTAAGCCACTGGCTGTATTCTTTTTCGAATTGTTTAAGATGATTTCAAACAATACTTAGTGTAGTCTGCACCTGAGGAGCAGATGTTAAGGTATACTTAACTCCTACCAAGGAGAAAAATCTTGCTGATGAAGATTATGAAATTCTCTACTTCCCATTTAGCTTGTTGTCAGTTTCAGGGATCCTATGGCCATTTATGTGATACTAGGTGCATTAAGTCAGGAGAAGCATAAAGTATATGTCTGGGACTTATTCCTTGAGAAGATGCAAATCTTCCAGACAAGGGAGAAAATCATCATATCCCATTTATGTTGTCTAATACTGATTCACAGACTTCTAAAGTTGGATTATCTAGATAAAAGTTTGGACTATGTCTCTCCATGACATGATCAATGATAGGAATCCACCCATTATTGCAGAAGTATTTGCTCATCTCTGAAGATTGCTACTATATCGGGAGCACCAATGACTCCCCAGTTACCAGGTAAGTGAGCATCAAACTGAACATCAAACTAATCAGTCTGTTTCTTAAAGCTTGCTGATGAATAAAATTGACCAGGTTGCCACTGTACTCCATCATCATGTTGGTGTCACTAGTAATAACTACTTGAATAGCTGTTATCTCCTTACTCTCTTCCCTCTTTGCATTGATTTGGAAAGTAGTTTCTCATAGAACTGCTTCTGCAGTTTCAATTGTGAGATTTTTATCATAAAGTTTTTCTTTTTCCCACCAAACTAATGTTTTTATTAACACTATCATCAAATAGAAAATTTTATTTGGTTCAATTAACATGATAATAACACATAGATTCACAAGCAATATCTGAAGCTAAGTTGATTTTACCAGTGGAAAAAGGGCTAAAATGGTGAAAGGTAGTCTCATTTGGTAGTTTTTAGCCACCCACTCATATAACACCACCACTATTTCTGAAAGTTGTTCAAAATACACAGTTGTGAACTTTCTGACCATCACGTTCTTCACTAGTCATGAGTTGTTCCACTAATATGTTTGAAATCTGATATCTGCTACCACTTGTAAAACTCTCTTAACAGTGATGGCTTCATTTGTTGTGCATATTAGAGACAGGTATTTATCTTGATAGGTAGGTAGATGATTATTGAGTCATAAATTCAAAATTTAGGCCTCCATCAACATAAGATTCAAATGTTATAAAAGCCTGCTTTTATGCTGATGGAGGTAAAAATGAAGTTCCAAGTATTTGAGCTTCTTCTTTTATCTAGACCACCATGCTGTTAGTGAAGTTCTCATACTTTGTTTATGAAATTCTCAAACCATACACTGAAGATCATGTTTGGTCAAATTATTGAGCAAATTGTGGTGTTGTCAATTTTTCTCCAAGGTCAGTTGAAGTACAGAGTTCAGAGGCTATCACATCCAACATTCCAACAATCACTTTTTGCACAGAGTTGTTATTGATTATGATTTGAGATGAAATGAACCAGAAAGAGATCTTAAAAATATTTTTTAGGTCTAGACTGGTGACTATACCATAATCGATGATTTCAAATGTTTTAATACATCTGTTCTACTTGAATGCACTCCCAGAAGCACTTCGGAGTCCACCTCTTGAAACACTTGTGAATATCACATCTCACCTAAAAACTGCTTTCTTAAAAGTAACCACAGAGAATCTCCAACCTAATAACTCTGATTCAATCTCTCTTTGTCTCTGTCTCTCTATGTCTTTGTCTCTCTCTCTGTCTCACTCTCTCTCTTTCTCTCTCTCATTTGTTTAGGAAGAACATGGATTTAGTAGACTCATAGGAAGTGCCTGGACCGAGAATCAGGGAAATTGGATTCTAGCTCCATAACTTCAGTAACACAATTCATATAAACTTTTCAAAGAATCCTAAAAATCACACAGGAAATATATTTAGCCCATTATCTTACAAAGTAATTTGACCACATAGCCTTTTTCTTTCCAAAGCAATTGAATATCTTGACAAACAATTGCAAACGCATTTACTATCATATTTTATCTAAGATTCATTTTATATAGAGAACATTTGATGTTTAATCTGAAAAACAGAAGAGTTGAAAAATATATAAATGTATTTATATATACTGTTCTCACTCTATTGTATACATTATATATGAACACACACATAAACATTTCATTGGATTTCAATTTATTTTATGCCAGTCTAGGCTTAACATAAGGAAAAATAACTTAAGCAATCAAATATATACAATGATAAAATGGGTTACCTTGTGAAGATGAAAGTGTCTCATCACTGAAAATAGTCAGAAAGGTGTTAGAGGACATCTATCATCATCAATTTTTCACAGAGGTTATATTGTATTTAAGACATCTTCCAACTCTAAGACCATATAACTGTGATAAAGTAGCAAACACTGTTTTTTTTTCTTTAAATGTTCAGAATCCATTTCACCCTCAGGTATGCTCTTAGATGGGGACAAAAGAGGTACCTCATTAATGACCTAATTTAAAGGGTAGAATTACTAGAATTACTGCCTCCTTTCAGCCTCAATCACTAACAATTCCTTCTTTCTTTTTTTTCTATGAAGTGTTTTTTCTTAGTTATTTAATGCTATATAGAATTTAAGTTCAGAGAATTTAATTGATTTGCCCAAAACCACAGATCTAGGAAGTGCTCGCTCCTAGATTCTAACCCAAGTTGATTTTTTTTCTTTTTAACTACCAACATATGCTCATTTTTCTGTACTAATAATTCCTCAATTTTCCAAGTGTGAGAACACCCCTCTCATTTAAACACACACACACACACACATATGTGTGTGTGTGTGTGTGTGTGTGTGTGTGTTATATATAAAAGTTATATATATACAACTTTTCATTTGGCCATAATTTAAAATTCATTTTAAAAATAACTTGTAAAAATAGCAAAGAGTTCTCATATACCCTTGCTTAACTTCTCCAAAGGTTAACATCTTACAGAACTAGTTGATGATCAAAGCCAGGAACTTAGCATTGATAGGATGCTATCAACTCACTTACACACCTTATACAAATGTTCACCAACTGTCCTACCGATGTTATTTATCCGATCCAGAATTCAATCCAGATCACACAGTGCATTTAGTTAGTTGTCATATCGCTATAGACTCCTCCAATCTGGAATATTTCTGCCATTGTTCTTCATCTTTCAGGACCTTCATTTCTTTCTTTCCATCTTGCTACTGAGCTCCCAATTCTACTACTAAACCTAATAATGATATATGAGCTTGAGTTTCAGAGACAGACAGACCTGATTCTGAATCCTAGTTTTGGTTCTAACCAGCCTCATGATTTTGGGCAACTGATTTAAGCACTTGAGATTCAATTTGCTCATTTGTAAACTGTGGATTATAAGAATTAGGGTTAGTACAGCTAAAGCAACTACTATATTCCTTGGTCTTCAGCAAATATAAAATGGAAGATGATTATAATTATTTTTTTGTACTAAAATATTGTTTTTTCATGAGTTATCTGTTAATATTCAAATAATCTTTAGAGCAACACATTCAGACACTATCCATCAATATCACTATAATACAAGTAAAAGCACAGGACAGGTATGTTTGGCTAAGTAGAATGGTAGAGCTAGAGAAGAGTAGCTGGTAAGCAGGGAACATTACCGAAAGATCATGTGGAACCACTGAATGTAAATATTGCTTGGAACCACCTCTGGTCAATTTCTTTTAACTCTGGAGAGCTAGATAAAAAAGAAGCTCAAATACATTTAGCAACTGGAAAAACGCAGATATCAATTCATCAAACAGAAGCCAGTCATAGCACTAGAAAAGGATCCTAGAGCAATATACTCAGCTCCCAATGCTGCCAGGTGCTATTTTTTTCAGTTACAAGATTCTAGGTAAGATGAAAGCTGTGAAAAGAAGATATAGGTCTTCATGACAATTGGGCAGCACTTGGGCAGTGCAAGGCGGCCGCCATTTATCAACTAGTATGAATTATTTCAAAATTTGAACAACCTTTATTATGGTATAGGTGTTGTGCCAACTGAATATCAACCCTGGTCCTGGGACTAAACCAAAAAGAGACAAAGGGAAGGAGTAGAAAACGAAACAGCAAAATAAAACAATCATCATTCAGTAACAAAATGATTCATCAGAAGATGATTAATCCCTGAATTATAATTTATCCTAAACATCTACAATGAATTAGACACCATTTCCTAAATAAAATAAATTTCATAGCTTTTAAACTCTTAACTAGTAATATTATTTTTTTTTCTCCACAGGGCAGGAAACGCATCACTATGTTTAACCTTAATTTTTTTTTATCTCATGCTATCTTCAAAGAAGTATTAAGCTTTCATTTTACATTTTTAGATGTTTTGTACCTGGTTCACACATCATAATACAACTCCCTATGCAATAAAATTGCTTTGACAAATAAAATTTAAGTGGTAAGAGCCTTTTAGCAGAAATCCACATTTTTTTATAATTTCCTATAATGCAAGAATTATACATTCTCTAAATAAGATCTGTGCCATCACAGGCATGATTAGATTGCCCTTATAGAGCTGAGCAGAGTTTCCATTTTTTGAATAGTATCAGATAAGCACTTATAAAGGTCCTATGACACTTTATTCAGTGATAGTGTTTCCCCAAATGTATAACTACATGAAGTGCACAATAGGTCGAGAAAACTAAAATTGCATTAAAAAAATCTGTGGTTGAATTTCTACATTCTTTGCAACTGATATCACCACCTGGAGGGTTCAAATGGGTAATAAACCTATTTGAATAAAGGCATAACCAATACCTCAGTATGGAGAAAAGAACTCTGCAAGGGAGCCCACAGGTTTTCAGGCAATTCTCATGTAGCAAAATCCCACTTAAAACAAACCATCCCTTTCTCTTGGGATCTCCTGTAATCCTGGGATTAAATGGATCAGTATTGGCAGTGGTTGCTCTCTGCTCAGAGAATTTGCTTAGGTTGTGGGGCTCATTCTGTTATTCTTCAAATCTCAAAATCAAGTACCGAAGACACTTTATTTATTAATGAATTTCTTAAGGTGATCTCTGATCTATGATTCTAATTTGTAATCTCTAGGGGCAAACCTGAAGCCAAAGACCTTAATTTTATCAGTTTGGGATGAACAAGGCAAATTTTGCTGCTAGTCTGTCATACACAAGACTGAGCTTCTTTGAAACACACACATGCCTTATTTTTACTGTGTATACCTACTCTCAAACATAGTACTCAATATAATAAATAAATATTAAATAAATATTTGTAGCATGAATGAATGACCAAATGAATGCCATGAAGTGGCTTAAGAAAATGGCTATTGTATAAGAGTTCACATGTTTTATTTGTAACTGTACAGAATTAGTCTATACTGGGTAATCTACACAAATAGCTACTTATAAACTTCTGGGAAAATTTTACATGTTTATTTTAATCTGTCATGACATAGATAGCCCTTTATGTTTTTGTCTCCAAATGTCACTTTTCTTTAAAAGTTCTTTTGTGGAAAAGATGGGACAATTAAGATTTATTTTCACATAATTAAAAATTTAAAAGAAAAGCATGGCATTTTCCCCAGATGATTATTGATATTAGAATCTCCTTGCTCTCCTAATCACTAAAACCTTGGTTTATTGTCTATTCAATATTAATTTTACTTAAGCAAGGTAACCAGAAAGTATTTTGTTTTCATATGTTAATGCTTATTATCTATTGTGTGTGCATAATATAAAGAAATATAAACTATTGTAATGAGAATTTCTAAAATAAATAAACCATATAAATATATAATATTATACATTTTTCATAAATTCATAATTTATTTCAAAATTTCAAAAGATTCGAGTCAGAAAGATTTGACTTATAAATGCTATTTTTCAAATTCCATCTTAAAACCTCCAAGACACCTGCAACATTTAACTCAAATCACATTTTTCTAAGATGGTGTAGGAGGAAGATATTAAAAAGATTCTCTATTTCACCCTCTAAAATCACTACTTTGTTTTCTAGAAGTGTATCCTATTCTGGTAAGACAGATGTGTCCCATTGATCTTAGAAAAATGTTGTTCCATGGCTGCAATTTCTTTCTCTGAAATCATCTTCTGGTATTTTAAATTTATTACCAGTTGGCTGGTACAGTGTGGTTTTCAGTTGCTGAAAATTTAGTGTCCATTTCAATAGTGAGGTTTAGAGTAATTTCCTGGACTATTTTTGGTTGCAAAGTAATGCCATCAGATTTTTTTTTTGTCACTCTTTTGGCTTCCTGTTGCAAAGGGAAAACTCTTTTTATTTGGGTGGATCTGATACAAGGAATACTATCTCTATCTATCTATCTATCTATCTATCTGTCTATCTATATTCTTTTTTCAATATTAAAATCTTCTGTTTTGTAAGAGAAATTTGAGGTTGAAACATGAAAGCACACCTAAAAAAATCAACACCAGAAACCTGAGTTCCTTCTGTACCATGGCTTCATCTGCTCCTGGACCTTAAGGCAAGATCACTGTTGCTGTTGACATGGGAATGTGGGTCATGGGGAACAAAGCTTAAACTCATTTTATAACAGGACAAAAAACAAATTTTACCCAAAGCAAATTATTCTCTTTCCTAAACACAACTGCAGGACTAGTGGTCTACTTCCAAAGAGGAAATAATCTTTAACAAATGAAAGATCTGAAGAGACCTCTTTCAAGAGGAGAATCATAGCAATTCATGGTCTGTTGAGAAGGTTAATTTTCCCTAATGATGAAGTTTCCTATGAAAGCTAGGATTAATCTGGAAAACAATAATGTCATCCTCTTGAGTTTTTTTTTTACTAGTATTTTGATCGAAATTGTATAAAGGTCAAAGGACATTTGGCAGAAAGTTTTATTCGCTTATACTTGGCTGTAGACTTGGAAATTTTTGCTAAAGTCATGGCACCGGGCATTTCAGAGTTTGGTCCAATCAGGTTAATTCATAGTCCGAGGGGCCATTAAAAAAAGTGTTCTCTGAAAGTTAAAGGAACAACTCTTTACCTCACAGTGTTCTTCTAGAATTAAGCCAATGGCTGAAATGTTTTTTAAAGTGCTTGGGCATGTAATCAACTCCAGCACTATTCAATGTGTCCGATGATGTAATGGGTCTACACATATATTTTAACACCCATTTTACTATTTTTAGTGGATGCACTGTAATTATTTTCCTTGAACTAAATTAGGTACTAAAATAAATAAAATCCTAGATCTATAAAAATATGTATACATGCTTACATTTCTTGTATTCTGCATTTAATTATATCAAAACATCTGAAAACAACTTCTTCACTTGCCTATCAAGAGTTGGATTAAAGATTCATAAGAATTGATGTCAGTACTTGCAAAGCTGGGAACACTCCCTGACGGCTACTCTCACTTCAGTTCTTTTAGAATAGAGACAGAATACTGATATCATTTTTTTTAATGCTATGAAAGAAATGTATTTTTAAATGTTTTGCTTTAAAAGGTGAATGTGATTATCATTATTACAAAAATGTATATGGAATTACTGGCATATTTAAGTTTTCAGCACTTAATGCACAGTCCTGATTTAGAAACTTAAATAGTTTATTTTTAAAGAGCTTTCCATTTTACCTTTACGCTCATGTTACATAAGGTTAATGGACTCACTCAGCTTCATAATGGAGAGAATTCACCAGGTGAATAGGAGTAAGCTCAGGAGCTTTGAAGGGCTTATTTTTCTAGACTGCAACTCCAGCTTACTGTTTGGAGTTGCACTATTCTGCATGCACTGATTTTAATATCGCAAAGCTCCAATAATATTTATTGCAGATTGAAAATGTCTTTGCCCTCATTATCCCCCTTCCTTTTTGCATAAATACAGTAAGTTGAGCTTTAACTAAGGTGATGACTGAATTAAAATGACAAATTTGAATGCTGGAAATTTAGGATTGCACTTGTGGATTTCATCTATTTTATATGAGCATCAAAATGTTAGTAATAGTAAGTCACAGGCAGGAGAAGTTTTTATGAGTTTGGGAACTTTCAGTTCAGGTCACTGTTGTGTCATCTAGCACTGGTCAGAGCAGAAGGACTGATGAAGATGGTGAGACTTAAATTCAGTATTCAAATAATCCTTCAGATGTTTAAGAGGAGTGTGCATGCATGGGTGTGTGTGTGTGTGTGTGTGTGTGTGTGTGTGTGTGTGTGTGAAAGAAAGAGGAAGGGAAAAAGCTAATAAGACAGATTGAACCAGATTGAATCCATTTTAGCAAAAAAAAAATCATTCAATAGTCTGTGCTTTGAGGTTGCAAATGCCAAATCCTTCTATTACTTAGAATAAATACTGAGATGTCCTCTCGTTGTTTTTCTGATGAAATTTTTTATAAAAAACTACCTTTTGACTCATTTAACATGCTTATTTCTTTCTTGTTTTTGAAAATATTTCTGTCTCTCTTATTTCTCTTAATGCCCTGAACATTTTAACCCCAACTATTTCAAACGTCCACATGCTTTGTTGTGTTCCAAGATGTTCCTGAGAATATAAACTGTGCATCATTTTTCAAAATGGCATTTAAAAAATGTTCCTACTGTGAACACTTGGTTAGTGAAATAAACAGCAAAAGTGTATTCAGAAAGCAACTCTTAATTTGAGATTGTATAATCATCTGCTACTGTCATATCCATGGCAGCCTTTAAATGAGGAGCTCTGTAAAGTCATTGTATGAAACAGGCTGAGTTCTGCACTGCAACACTATATGAGCAAGGACACTCCTGTGAAAACAACATGACATTCTAAAATAGTGTAACTACTTTCAATATGGTCTTGAAGTCATGGGAAAATATAAGAGTGCTGGCAGAAATTATATTTCTTCTTATTCTTTTCCTTACCAATATGAAAATTATATTAGAAACAAAACGGGCAAGCTCAAGACCAGTGATTCTGTGAGAATCTTGGCCTTTCTTTGCTAGAATGGTGGTGAAGAATGGTTATCATTCTGAAATTCCAACATTCTGTTCCATTCTTTGACCCCATACCTTCTTTATCTTACTTTTTCTTTTTTCTTATTACTTCATGCCAACAAACATCCAAAACAAAACAAAACAAAACAACAACAACAAAACACTGAAAATGTTTGGGTGAGAAAATATTACATTGTAGATAATGTTGACAGAAGATACGACTTAGTTTCACCTTCCTGACTTAGATGTTCTTGACATGAATCACCATATTGCAAAGGCAGTAAAACAAAACCAAGTGGAACAAAGCAAACTTCCATTGTCCAGAAGACAATTTAATTTAATTAAGATCTTATTTTGTTAAAAAGAACCTATGCAGAAAGCACTAGATGAAAAATTTTACAAACACAATAAAACAGAAATCATGGGGTTGTTGGAATGTGGGGAGAGTGGAATGGTTGCAGAAAAGAGAAACTTCAACAAAAAGAAAGAGAGAACCAGGAAAAGAGACAGAAGAGATTAAAAGAAGACCACAGGTGTGAAAGGATATTTATTTTTGTGACTAGAATTATACTCTTGCATCGAAACACTTAGTGCTTAGTATTATAACTTCCACTAAACATTGAAAATAAATTATGCGCATAGTTTTTTAGGAAAAAAATGAAGAGACAGAGGTTGACAATTTGTTAGCAATTAAATAACAATATTCATTCTTGTGAGCAAAGACCACCCTAAACCTACCCTTTTAAAATATTGCATTTGGGTTACTTTTGAAGAAGTATGACATATTTGCTTTATGTTTAAAAGATGCACATATTTGGCACACTGAAACACTGGTTTCCCTGTATTTAAAACAGAATCAAGAACTTGAAACCACAAAAAATAAAAAAAAAAAGACTCACAAATATAGAGGACAATCTGGTGACAGCCAGAGGGGAGGGCATTGGGGGACTGAGAGAAAGAGGTAAAGGGTTAAAGAAGCACAAATTAGTAGTTGATAGATGGTCACAGGGATGGAAAGCACAGCATAGGAAATGCAGTTAGCATTAATGTAATGGCTATGTGGTGAGCCAGAGAAGAGAAAGAGTAGTTAGAGGGATCATTTTACACACTATATAAATGTCTAAACAATGTATTGTATACCTGAAACTAATAAAAAAAAAAAAACCTGAAACCATACTCAAATGTAAAGACATCCTCCTAGGTATTTTCCTGAAAGTACAAAGTACAAAGCAGCATAGCACCTATTATGGACTCTAGAATATGTCAAGCTAGATCAAAGTTGCAAAAGAGATGGATAGGTTGTGTAATGGTATGAAAGAGTTTCACATTTCTTTCATCATAATAAACAATCCAAAGTAACCACAATATACTTGTTAATAAATAAAAAATGTGAATAAGACAATGTTACATTTGTAAACATAACCTTAGATTACAAAACATTCTTTTACATGATTCTCACAGCCATCTCCTGAGGTTTGCAGGACAAATTATATGTTCTTTTTACTAACAACAAAGAAACTGAAGCTCAAAGAGCTGAAGATACTTGACCAAGATTGATATATAGAAAGTAGCAACTGAAATTCAGGTCAATAGATCCAAATCTAATACTTTACCATCAACTACACTTCTCCTAAAATTATGGGAATCTCAATTAGTTAGGTCAAATTGAGCATGGTTATTTATAAATCCTACATGCAGATTTTGAATAGAATCTAGAAGACATCTCAACACTCCAGGTAAATTTTAGTTTCCTTTCTAGGATCACTACCTTTCTGAATGCACCATCTATTAGATATCTTATTCTTGATCATTAGCAACTCCTAGAATTATTCTACCATAGGTATACAATAGATGTTCAATAAATAGTCATTGGGCTTAATTACTATGTAAAAGGCACGATTACTAATCAATCTAATAAGTTACTATTATTTTCATTTACTTCTTGATTTGATGCTGAAACTCTAGAATTAAGAAATATATTAAAACTGCCTGGAAGAAACATCAATTTTATTTAAACATTTTTTGCAGAGATGAACTATAAACTTTTTTCTTCCTTTAAGTTCAGCAAGCTTCTGATACATTCAAGAAAATAATTATAAGGTGCTCCAGATATTATTTCAAAAGCTACTAGCTTTTTTTGTTACTATAAAACACAAACTTATTAAAAATTATGTTTGGAAATTAAAATCTCTGTGACAAATGTCTACAACACAAGGGAGTAAGAAGACATGGTTTATGTATGAGCATGTTCATTTTTTTTCTAATGCATAAAGGCACACTAACTTAGATTCAAAACTATTTTTTCTTTCCTCTTTTTCCTTTTTGTTTTTAAATAGGAGCATTTTTTTGAAATGTAGTATTAAATAAAATTAAATCATTTAAAGTGATACAACACCTTGATTTTGAAGAAAGAAATTTTGAAATGGAATCTAGAAGTTCTTCTGTCGTGCTATATAGTTACTCTTAAATTTATGACTATTAAATGCAATAGAAGACAAAAAGTCTCAAAAACAGTTTATTTGTTAACTGTAGAAAATCCTATGTAAATTGTGCCTTCTAAAGTGTTATAAACAGAGGAGAAATGTCTCAAAACTTTATTTGTGTCTAGCATTTATGCCAGAAGCAAATAACATCAAGATAAAAAAAAATCATCCTATAAATTAATGTAGGAATTAATTCTGAGTCACAGTATTAAAGGAATGTCAATCTCTTGTTCCTTTTTAGGTACCACATTTTATTGTTAGCATAAGAGCAAGAGAGCTACATGTAGCATTAAAATTTGGTACCAATATATTTTTTTCTATCTTTTGCATAAGACTAGAAGCTTTATGAAAGAATGTATCATGGCTAATTTGCTCTCAATTTTATATTCAATACTTAGCATAGTGCATGGCACATTGCAGACAGTTAATATGTATTTTTAAGTAAATAAACACTATGAAGAGGGAATAACTTTGAAAGTACAGGAATGCTTTTCAGACAACCAGAATTCTCAAACATCCACAGTACTGAAAAAAAGTACCCTACAGTGAAGAAATAATCTTTGTTCAGTAAGCAGAAATTAATATAGTAAAGAGCCGAGAGCAAGTCTCCCCCTTAGACTGTGATTGGTTGGTTCAATAATAGAGAACAAATTTTATCAGTTGAGAAAAGTCAATCTTCCAATATTCCAAAAACAGAAGTCATGTGGAAAGGAGGAAGAAAACATGAACAATCAGAGACTGAAAAACAAATGTTGGAGACTATGATATTAAAGAAGTCCACTAGCAAGAAGGTAATTGATATCATATTGTTATATGCTCTGTAGTCTTCTTAGTGTAACAGCCATTTCATTTTCAGTTGTTCTCAAGAGGCCTATAAACACTAAGGCAGTAGCCTCTTTGGCAGAGGTGGAAAAATGTGTATGTTTTGTGTGTGTTTATCTCATAGTGATGGGAGGTGAATAGCCACCTACATTTTAATAGTCCTTAGGTACATTGCTGTGTCCCATTATAAGCATACCAGCCATAGGACACTTTTTTTTTTTTTATCAGAAGAGTTACAGTTTTAATGAAAGAGCACATATGGTACATTGTGATAAGTCTGAGAAATAGCAGATGATGTTCAGAATACTGTTGACAAGTCAAAAAAAGGCTTATAACAACAGTAAAGATTTCTGGAAAATAAAACAATAAACCTACTTAGGAGAAAGCTTCTTTGGATTTGATTCAACAATCAATTTGAGGAAAGGCAGTCATGCTACATGTGCAGGAGATCAGACTGTTGCATAATCTTTCCTTTCACTTTATGGGAAAGATAAAAATGATCAAAACTCAGTTCAATAAAGGTAATTTTTAAAGAGAGTGAGTTCTTGGCCTTGATACACAATTTTATTTAGTCACTGGATGTATATCTATAGTCATATATTTGATAATGATAACTGAGTAGTTAAGAAGGTATTAAATTGTATGTTATATAATCTTATAGAGTTCAATACATTTTGAAATGTATCAATTTGAGAAAAAGAAATTTAAATAGAAACATTAGTTCTTACAGTGTTAGACCCTAGTTGGAAATCCATGACACCATATATACCAGTTTTAGTTGAATAGGAGCTAGCAAACCTGGGATGATTTTAGCTCTTATGAGAGGTATACACTTATTTTAATCTACCACTGTCACTCACTGGGTCACAAAATTATTGTGGCTGTGCTCCAAAGTGTGACACATGGCAATCTCAGACTCTCATCTAAGATATTATTGCAAATAACTATTATCTGAGTAATAAATTCTGTTGAATAGAGCTCATACTACTCCTGATACAACTCACATATTCTTCATTAAACAATATCTTAGAAATAGTCTAATTTATTGCTGTCTTTTAATACAGATTTTCTTATAAGACTGTAGGCAATTTATGCATTCCATTTTTATATGTGGGGATTATTTGAGACTATTTCCCAACAGAGGAAAACTTTATAATTTACACTAGATGAACTCCCTCCATTATTATAGTATTTATAGCTTGTGAGATTAATATTCTGAACATATTGGTGACATAGCATCCTAGTAAAAACAGCGAGAATAAATTTTACAGCTAAATTTATTATGTGCCTAGAGTTAGTGATAAATGATGATGGAAAGGTGTTAAAATAGGTTATTATGATTCTGTGGTCTTTCCTTACATTTCAGATTGTATACCTAAACAGCCTATGAACAGAATGAACAAGAAGACGATTTTCAAGAGGTAGCCAATTTTTTTAATTATCCCCCAAATTGACACCGATTAGATCTTTATTATTACAACTAAAGGTAAAGTACACTTATCTGGTACAGGTATTCAACATTTTTCTTTAATGTGATGAATTCTTCATTCTGTTATGCTTTTGTATTTGCAATGTATCCCTCAAATAAAATATGTGAGGCAGGCTTGATTCTCGTGCTTTAACAATCTGAATATAGCTTAATCTCTAATAGTTCAATACACTCTAATGAAACTTATCTAGATTATTCCAAAATTCCAATTCTCAAGCTTTCAAAATCATCCATTAAAAATAATAATGCTTTTTCTATGTGCTCATTCATTTAATACTTGTACTATACTTTATTTTGTTTTGAGGCCTCATATTTACAAGTCTTTAATTTTTTTAATCATTCACTCCTTGACACACTTTTGGACTCCTTTTCTGACAGTCTTAAAAAATATATTTCAGTTGGGCATCTCAAAATATTTTTCTACCTTTTAAATAAATGTAAACATGGGAAAAAATTAGGGATGGATAATTAATAAAGTTTTCAGATAAATCAAAAGTAATCCTTACCTCAGGCATATTTTTTTTGAGTAATTAGAGGCCATTATGACAAGATAAAAAGATTCTGACCTATTTGTTCAAAGCAGATTCTATATGGTTCATCAAACCAAACAGACAAAAGCATGTCTCTGGGAGGGAGATAGATGAAGAAAATGTATTTTTGGCTACTTTCGATGGCTGGTCAGGTCTGGAGAGTGTGAGAACATGGGCTGTTTCCAATTCATGAAGTCCATGAGAGCAAGGGTGAGGTCTGATATACTATATGCTATATCTTCCACACTTAGTATCATATCTGGTACAAAGTAGTTGCTCACTCAATACATGTTGACTAACTGATGTAATACTAACAAGCTATTTGCCCTCTCTTAAATAACACTTCTAATTATATTTTTTATTTTCAAAAGACAAATGAAGACTGCAAGATGGTCTCTTTCAAGTTAACTAGTACATTTTAATATAATCATAAGACCTACAGTATATGAGTTATGTCCCAAGCCTCTAGCTTTCTAACATGTAGGTATAATTTTTGAAAATGTGAAGCATCATTCTACATATTTTGGAAGTGGTCAAGGAAGCAAAGAGAATGAATTTCTTTCACAAAGAATAGAAACTATTTTTCCTTAAAAAATGAAAACTGAATACAATCAATGGAATGAAGATGTGAGGTTTAAATTTTGGCATTAAACATGAGTCTATCTCCAATATGAATAGGTGCTGTACGTTTGAGTATAAAATTAAGAGAACATTATAGCCTTTCTGTGTTAAAATTGTGTTATTACACAAAATGAATTTATATTCATATATGTTCATATACTCTAACAATTTTATGAGAGTTTAAAAAAGTTGGGTGTTCGTGAATATAAAAAGCCATTCAATGCCTAGATGGAGAAAGGTCTTTGTTAGAGAAAAAACACTTTACAGATACTAAAATGCAGTTCTTTTCCTCCAAATAAAATACATATAGACAGCCTACTGGAAGAACTTATGGAAGGAACACAGACTTCTTCTAGAAAGGTCTTTCCCAATAAGCTAGTCAATTAAATGGGATATATCTATGTAGTTAATAACTCATAATTTATCTTGGGCTTGGGCAGAAAAAAATCATGATCACTGTATTGCTATTTGAAAAAAACAATTTTTCTAGCTAGATATGTGTGTTTTAAGAAGAGGAGGAACCGTCAATAGAAATAATACAATTCCAGCCACACAATGTTAAAATCTAATAGGCCATGATTTTTAATTAATTAATTTATTTACTTATTTTTACTATTTGTTGCTTAATACTATTTGCTGCAATTTTATTTTGGAGTTTTGCACATATATTTATAAATGACATTGCCTGTAATGTTCATTGCTTATACAGTCTTGGTTATAGTAGTTCGAAAAACTGAACTGGAGAGATTGAACTTATTTTCAAACTCGTGAGGATTTGTATATTATAGTGACCTTTGATGTTTGAGGAAAAAACTTAAAATCATGCCAGTACTTTTGCTAATGATTATTCTCACACTTACATCTGAAAGAGCAGATATTTAAATAGTGTGTTCAGTTTCTTTAATGGTCTATTCTGATTTGATTCTTTTGGAATCATACACATTTTAATTTTGTTCCCTCCATCATGGGTGGGCCCAAGGGTTTGTTTCCAACCATTTCTGTATTTAAAACAAAAGCCAGGGGTGATGTCAGAAATGTGGTGGAGTGAGAGGTGTCCCCAGATCTCTCCCCTTGAAACAAGAGTAACCTGAACATCTAAAATTCAATAAAAACACCCGACCTGCACACAAGCACATCTAAGCATGGAATCTGCACAAAAGAGCTACCACAAGTCAGAACCCTGGGACTCAGGTGGTGGACTGGGAGAAACAAAGAGGCTGCCTCTCTCAGCTGGAGCTTCCAGCAAGAGGAGGGGGAGAAGAGAAGGTGTCACCTGAACAAACCTGTCTGAGATAGCTGTGAGATCCATGCAGCAACAGTGTCCAGGGAGAAGAGCAGAAAACAGAGAAGTGGGGATGACAAAGAGCCAGTAGGGCAGATTCCCTGAACAACCCTGACTGGGATAGCTGTGAGCTTCATGAAGCCAGCAGCAGTGCTCAGGCACCAGGGCAAAAAGCAAAGAAGCAGGGACAGTAGAGAAACAATCGATTTTTACTAGCCACTGTTGCAAAACCGGAGCTGAGCCACAGACTCATTACCCAACCCTGAGGACCCCTCCCACTATATCCTCCGAGACAGAACACTGTGAAACTCCAATGAAATCTCAGCAAATGCTACCAAAACAGTTGCTAATACTGACAGGGATTGAGACAGGGTAGTGAGCATGATTGAATCGTTATAAGGGGGAGAAAAAAGGCATTATTAAGACTTTATACAAAACAGGGATCCAAGAGGCTTAGTTGTCACCTACTGAAAACTGAAAGAAAAATGCCTTCTTTGCAACAGTCTAAAGACAGATATTTATATAATAAATCTTCTTTCTGGAAAAAAAAAGCAGAATACACTTTCATTAATGCCCAGGCAGAGAAATAGGCCATTGTACACCATGAACAACCAAGGAGACGGGCATCTCAGAAAGAAAGAGAAAAATATCTAGAAAATAAGCTTATAGACATAGAAATATGTGACTTAAATGACAGAGAATTTAGGATGGTACTTCTGAAAAAACTCAATGAGATCCAAAGCAATTCATATCAACAATTTAAGGAACTGAAAAAAAAAATAACTGAATGAGCAGAACAAGTTTTTTTAGAAAGGAGATTGAAATGTTTAAAAAGAAACAAAAAGAACTTCTGGAAATGAAGAAACACTGAAAGAGATGAAGAATGAAATAGCAATCTTTGAAAATAGAGTCAATTGAATGAAGAAAAAAGTGATATTGAAGACAGAAATCTAGAAATAAATCGAAAGGAAGAATAAAGACACCAAAGAATGAAAAATAATTTAAGAGAAATACAAGAACTAGCTGATGCCTACAGATAAACAACAACAACAACAACAACAACAACAACAATAAACCCAAAACAAACAAAAAAACACATAAGAATAATGAGCATTCTTGAAGGGGAAGAAAAGGAGAAGAGATTAGAAAGCATTTTCAGACAAAGAGATGACAAGAATTTCCCAAATCTAAGGAATGAGCTGGAGCTTGGAATTCAAGATGTCAACAGAACACCCAATTATCTCAACCCAAAAAGTCCTTCTCCAAGGCACACTGTATTAAAATTATCAAAAATCAATGGCAAGGAAAGAGTTCTCAGGGAAGCCAACGGAATAAAGATGGTAAACCATAAAGGAAAACATATCAGATTATCATCAGACTTCTCAGCACAAACCTTACAAGAAAGAAAGGACTGGAATCATATACTCAAACTGTTAAATGAAAGAAATTGCCAGTCAAGAATAATGTATCCAGCTGAGCTCTCCTTTAGACATGAAGGAGAAACAAAGGCCTTTCCAGACATACAAAAAAAATGAGGGAATTCTCCACTATGAAGTCTGCAATACAGGAAATACTGAAAGGTGTAAGCTCACTTAAAAGAAAATGACAAAAAAATAACTATAATTAGGAATAAGGTGACTAGCAGACAGATAGAAGCAGAGGAGTGTAATTCTTACTAAGAAAAGGGCATTATGAGCTTAAATAATAAGATATTTGCTATAACAAGATAGCAATGAACATTCAGCATACATAAGGACAACTTGAGACAACAGTGACTGAGAGGAGGAGGATTCAAAAATCCAACTTTGCAATGGAGAAAAAAGATAAGACACATGCAGAAGAAAATGGACTAATACACACACACACACACACACATAACTATCTTTTACATATTTGTATTAGTAACCATCTGCCAAAGATTCAGAATTGAAGTATATAATATAAAAGAAGAAGAACCAGAGATAAAATCCACAAAACTCAACCAAAATAAAGAAAACAGAAAAACAAGGACAAGAAAACAATAGAAACACCAAACTACCAGAAAGCAAAACATAAAATGGCTATAGAAAAAGCTCATATTTTAATAATCACCCAAAATGCAAATGGACTGAACTTATCAATAAAAAGGCACAGAGTTGCACATTAGATCAAAAAACAAAATCCAACCATATGCTGCCTCCAGGAGACGCATTTCAGTTCCAAAGACAGATATAGACTCAAATTGAAAGGGTAGACATGATATTTCAAGCAAATGGCATTCAGAGAAAAGCGAGAATAGCAGTACTAATATTGGACAAAAAAAGACTTCAAAAAAAAAAAAGATAAAGATACTGAGAAACACTTTCCAATGATAGAGGGAATCATATACCAAGAAGATATAACACTTCTTAATATCTATGCTCCCTATCAGGGAGCACCACAATATATAAAACCATTACTAACAATGCTAAAGGGAGAAACAGATCAAAACACTATTGTAGTAGCGGAACTAAATACCCCACTGTCAGATAAGAACAAATCATCCAAACAGAAAATCAATGAGGATAAAACATCCCTAAGTTACACATTAGACCAACTGGACATAATTGACATTTACAGAGCCTTTTATCCCAAAGCAGCTACTTATAGAATCTTTTCTAGTGCACATGGAACATTCTCAAGGACTGACCACATACTGAGACACAGATATAATTTCAACAATTATAAGAGGATTGAAATGATATCAACCATGTTCTCTGATCATAATGCTTTGAAGTATAGATCAAGTGTAAAAAGTAGGAAGAACCACAAATACATGGATATTAAACAACATGCTACTAAGGAATGACTGGGTCAGAGAAGAAATGAAAAGAGAGATCAAGAGATACATTGAAACGAATGATCATAACAGTACAACATATCAAAACTTTTGGGACACGGCAAAAGTGGTTATAAGAGGAAAGTTCATATCAATACAACCCTGTCTCAAAAGACAAAAATGAGCCCAAAGAAACAACCTAACACTTCATCTTAAGAAATTTGAAAAGGAAGAACAAATGAAGTCTAAAGTCAGAAGAAAGAAAGAAAGAAAAGATCAAAATTAGAGCAGAAATAAATGAAATTAAAAGCAAAATAAATAAATACAATAGAAAAATAAATGCAAGAAAGAGTTTGTTCTTTAAGGTTAATAAAATTGACAAACCCTTGGTTAGACTCACTAAAAAAAAAGGAGAAATGACACAAATAAACAAAATCTGGGATGAAAGAAAAGAAATGACAACAGACACTGCAGAAATACAAAGGTCATACAAGAATACTATAAAAAAGTATATAACACCAAATTTAATAGCCTTGAAAAAATGGATAAGTACTTAAAAATACACAATCTTTGAGACTGAATCAAAAATAAATAAAGCATCTAATATAGACCAATCAGCACTGTAGAAATGAAAACAATCAATAAAAACCTACAAAAAAAGTAAAAGTCCAGGACCACCTGGCTTCACTAGTGAATTCTACCAAACATTAAAGGAGATGTAATATCTATTTCCCCAAACTCATCCAAAAAATTGAAGAGAAGTCTACATTTCTTAACTCATTTTATGAGACCAATATTACTCTGATACCAAAACCTGGTAAGAATAATACACACATGTGCATGCGTGCACACTCACACACACACACACACACACACACACACACACACACACACACACTACAGACTAATATCTCTCTTGAACACAGATGCAAAAAAACTAAATAAGATACTATCAACCAAATACAACATATCATAAAGATTACACACCATGATCAAGTGGGTTTCATCCCAGGGGCACAGGGATGTTTCAATGTACACAAATCGATTAAGATGATACACCACATAAACAAATTTAAAAATAAGAATCATATGACCATATCAATAGATGCGGAAAAAGACTTCAACAACATATGGCTGCCATTTCTGATCAAAACACTCACAAAATAGGTAGAGAAAGAAAGTACATAAACATAATAAAAGCTATATGTGGCAAACACTCAGCTAATATTATATTCAATGGTGAAGAACAAAAAAAACCTTTCCTCTAAGATCAGGAACTAGACAAGGCTGTCCACTATCGCCACTATTATTCAACACAACATTGGAGGTCCTAGTGAGTGCAATCAGGCAAGAGAAAGATATAAAATGCATCCAAATAGGAAATAAGGAAGTCAAACTGTCACTATTTGCAGATGACATGATACTCTATATAAAAAACCCTAAAGACTTCACAAGAACACTACTAGAAACAATAAGTAAATACAGTAAAGCTTCTGAATACAAAATCAATTTTCAAAAATCCATAGTGTTTCTATACTCTAATAATGAAGGGTCAGAAAAAGAAGTAGAAAAAAACAATTCCTTTTGCAATTGCAACAAAAAGAATGAAATACCTAGGATTAAATTTAACAAAACATATGAAGGACCTATATAATAAAAACTACAAGGTCATATTAAAATAAATTGAAGAAGATATAAAGAAATAGAAAGATATTCTGTGTTTTGAATTGGAAGAATCAACAGTTAAAATGGCCTTATTACCTAAAGCATTATACAGATTTAATGCAATCCCTATCAAAGTTCTATCATCAGATTTGTATGGAAGTACGGGAGACCCAAATTGCCAAAGCCATCCTGAGAAAAAAGAACCAACCTGGAGGCACCACTCTGCCTGACTTCAAATTATACTACAAAGTGACAATAATCAAAACAGCATGATATTGGTAGAAAAACAGGCACACAGAGCAGTGGGATAGAATCAAGAGTTCAGAAGTAAACCCATCTTTATATGAAAAAAATATTTTTGACAAAAAAGACAAGCACATACAGTAGAGAAGGAAAAGTGTTTTCAATTATTGGTTCTGGGAAAACTGGAAGGCCAAATGCAAAAGAATGAAACTAGACTGTTGTCTATCACCACACACCACAATTAACTCCAAATGGATTAAGGATGTAAATATAAGACATGAGACAATACATGTATAGAAGAAAACATAGGTACTAAACTCATGTACCTTGGAGTTAAAGAGGATTTTATGAATTTGACCTTAAGGAAAAGGGAAGTAAAGGACACATAAATGAATGTGACTACATCAAACTAAAAAAGCTTCTGCTTCAGTAAAAGAAATCATCAACAAGGTAAAGAGATAATCATCTGAATGGAAAAATATATTTGCAAGCAATGCCTCCAATAAGAGTCTAATATTCAAAATATACAAAGAATTTATATAACTCCATAACAACAAGAAAACAAATGATCCAGTCAAAAAATGGGCAGAGGACCTGAACAGACTCATAAAACTGTCTACTACATGGATGTCTAACAGGTAACATAAACTCACATGATTCACTCTGAATGCACAATTCCCTCTCTGAAATTATGTTTCTTCCTATATTTTCTATTGCATTTTTCTGAGGTAGAGTTCTTGATGTCATTCCTCATTAATCCTTTTCACTCATACTGCCCATCAATCCAAACTAACCTCCAAATTCTGTAAATTATGACTCCTAAACTTCTTTTGATTCTGTCTTTCCCTTTCTGTTCTTATGAACATTGCTTAATTTAGATCCTTATCATTTTCTTATTGTGGAAATGGCCTCATTTCCAAATTCAGGTTTTAAGTTTGCTCCCCTACACTCTATCTTTGATCCATCCTCCACTCTCCTGACAGATTTATCTTAAAAATTAAATCAGGTCATGATATTTTTTTAAATTAAAATTATTTTGTGTCTCCCTAATGCTCTCAGGATAAACTCTTCTCCCTTTAGTATGGCATTCAAAGTCCTTGCTTACTTTTATAGTCTCATATTTCAACACTTTTCTCTTATACCTTATAATCCAGCCATACTAAACTATTATAATTTTCTGAATGAGTACTTGCACTTATGCAGCTTTCACTGGTTCCATAGCTTGGATTAGGTGTCATTATTATGCAACACTCTTCACAGTGTTTTATAATTGCTCATAATTAGAGGCACTATGTTATCTATGCATTTTTAGCAATTAACATCATGTTTACCACACATTAGGACCTTATTAAATCTGAAATGAATGAACATAAATCTATATTTCAATATATTTTATATTTTTCTTCTATTATCTACCATTGGATGGATATTACTAGTGATAATAATAACACAAATATTTCATTTATGTATATAATTACTTGCTACAGGTCAGGCACCATTTTAAGTGTTTTATATATGTTAACTCATTTAATGTTCAGGATAAAACTTCTATTCCCATTTTTCAGAAATCAAGACACAGAGAGATTAGTTGATTTGTCCTGGATCATATAGTCAATAAGTAGCGGAGCTGAAATTCAAACCTAGGCAGTCTGTCTCCAAAGTCCATAATAGGCTATAAAGAGAGAAAAAGAACATATTTTATAATTGATTCATAATGCATTACCAAGACCTAAATTATTCGTAGTAGAAAATTATGCCCTTACAATTTAGACTTCATGTGACATGTATAGAGCATACAAGTTTAGTATAAAAATTAATTTTTGTTTTGCCAACTTAAATTGTTATTCTGTTCTTGATTTTCCCCCCTGAGGCTTATGTTTTATTCTTTGACTGCATCTGATCTTTCTCTAATCATCATCAACTCCACCATTTTGTATATGAACCATGTCAAAACAATAGATAATACCTTTGAAAAAAAATAATCTTGGCTTTCATGATTCCTAAGACAGAAGCTTACCTCAATTATTATTCAAATTAATGTAGCTTTTAGCTTTTGTATTTTTAAACTGAGAAAAAATGATTCCAAACTTTTTTTTGTTTGCTTGTTTGTTTGTTTGGGACCTGAAAATGAAAATAGAAAACTGGAATAGCAACATTAATAGATTGTATAGGTATTTAGTGTCCTAGAGTTTTTAAAAACATGTCATCTTTTAAGAGCAGTATTTTTCCCAAGCCAAATGAAAAGTATGGTTTCACATGTAATAAACCCAGAATTGTCATTTCTAAGAAATGACAATCAGATAGGTATCAACTTCATGGTCCATGATGACATCTTTCCAAGGTTTTTACAGTAACTTCTATAATGTCTTACTATTTCGAGATTAAATTGCTCTCACCCCAATAACTTCTCTAACAGAAGTTGCCCATAGCTCAAAGCAACTATCCAGTAAAACACTGTATCAACAATCAGAAATGTACTTTACACTTTGAAATTATGAACCTGCTACATAGTGAAAAGTCCATTGACTTTCTCTCTTTCATGAAACATTGTTGTGGCCTCCATTTTAAGACTGACTTTTATCACCAGGACACTAAGTTACAAGAATTACATACTGATAGAGTGATTAATTACAATAAAAATTCACTACTATCTGAAACACTATTGATATTTTCCCTAAATACATATATACACACATATGTGTGTATATGTATATAAAGTATGCATACATAATGTATATGTGTATATGTATTATATATACATATATATACACACACGTGTGTGTGTGTGTGTGTGTGTGTAATGATTCTGAAGGCCCCTAAAATATGAGAAATAGACTGAATCTATAATGTGTTTCAAATCAAAACAAGCTGCCTAATTAAATGGATATAATCAATTAAACTCTGAAAAGCTGATACTCTGTAGTTATCACAATCCACATATATATCTATTGAAATCCCTTAATATGATGAAGTCTGCTTACTGATTCCTATTTCATTTCAAAGAGGAGGTAGATTGCTGCTACTTTTTATGACAATGAACTGTGCTATAACACATTCTGGTAAGCAAGTGCTATATAGTGCTTTGCTTTCCAGTCCTAGGCTCATACAGATGAAATGAGGAAGATTGATTTTTTTCTTTATGTTGTTAAGAGTTTTATTAGGTATGTTGTTCATAGAATTAAAACTTTTTTTATTTCTTTTTCAACTTTTCTTTTTCCTACTCATTTTTCTTTGATATAAGGAGAAGTTAATGGAACACTCAGTTCTTTATTTGCTTTTGTTGATTTTTGACAATCATTGTATACACAGTCTTCTTTCCATTAGTTTGGAAAGACTTTACATGGTCTTGAATGATGAACTCGTGTAATTGAATCTATATACTCTTCAAGACAGCAAATATATGTTCTATTACTACAAGAACTGTGGAACTTCCAACTCTGGAGGTTGTTATTGGAAAGGGTAAATTGAGCCTTCTGTCCCCACACACTACCCAAAGCTGTGGCACTTGTCAAGAGCAGCTGCATGTATGTGCTTATTTAGAGAATACAAATTGTCTTCTCTCACCTAAATAAATGACCTTATTATTTATAGCTGCCATCTGAATTTCATTCTTTTTGTAAAAGTAAAAAATAAAACTTGTTTTTTATAGTTAAATCTATTTAAGTTGTCATCCTCCTCATGTTCTCTACCTCTTCCTGGGAATAAATTGCTTTGTTTCCTAATGTCAGCTTTTTCTGGACTCATTTTTTCCTTTTTCTGAGTAATCCTCTTGGAATTCTAAATTATCTCTCAATTCTAAAATATGTGCATAATTCTCCAGCTCATATTCAAAGTATGAAGAAAAAATGTCATTGGACCAGTTCTCGCAATAAATAAAAAATGCACATATTTATTGGAGAGAAAGAGGTAATGAATTTTAAAAATACTATCCAGTCTTGAAGAAGTTTTGTTATACAAAAATAATAATAAAATATTATTTATTACATTGTAGTTTTTATTTCTTTGTATTTAGGGTTTTGAAGTTCAGAGTCAACCTGAAATAGAATAAGTCTTTGAAAATTGTTTCCTTAATCACCTTGAGGAAGGTGTTGAGTTATAGAGAACATACCTTTTCACCTTTTCATGAATCAGGATAAGAAGTGTGACTGATTCACTGTCTTACCACTGGGAAAAGTATAAATCATGTAGCAAAATGTCAGTTGAAATGTTAGTGAACTTTAAGTTCATCTGTTGAATTTTTAGTCTGTATCTGTATCATCTTCAAAAATCTCCAGCATTAAAACACAGTTGTAAAGCAATGAACATTTACTCATAATTATCTCTCTTTAGAAATGTGTAAACTACATCATACTCAAATCCACATCAGAACCAGTATGGTAAAAGTTAATGCATAAAACAAAGCAATAGAACTTTTGGTTATGTTTGTTCATCAGATGAAAATTAATTTAACAAAGATAAAACTTCTCTTCTACTTTCCTCCAAAATAAATTTAAAAAAAAAGAAAAAAATTTAAAACAAAAGAAAACTATAAGGATTCTACAAGCAGCGTCAAAAACAAAAAGAAGTTGAAACTAACAGATATAAAAATAATGTCAGTTACTTGATTACTTAAGTGGTCCTTTTTTCCATAAGAACAACTAAGATACTTTATTGATCTAGGAGATTTATCTTTTTTTCAACAATTCAGAAGATAATTTCTTAAACATTTGCCATATCATCAAGAGATTTTCGTTTTAACAATGTGTTATCAGATTGTATTTAGCTAATGGTGTTTGTAATGTGTGGAAGGCAGGCTAAGAACAGAGTCTGAAATAATTTTCAAAAAATTTTTTCCAAATCAATTCTATGTTCTATCTTATAAAATATAAAAATAAAGTACAAATTACTGTAGATGGCAATTAATACACAAATGAAGTAGCAACTCAATGTGATAAAATAAAACAGTGCCAATTATTATGGTTAATATTGTGGAAAATTGAGTATGTAGCACTACCTAACAATATCTACCATAGGAAGGTTAAGGAGCAATTTTAATGATTTATCAAGCATTTGTTAAACTGTTGTATATAATATGCTATGCACTGTTAAATGTCATTAAAATGTAGTTGTTCAAAATATTTGAGTCTTTACAAAGTTCTTTACTTTAAAAATACATAAAGTAACAATAGAAACTAATTGTAAAATAGTTGACTATTATCTTGAAGCCATTAAGGTAAAAAATCTACTCTCTTAAGAATAAAAAATGAACCACTGGTATCCAATGACTATCACTACCATTTGAATGAAACCTCTGCCTGGAGGGAGACTTTGTGGTATTCCCCACAGTTTCCTCAACATCTAGAGAACAGCCAAAGTGTTCAATATGAGTGTACAACTAGAGTTGACAACCAAATTAAAGTAAAGCAATGGTGTCTTATGATTCAACTCTGAAACCGATCAGTGTGAATGGAAACCCTTTGAAAGACACTGAAATGCAACTGAATGGAAAGCATCTTGGTTTACAAGTACTTCACAAAAGAACTATATTTCCAAACTCGCATGTATAAGATATTTATGCTCTATACACAAACCACTAAAATGATGGGTAACTGTATGTATTAGGTTGTTAGGGCTGCTGTAACAAAGTACCATAGACTGGGTGGCTTAATCCTAATCTTCTCTTCTTATAAGTACACTGAGTCATATTAGATTAGGTTCCCTACTAATTATCCTCATTTTAACTTAATTACCACTTTAAAGATTCTATCTTCAAATGCAGTCACATTCTAAGGTACTGGGTGTTAGGATTTCAACATATGCATTTTGGGACCACACCATTCAGCTCATAGTACTATGTGACACACAAAATGGAGTATGGTTACATGACAAGTGAACCAGATATAAAATATCTTAAAATACAATTTGAGGAGTGTATCTTTTACTCAATTTTCAATGACCATAAAAGATAAATAAAAATATTTTAAAAAGCAGTATACAATAAAAAAAGTAGCAGAATAAATTATATTCACAAACATTGAGGTAACTGGGAGAGAAAAGAACTTTTTCTGGCAAAAGTGTATTTTGTTGTTGTTTGTTGTTAGTTTTTTGTTTCTTTCTTAGTTTTTTAAATAAAAGCTCCAAAGGTCTGAAAAAGTTAATATTTCTGCAAGAACTGATCAATCTATTTATCTTTAACTAAGACAGGTTT
This sequence comes from Macroglossus sobrinus, assembly GCA_004027375.1. Classification (NCBI taxonomy): domain Eukaryota; kingdom Metazoa; phylum Chordata; class Mammalia; order Chiroptera; family Pteropodidae; genus Macroglossus; species Macroglossus sobrinus. Next base: position 640,853 of record PVKZ01000594.1, read on the forward strand.
ATTTAGAATTGTTCATTCTCATTGAGTCATATCTATAATAATTAATCTAGAAGATGGCTAATATACTGAAAACTCATGGTAGTATATTAAGATTTTAAGGAACTAGGTAGGTTTATTTTAGATACCCCAAAAATTTGGTGCTGAAGTGTATACACCAATAGAGCCTCATTATAAAGTTGTGTTATAGTGATTCTCTAGTACATAAGGTCAGTAGATAATAAATTTCAAAGGAACAAAATACTAGTAGTGAAAGCAAAAGCCAAACTTTCCTGAACTTATACAAAGAATCTAAACCAAAAATCTATGTTTTCATTTTCTAATTTCTGTCAAATTATTTGAGGGTGAAATTGGATCATTTAGGTATTAAACTCAGTCATGTCAATTACAGAAAAAAAACTTCATATTTATGCTAATTTAATTGTTTTAATATTACATAATAACGTATCTACTGGTTAAATTTCTTTGTACTAGAAGATTGTTTTCATAGAAAAGATGGTTTTTCAAAAGTCTCAGGCTGACCAAAATGAAGGTCAGGGAGAATTATCTGGACAAAGTATAAATAACTTCTGAAGCTAAAGTGTAGTCAGTGAGTGAAACAGAAAAATGTTTCATCTCAATTCATGAAAAGGTGAAAAGAGTGTCTCTAATGCTCAACACCTTCCCTAAAGCAATGTGGAAACAATTTTTAAATACTATTATATTTTTTTAGGCTGACTCTGAAATAGAAAACTCTAAAACCAAGAATCACCAGGAAACACTGGTGAATGCTATTTAATTTTTTCCTTAAACATCTATAAAAAATGAGAAGGCATGTTCAGTGGCCAAATCCTTCTTTGTCCCAGCATATTCCAGAGCAATGAGCTAACCAAACACCAGATTTTCTTTCTTTTCTGAATTCAAGATATGAAACCTGGAAAACAAATTATCTGTGTTAACTCAAATGGTGAATACATTATGGGGTTTCTTGATCTCCTGCTTCCACTCATTTTCCTAAGTGATGACTTTTTGGACTAAATCGATGATTGTGCTTCTGGGATTTACATAGCAAAGAATAATTTGGCCTCACAATTGAGATATAAGGCATTTTATTTTCTTCATTGAACACCTAGACACCTTTGGAGCTTCAAACATAAACTGCTTGGACTGGGAGATGGGAAATAAATTACAAAGCTTCTGTTTTAAGGTCCAGATTTAAAGTACTTAATTTAATAGGCCATATGTATGAAGATGAATAACTATTCCTATCACTTGTATCAATTAGGTCTTGCTTTTTGAGCTCTTTTTGAGAACTTAGATTTAATCCTTAATTATATACTTAAGAGAGTTTAGAGCCACAGTAATTCTGAGTCCAAACAAAAGTAAGCTGCCATGGTGTGACTTGGAACCAAGCTATTCACAAGAACTTTGGCTTGCACCATAAAGAAAGTTTTTTTTCTGGGAAGTGACTTAATAGGCCCAAATTTTTTATTGAACCTCAGTCCAGTAAATCAAGCATCTCTACATAATTTGGCTGCTTAAACCAGGCTCAGTCTAAAAACAATAACTTAAAAACAAACCTATACTAAAATGACATTCATTCATTAATCAGTTTATTAGTTGGGGGTATTGAGAACTTGATTGAAGGAAGTTTTAATGGGAGGATGTGAGAATAATGTGTTTACAAAAAAGTCTGGAGACCTTGGAGTCACCTTTGACTCCTCTATTTCTCTCACATTCCATGTCTAATTCATCAGGAAATATTGTTGGTTTGTTTCCAAAGTATTTCCGGAATCTGATCACTTCTCACCACATCCACTGCTACCAACCTGGTCTTTGCCACTATTAACTGCTACTTTCAATAGATATTCCTGCTTTTATCTTCTTTCTTTGTAGTCTATTTTTAACTAAGCAAACAAAGTGGTCTTTTAAAAATGAAAATCAGATCACATCAATTGTCTGCTCAAAATATCGTAAGACATTTCTACTTTAACCAGAGTTAAAGCCAAAGTGTTCACAATAATCCATGAGGTCCTATATAATTTAGGCCCCACAATCTCTCTGACCTCTTTCTATATTATTCTCTCACTCATTCTCTTAGCTCCAGTCACACAGACCTCCTTGGCAAGCATGTTATCCCTGTAGGGACTGATATTTCCCCCCAATATTCATTCATCTAATTCACTTCCTTCCTTCATATCTTTGCTCAAATTATTTTCCTCAATGAAGACTGCCTTGATTACTACAAATTAAGGTTCATTAAGACCTGTCGAACTATTTTTCCCACATTGGCTCTTGTAATTCTCTTTATTCTGCTCTATGTTTTTTTCCCCTTGATATGTTATATATTTACTCATTTATTTTCTTTATTGTCTGTCTCCCTCTACTAGAATGTAAGCTCCTCAAGGACAGCAACCTTTGTCTGCTTTAATTACCTTGAAAAGTCTCTAGCACAGAGTAGGCACTCAAAAAATAATATTGAATGACTTAAGGAAAAATCTATGATTCTGATGGAGATAGCAAATCTATGTGTTATAAGGAAGGTTCTGGGGAAGCATGAAGTTATTGAAGCATAAAAATCTTCAAGGTGGATGATATACTCATTTTACAGAGTACCCTAGGGAAGTTAAATGACTTGTCATCCAAGGTCACACTGCTAATAATGCCAAAAAAGAACTTTCACATATGTCAGTATGATTTCAAGTCGGATTGTTACATGTCAAATGGTTCTAGAAGAAAGTTACGTAAGCATAAACTTTATCTGTTTGGAAAACCCAGAGGAGGTGATGTGACCTAGTACCTAAGATACCATTCTAATTAGAAGTAAGACCCCTTGAAGAGGAAATAGATATTAGGGTAGAGTAAAGAGATCTCAAAATATAGATTTCCAGGGTAGTGATTGTAACTCCCAGTAATTTAGGCTGACTGGCCACTGGTTAGAAATCTGGAGAGCCCAGAAGGAAGGTAATACGTCAGGAATTCTTGAGTAAGAGATTTATTTACTCCTTCCTTGACTCAACTGAATTTCTTTGAAGAGTCTGAAAATTGAGACACCTGCCCAAAGGAATTCCCTGAAGTCCTAATTAAATTTAGATCTAGAGTAGTGTGCCAAGATTTATCTTTCACTCAGGAAAAAGAGTACTCAACACATCTTTAATGGAATCTGAGATTCTTCAAGGCCTGTCAAATTAGTCAGAATTCTTTGCCGTGGAAATAGATATCACTTCATATCTGTACCTTCAGTTACTTTTGGAATTATTATTAAATGTGACTTCATGGGATTCGGCCCACTCAGAATTATACTGTACCTATGAGAGCCAACATTGCTCTGTCCCTACTTGATCGATGTGTCCCAATTAAGAATTTTCATGCATATACCTAAACTGCCTAGATTTAGCTTCTGAGGCATTCTTCCTCACCATCATGCCCACAACCTTCCAGAACAGGACAGGTTAATGAACTGTAGAAAATGTTATATAACTCTTAAAAATACACAGACTATTACAGAAATAATTTGTGGTGCATGAGTAACAATTCTGTTTGCTTTATGATGGGATTTAAATATATATATATATATATATATATATATATATATATATATATATATATATATATATATATATATATATATAATGTCTATGGCGAAACCACCCTGATCTCAGAAACTAAGCAGAGTTGGGCCTGGTTAATACTTGGATGGCTTGGATGGGAGACCACCTAGGAAGACCAGGTGCTGTAGGTGTAAAAAATAAGTAAAATAAAAAATAAGAGATCATAAATTGACAAGGTATTTTCCAACCTGTGAGGTCAACCAAAGGTTGTCTCACCTAGAATTAGAAAAAAAGATATATATATATATATATATATATATATATATATATATATATATATATATATATATTTCCATCAAAATGGAAAAGGAAAACAATGAAAAAAATGGTGTTAGCTTTTGCTGTATATCAAGGCATCCTAAAACTTAGTGGCTCAGGAGAATATTTATTGACTTACACTTTTGTGGGTCAGAAATTTAGATTGGAATTCACTGGGCTAGCTTGTCAATGCTGGGCCTCTCTTTTAATGTGGCTATTCATTCTGAAGATGTCCAGATAAGGTTTGTTTGCTTTGTTTTGTTTTGTCTGTTTTTTACATAGCAGGGGCAAGGTTTCTTGAAGATTGGTCTCAGAACTCACACAATTTGATATCTGTGATATACTGGTAATCAGAAAAAGTCTCAAGACCAGCCCATATTTACAGGGAGGAACAGACTCCACCTTTTATTGGGAGGAACTAAAACCTGGTCATTTCAATCTATCACAGGTACCTGCTTCATTATGCTTAACCCTCAGAGGTAAGAAGCTGAAGTCAGATTAGGTAGGAACTGATAAACTATATTAAGAAATTTGATGGAACTTTTGAGATCTCCAGCATATGTTGATATGCTGTCAGTTTGGCTCAAATAAACTTATAAATTTTCAAAAAGAAAAAAGAAAGAAAAAAGAAAAAAGAAATCTGAACCTTACCCTGAAGAGAAAGGGAAAACACTGGAATGTTTTGAACAGAGAATTGATATGATTAAATGTATGTGCTAGAAATATCACATTAACTGAGGAATGGAGAATTAATTAGAATCATTTAGAGAGATGCAAGTATGAAGGCAGTAGTAGTATTTGGAATCTTTTTCTTATTGTCCAAGCGAAAGGTGGCTGATCCAGTGTAGTGACTGACAATGGAGGGAGATGCACACAACTGGAAAGAAATTCAGACAATAGGAACTATTAGGGTGCTTGAGAAGATAGTAATGCACATAAGTGAGTAAAGAAATCAAATGGTAATTATGGGACTTAAACTATTAATTTTTTATTATTACTTAAGCTTCTTTGCATCTTGATTTATTTTAGGCCATGTGCTAATATTTGAACTGTGTAAGTAAGGTTTCCTATTATCAAGCAACATTGCCTTTAACGTTCAATTACAACATTTGTATCATTGCACAGTTAATAGGTCATTAATATAGCATGATTTTAAATAAAATCTTAATCCATAACATGGGTGATATATCTTTTTCTTCTTATTTAGAAGTAGAAAACAAGTATGTATTCTACTTTCTAGTATTTTCAATTAAATAGAACATCCAGTTCTTCATAATGAGTCAACAACTAGAATTATTCTAAAATGGACTAGCATTCCTCTAGAGTTTCAACTTTTCAATAACAATATTCATTGATAAAATTCAATGGTTCTGGTCCACATATTTTCTTTGTTGTTACAATTAATATTCTGCACCTAGTTAAACTCCTGACAAAGTAGATTTACGTTTCACAGCCAATACAATACTATTCCATTCGCAGTCATTAATTTCATCTCTTTTCATAGTTGTAGTGTGGTGTTCTCCTACATAATGGTTTCTGATGATTCTCTTCTTATGAGGTTAGCTGTGCTATAGTTTAAGGAGATGACAGCAGTGTATTCTGAAAACAGAGGATGACATTTCACTCTCCTCAAAGTATTTTCCCCCTCCCTGTGCTTCATCTTTGCTCAAGGGAAAAACATGCATAAATGAAAGCAACCTCCACACATTAGATATCTATTGAATGGCTCTACCTTCTGTCAGAGTGTTTAGCTAAGATAAAAATCTAAGAGCAAGGTGAATATTGTATTTTGTTATGCAGTCACTATCTAATTTTTACATATACAGTTTTCAAGTCTAAGTAATATTCATATCACCTTTGCTTTTGAATAAAAGCCATTTATCATTATAAAAGAAAAGTAGTGGTTTTAGAATGTTGATTTCAGGGAGGGACAAGGTGTTGTGAAAATTTACTATCTTTATATATGCTAATATATCACTTTCCTATATCCAACAGTAAAAGAAATACAAAAGTAATGTCTGCTGAAGTTAAGTGGAGACTAAAGTTTCACCTTCAAATAATAATTTTATCTCATCCCAACCCTGAAATAAATCTTAGTAAAGCCCTCGGTCTCTCCAACAAATTAGCTCACATTAGAAAACCAACTAAATATAAAACAGCTGTCTGCACATCATTCTGCTTGATTCGACATTCCAGTCTGTAATATGAGTAACCTTGTATGCATACTGAATAATCCATATCCAGAGGGTTGTTTGGATGGTAGCTGATAGATTTATATTCTATCGATTGAGGAAGTTTGAGAAAAATAGCTCCCTAAACTACAGTAATGAGAAACAAACAAAATGTTGTGCCTCAATAATTATTTAGCTATAAAAAAATATTAATTTCCAGACCTGTGTTACTCTGATACTAAAATGTATGTTTCAAATGGACAACTTAAAGAGTATTAGTTTTCAGGATAAGGCCGCAACCAATTTCTTTGCTAATCAGAGGGGAATATTTCTAAATGTAATTTTATTTCTAAGGTAAACTGATATTTCTGAGCTGCAATCTTGATCTCATTTGACTGGAAGTTTTAGAAGTCTATTACACTTGATTTTTGTCCTTGGTTTTAGCAGTGATATCACACTTACAAAAGCGGGTTGGAAGAGGGGCTATTTATTTATAGAGCTCAGTCATCTTCTTGTTTGTTTTTTTTTCTTTTTTCCCCAACAATAGGCCCTATCATAGTGTTTGGTATAGAATAATCTCAATGAATGTTCATTTTATTTGATCAAACAATCCATCAATATCAAAAGATACTGAGATTTACAAAATATATAATAAATTTGAGAAATGGTTATATCTAGCAGAAGAATTCTACAGATAAAACAAACAAAAAATGCAAATAGAAAATCAAGGCAAGACAATGCTTTAATAGTTAGAGGACTATAATATAAGTTAAATAGGGCAAGTTAAGTAACCTCTCTATTCTTCAGTTTCCTCATCTGTAAAGTAGAATGTTAATACATCAAAGGCATTTAGAATAATATCTGACACAGAGAAGCATTACATTAAGATCACTTATTATGATGATGATGATTGACAAATATTTTATTCTAAACTCTTGTATTAATCAGAGTCTAACCAGAAAAACAGAAACCACTCTGAGAAACCACATAAAACACAGGAAATTTAATGCAGAAAGTGTTACAAAGATTATGAAAGATCACTGAGTGGCCACAAGGAAATGGTGAAGTGATCACAAGTTTAGCAAAAGCTGCCGTTTGCTACAGTACTGTAATATAAGGCCAAAGGGAGGAGCATATATAACCAGAATCAGAAATCAGGGGTCAGAGACACAAAAGAACTTGGAATCATGGCAGGCTTCTACAAAGGGAGCTGTAGCCATGGACACTAGGGAGAGAAATAAATATTTGGCTTTGCCTTCCTGTCCTCCAATATCTTACCAGTGGCTTCCATTGCTTAAACCCAAGTAGAAGCTAGTTGACAAAAGTGTTTTAGAAATGCCACCTGTAAGAGTCAGCCCCTCATGATATGGAGCAGAACAAGGAAGTACAAGGAATGGATTTTAAAGCTAATAGAACAAGGACTTGTGCAATCCACATTGGTTGTTCCTTTGAATTATTGTTTTACAAGTTTCTCGCACTTTATTATAAAAATGACTTTGACAGTAGAGACAGGATGTAATTCCTTTTTTTTTATTTCTGATTCCCTTCTTCTGTCAATGATGTGTTTGTACATTATAGGTGTTCAGTTGCAAGTATTGGTGGACATATTTCACATAGATCTGAATCTCTTGAATCTAGTACATAATTACATTTTCCCCTATGTGAACAGAGAATATTAATTAATTATGTCTGCTTTATTTATGCAAGACATGCTTTTTTACTAAGATGCAGAGATGACTGCATGCTACCATAGCTGTATATCTGCACTAAGAATGAGCAAGATATGCAAACTGGCTGCCTGAAGCCCTTTGTTTAGAAAATCTCACTTATTTGTTAAACTCTACCAGTTTACTCTAAGAAAAAAGGCTTCTGTGTTTCTGAAAAAAAGCAAAAGAATGTCATAATTGATATGTCAAGGGTAGTTGTTCAATGCGATAGCTTTCAAACTTGTTATTTTACAATCAACAGAAAAAAAAATACATTATATAGTGACCCAGCAAACACATGGGCATACACACACAACTGAGGCAGAAGTTTAAAAATGTGCAATATACTGTATTCCAAATTATTTTTTAAATGTTGGCCAAACTCATTAAGTTGGTTTCACATCCCACTAATGGGTTGCAATTTATAGTCTAATAATATTATACTCTTGGCAGGGATTGGAAGTACATGTTATTATATAGGCTTCCAGCCTCTTACTTGGTGGAAGTAATAAAAAGGGTCAGAATCCCCTCTATCTACAGATAGAGCCTGAAGAGCTAGAACTCCAAGGTCCAGAGTCAGAGCTCTGCCTCCTTCCCCTACCCACTATCTGTCCCAATCACCAACTCTAAGCAATTTGGGCAAGTGAAGGTTTTGTCCTTAAGGCAGAGGAAAGAAAACAATAATTATGTTTTAGACATTACATTTCTTAGTGTCTAAATCCCTTTAACCAGTTTCTATGGGTCCTAAAATTTCTTTTTGTGGTTAACACAACAAAGCACAGTCCGGGCCAGATTAAGAAAGCATTTTTTATTCTGTGAGATCCAGAAACAAAAAGTAATTAACTAACTAGAAATCGTAGTGGAAAATGAGCTAAATACAATTTGGCATCGTATTATTATTGAAAATCAACAATGCCTCTATTATGGTAAAATCAAGAACTCTTCCATTTTGAATGTCATCTCATTTTCCCAGTGGTTCCAAAAAAAATCGCATTTTTAAGAAGTTCTGTTTTCTTACAAACTTCAGTATTTCTATGAAGCTGTCTGAAAACAAAATATTTTTGTTCCTTAAACACAGCTGGCAGATTTGAAAGTGTTATACACAATTGGCCATATGTCAAATGATAAAAAGAACATAATGCATCTTATGTTGCTTTAAAATAGAATATTTAATTGAATGAAGAATCCAACAATATTCAGGAACATGAAGGTAACTGCATAATCTTTTAGAAACTTCATCATGAATTCTCAGGCAAATTTTGTAATAGATTTTTTAGTTCTGGAGTGCAATTATCCACTCCTCATTGCCACCCCTGTTCACATAATAAATATAGTCATTCTAACCACAGTGTTGAAATGATATGCAATTCACAATAGACAAATTTATCCCATAGGCACATGCTCACTACTTCAGCGACCTTTATCTGAGTGTAAATCTGACATAATGTTTTTCAAGACAAAGTCAACTCCTGAAATACTTATCCTTATGGAAAGAATAGATAAAGAGCATGTAAATAATCTAAAGAATTTATTTCTGTCTTTGAAATACAATTAAAAGATATCTGAAAAAATAAATGTATAGCCATGGGTAATAGCACTGCAAAGCTTGGAGTCTGGAGTCTGGTTCTAATTTTTGCTCTGTCATTTAGTCACATACGTTGGGGAAATTACTTAACTTCTCTGACCCTCATTTTCCTCATCAGTAAAGTGAGGCAAATAATAGAATATGACTCACAGAGCTGTTGCAAAGATTAAGTGAGCTTATGTGTGGAACAGGGCATAATTCAGGTCTGTATCATGGAAAGCTCTCAACAGGTAGTGCCAACACTAATAAATACATACGCTATAATTAGAATTATGATAATCATTTACATATATTTTATTTATCCAAGCTCAGCCTTGAGCATTTTCTCCCATCATATGATTGTTGGTATCCTGAGATTCTACATCTAGGTGAGCCAGTGACATATTACTAACAGTCAAGTGCATACTCAGATTTATATAGGGTTGAAATGCAACTGTTTTATTCATAGAGATTTATCCTGAAAATCTAATCTTCAACAAATACCTAGTCCAATTTTTTATAGTATTTTTTATGGTGCAATTGACTGACAAAGAAATGATGCATCCATTTTACTCTCTATTCATCCTTTTCTGACAGGCTAAGTTATCCATTGCCACTCTCTGTGTAGTACCCTGTCACATCAGGAAGTATAGAACATGAGTACACAGTTCCTATGGGGAACGCCCAGTGGTGATAATGCTGAAGTGCCATATATGAAGATGATATCAAATCCAATTTAGGCAGAACAAAACAAACTGTGATCATCACCTCATGCAGCATAGTAAATGAAAACACTATTAAAATCTATGAATTAGTCCCTAAACTCACATTATGTAGATTAGATAAATTTCCTTATTGAGAAAGCAGGATCAAAGTTTGTTGACCCAAACGCAGAAGTACGCTTCTAGATCCTTGGAGCAGTTCAACATTAAAGGGAATGAAATTTGGGTAACAATTCTTCAGAGGCAGATAGCTAAATGATATCTGCTATTTTGGGTGCTTCTACATATGAGCAAATGGAAATAACCTGGAAGTAATGACAAAGCATTTTATCTGCAAATCACCTATAGTAATTTTGAGAACAGAGAAACATTATTGTATCTTGACAAGGAAAAGTCTCCATAATATACTTAGCTGTCACAGGACATTCTTCCTCTCTGTTGTGAATACAGTTAACTGAGGGAAATGTTGAGGCCATATGATTCCCTCACATTCAGTTGGCATTGTAGTGCTTCTTGATATAGAATCAATCTTGCTTTTACTTATTGCAAAGTTTTTTTTTTTTTTTTTGCTTTGAGTTAAACAGAAGGTCATTTGAAAGAACTGAACATTATAGTTTAAGTTGCTTTCACAACATCTTGGGTTTGGACAAAATTCAAACCTTGCTATGAATGAAAATAATTTATATTTTCTACAATAGTACCAAACTTGCAGTTCTCTACATGTTCAGTGGCTGAAAAGTAAATATGAAATTAAAAGGTTTAGCAAATAGATTCATGGTGAAAATGATTAATTATCACTAAAAAAAGATAAATTACTCAACAGCATCTCTAAAATAGACATCTCAACTGTACTGATAATATAGCATTAAAAAATACTGTTGTGATAAACAAAAAGAGAGTCTGCAATTTATTAAGAGGTAAACTTTAGTATATAAATTTCTGTATGAATCATTTTTGCTTATTGAATATTTGTATAATTTCTTTTCAAATTTTATTATGTTTTATAATTAGCAAGGTAGTAATTTTTCTTATATAATATATAGGTGGACCAAATGTAATTTTAAAAAAATATATTAAGATAAATACTTTACTCCAGCTCACACTAATTTTGCAAAGTAATTTTCTTTGAATGACTCTGAAAAATACTCATTGCTTTTATCTTCCCAATCTCATTTCAAAATTAGAATTGCTCTTCCTTAGTGCATGTGATCTTACCATGCCCTAATGTTAATCTCTGGTTTTATATGAGAATTGTATCTACTGTTGATAGTGTAATTTAGTATCTGTGACAATACCATATGTCAGAATTTAAATTGAAACTATAATTCACTTCTATGATACTAAAATGAGCACCTGTCTATTAGGTTCTAGACTTGAGACCAGAGATTCATTCTGAATTATCATTGAAGAGCTCTCCATTGATGGCAAAAATACCATGTTTAGTAGAATAAAGCAATGGCAAAATCCTATTACCAATTCACCAAAGTGATCTATTCCCTGTTAAAATAGATTGCAAATTTTTTCACCTTAAAATATAACCAAAGTGATTATTTTTCTAGAAATTGAATGAGGCTGAAATTATTGAGTTTGGTAAGCTGCTATAAAAACTGAGGCCAAAATGATTTGAAGAAACAGCTTGAGAAAAGTGCAATGCTTTTTAGTCATCTTCATGCCTATATATGTGTTTGTCTGGGCTGCTCTTAAAAAACAGGTCAAAGAACTTAGTATCAGTTACCTGTGCAGTCCTTGATATTAAGCACCACATCACCTACACAAACTACATTATCTACAGGGACCTTGGGTATTACTAAGAAATCTCATTTGCCACCATACATATGCAAATTTTTATGTCCTGAGTATCATCATAAAGTGTTCCTTCCATTTTTTTCTTTACCTGGTGGCTCACCCATTCTTTATTCTTCAAAGAAGGAAAAGAACCTCCGTTCTCCTTCGGGTCTTTATTTTATTATCTCTGACCAAGAAATTACTGCCAGTTTCTCCAAACTTCCAGGTGATTACTCCAGCATAGAATGGGATAATATATTTATTTAAACACTAAAGACAAACATTAACTCAAACTTTGTATAAAATATTCTATATTTAGAGTTCTAGCCATAGAATTTTCCAGAGTAATTTGAGAAATATGACATTTTTCTAATAGCTTGATAGCTCAATGTCAGTGCTCATAAACTATTTCAAAAGAAAAAAAATGCAGGCAAGTTCTACTTGAGATTAGAAAGAGAAGATTCCTATAAAATCAAGATGTGATGTTATTTCTATTTCTTAAAGCAGATAATAGTACTTTAAAGCTTAATCTTCAAAATGTTTCCATCTGCTAGATTAAAAAAAATAACCTTAAATAAGTGGAATTTTCTTGCCAAGATCATTTGAAATTTTTTTATTAAAAATAATAAAAATGTTTTCTTCTGTTCCATAGGCTGCTTATTTTGACACAACAGTATTTTGTGTTTTTAAATTATTTACTTAAAAATAGACATAAAGTCACTTTTAAAAATGCTAACTTTTTTTCTGACAGTAATTTCTAATTTAATTAGGTTTTCCGTGCTGCTGATGATTAAGAATAAATAAAATGGTTAGGAACCAAGATGTTTATTTCACCTCATATACAATTGACTCTCAAGTTGAAGGTTCAGGTAAGATGAACATAAAGTTTAGACTTTTAAACCCAAAATAAAACTCATTTTAAATTTTTTTTTCTACATCCTCTCTTTGGTTTTCCTTTCTCTGCTTCTCTCTGAAAAACGAAAACAAAAACAAAACAAACAAACAGAAACACTTTACTACTGAGTACTTATGCCTAGAAAACATTGAACCATTAATTCTCCTTTATCCTCTTTACTAAAGTTACTAAAAATTACCTATGTAAAACGAAGGCTTTACTTTTTTTAAAAAAATAAAGATTTAATACTGTTGAATTGTATACCTAAAACTTACTGGATTTCATTAACCAATGTCACCATAATAAAAGCAGAAAGAAAGAAAGAAAGAAAGAAAGAAAGAAAGAAAGAAAGAAAGAAAGAAAGAAAGAAAGAAAGAAAGAAAGAAAGAAAGAAATCAGGAGGAACTGACATATTAAAAAATTTGTACCCATAAAAAGTAAAGATTTATTTGTATAAACAATTATTATTGTCATGATCTTACCATTTAGCTAGCTATGCAGTACTTGCTTTTTCTTCTACAGTAATCCCCGTTTCTTAATGGTGGATATGTTCCAAGACCTTCAATGGATGCCTGAAATTGTGGATAGTATATATTATGTTTTTTTCTATACATACATACCTATGATAAAATGTATTTCATAAATTAGGCACAGTAAGATATTAACAACCATAACTAATAATAAAATAGAACAATTATAATAATACACTTAAGAAAAATTGTGTAAATGTGCTTTCTCTCTACTTCTCTTATTCTCTCTCTCTCTCTCTCTCTCTCTCTCTCTCTCTCTCTCTCTCTCTCTCTCTCTCTCTCTATCTTTCTGAATCCTCACTCCCCCTCTCAGGAACTGTTCAATCTCAGCCAGTGTGTTCCGGCAGACAAAGGATGATTCATGTCACAAGCAGGACAGAGTGGACAGTGAGAGATTTTATGCTACTCAGTAAAGATGCAGAAATTAAAACTTGTCAATTATTTCTGGAATTTCCTATTCAGTATTTTAGGGCCACAGTTGATCCCAGGTAACTGTAACCGCAGTAGAGGGGGGACTATTGTATTTCCCTTTTTTCTCTCCCTCTCACATTGTTTTTTGTCCTTTCTACTTCATGTATTTTTTTTCTTCTTTCCCTTCATCCTACCATCAGGTAATTCAGCAGCAAGTTTATAAAAGCATATTTTCTTGAGTCACAAATAAGCAAATGGCTTACAAATAGGTAGATAGTTGGAACTTGGTCATGGTTGGGGTATTGGGTACAGAGAACATATAAAAAAACATACAGATATGAATTGGAAAGGGCAAAGAGAAAGAGGCAACATCAATTAATCTTCTTCAAGTACTTTACTTTTTAACTAGATATGTGAATATATGACCAAGACAGATAATGTGACACTATATATAGCCTTTAGATAGAAGCAAGAATGGGAGACAGAGTACAAGAAGTGATTCCAGTGTAACAGAGCCCAGTTATTAATAGGCCACACAATAGGATTATGGTAGGTAAAGGGGCAAGCTTAGCAACTTGCCTTACTTTCCCTTTGTTGGGACAGGAAATGAGTTTTAGTTTATTTGTTTCAATCTGTGCTGTCTTAGTGGCAGTGCTGTTAAATTTCCTGTGATGGGCCGTACAAGATATCAGTAAGCTACTTTTAGGACACTGCACACCAATTTACACCCAAAGTTGTTTGTGGCTCCCTCAAGGACTTTGGGGAAGATCCAGGGAAGACCTTTGATTCACTGCTGCCCAGGTCTGAGACAGGAGACTTTACATACAAAAAAGTAAACCTGCTTCAGATAGCCAACTCTTCATCTACAAGGGTCCCAATACTCATGCTACAAGGACAGACTGACAGGGTTCAGTATCATCTCTGATGGTGTCTCCCCTACTTTGGCAGCTATGTGGATCCTGGAAAAGGCCTTCTAGTGGTGGCAGTGACCTGATTCCATATTCTCCAACATGATCTCCTGAACTTCTGTTGCTGCTTTAGATTATTTTTAATAGGCTCATAAAACAGCAATAAAGTGGGTGGTGTACAATGTTGAAAGTGAGGATGGCAGAAAGAAAAACAGAAGCAATGAGGATCATGGGTTGCACTCTACAAAGGCTGATCCACACCAACATATATCTCAATGTTATTTCTGCAAATATTGTGGACCCAGAGACTTAAAGGACTTAATCTGCTGTGTAATGAAAAGTCAAATGTGCAAATGTCATGGTTTCACATTCAGAACACTGTTCTGGGTGGATGATAAGAAAACATGCTAAAGGCCTAGTGAGTCATCTCTCAGTTTACTCTATGAACCAGTATTCCATGAAAACCTACACATCATATTCTAGTGCAAAGGACCACAGATCAATGATTCTGTACTATTTATTCTAAATTTACATGGGAGCTAGCTGAAGATATAAAGACTAAAATACAAGGAGCTTGATTTTTCCATCCACAATAAAGCATAGAAAAATATTACCTGCAACTCTAATCCAACAAACTTTTTTCTGAGAGCCTTTCAAGATCTAACAACTTAGCACTTAATCATGGCCATTATCCAGAGCCTTCTGTTTCAGATCACCCAGTTTTAAGTAGACTGCAATGACATACTTTTCTGAATCTTTCTGATAAAGCAAAACTTCCTTTTAGTTCAACTGAGTCACATTTTCCACCTGCATTGATTTAACTGGGTAAGAAAACCTCACTGGGTTCTCGAACCTCACTAGCCTGTTCATGCACACTAACCCTTGATTACTGTCCACTCCTCACATGAACTGAGTTTTTAATTGGCTTCTGAGCAGCTTTGACTTCCTAGTTCATAGTTCTTTTTATTCTTTTCATTCTAATCATTTATGTCTGGACTTTATACAATGAAGCAAATTTAGTTGTTCATTGAGACATCCTAGAGAAAAGATACTACCAGTCTAGTAACCTGTTCAGTTCAAGGAAGCATTAAATCTGCTGTTTTAATCATTCAACTTACCACAAATTTCTCAAGTACCAACTGTGTACTGAGTACTTATATTGACCAGAAACCTTAGGATAACTTGTTTATATAACTAGTATATTCAATATCTGGGATACACTTCATTCTAGCAAATTCCTAAAATAAGTTTTAAATAACAAACTTATGACTATGTTTTTTGCTTGCAAAAAAAACACTTATTCTTTGATAATATGTTTGTTCTCATATTATTTTAATTTTTCAATTGGAATATTAAATTCCATTTTATTAGTTACTGATTTCTGCCATTGTTCAATGAAATGATATAAATTTAAGATAATAAAACATTTATGAATAAATTCTCACTCATTAATTGAACAAGTATTTATTGATTTACTATATGTCAGAAACTTGTTTAATAAGATACTAAGAATGTAGTATTCTCTGCCCTGTTGAAGCTTTCAGGCAATTGGAGAATACAGAAGAGCAAAAGGATGGTTGCAACATGATAAAGGTCATAAAGAGGAGTAAAGACTTTATAAGCGCACATAAGGTAGATCTCTCTCCCACCCATGAGATAATCAGGGATGACTTCCTATAAGAATCTAAATAACATCAAAACAGAAACGTGAAGAATGATTATTAGATACTGGGTATAGGAGGAATATTCTAGGTAAGACAACAATAGTGTGCTGGAAGAATTTTGCAAAACAATTATTAAACATTTGTAGCTTGAAACAGTCTATGGTAGTGTCACTGTAGGGGTGATCTAGATCCATTGTTGCCGCAGATGCAATAAAAAATTACAGATCAGAAAATTTTAGGAAAAGTAGGATTTATTAAAGTATGTTTTGAGAGAGAAACAGACTATGCCAGAGAGGGCCACAGCACTGCAGGATTCTGAGAGTATACCTTATATTGTGGCCATGATGAGTTGTTACAGGAGTGGTACTAGACAATTGGCATGTGACGCCATTTTGACTGACATTTTGCTGTTATATAACCCCTTGTTTACAGTGCATGCAATTACCACAAATTCGGTCGATTATAATTAGATTCATGAATTTCAGAGCATATATATGATATTATAATGATGCTATGATGAGGCTAAGGTCAAGAAAGAACAGTGCAAGCACTGTGGCTAGACTAAACCAATGGTTATTTCTGTGTTTTTTACTTCCTTGTAATGATAATTTTTAGCCATAAAATGGGTGTTTCAGGGAAGTGTAAGGAAGGTCTCTGGGTTGGGCCTGCATTCCCTTGTATTCCCCCATTGCTCATTTCTACCTAATTGCCTAATTGTAGGAGCAGTTATCTGCAGGAATCAAGAAATGCTACAAATGAGGACCTTTCTGTCCTATGCCCTGACCTCCACCCTTCAGCTAATTACTAACACTCCACAGGAAGTGAGTGAGAGCATAGTAAACTAAGAAACTAAAAGTAGCCTGCATTGGTGAAGTGGTTAAAAATGAGGCTGGGAAAGGAAATCTTGAGGACCATGTAATCCATGGTAAGGGATCTGGAATTTGTCAGGAAGCAGACAGGGAAGAAATGAAAAGGTTTAAAGAAAGGAAGTCTTTATTCTGTTTGAACTTTTAAGTGCAAAATGTGACAGTAGTATGGAGAACATTCTGGACAACCACCATGTATTCTTTCTCAGAAACAAGATGTTAGGTAGTTAGTCAAACATGAATGATGGGGGGGACAAGGACTAGGAGCCAGCCTAGAGACCACTCAAAGAACACCATAATAGTAGTAGAATTCTGGGTAAGCACATGTGCACTAGGAATCATATAGCAGCCAAGTGTCAATCAAAATGACCTTGCTTGCCAATCGCTTAGAAATGCCTTTGGAACCACAGATCACAGCCCAGATATAATGCAGACATTCTAACTTCTGGGCCCTTTTTGTTCTTTTGTGACCCCTTTGGGCCTTTTATGTTGGTTATTTGTGGTTATAGCACTGTAACTGTGATGATGTACTACTGAAAAGGTCACAAAGATGTAGTAATGGGTTAAGGTTAAGAGCCTACGTGCTAATTGCTACGTCTCGCTTCTGGACACCTGCCTGCTTGAAAAGTTATTGTTTGATTATTACCCATGGGAACCTAACATTTTAAAAGTATGCTTTCTACTTCTGTACCCACCGCTTGCACAACCCACCTTTAGATTGACAGGTAGTGAATAGAAGAAATATAGACCTTTGTGATTAAGACAAAATGATTAATAGGATTTAGGCCTTAAAACCCTTGTACTTTTATGTTTCGGGGCTGCTCCTTTGGAAGGACAGCCGCCGGCTAATAAACTGCCTCTAATATCAGAGCACTCAGGTTGAGTCTGGTTATTCTGGTCACAACATAACCATGTGCCTTCTTGGGGCATGCTTCATCTTTCTCCACATACCTCCTTAGGGCATTCTTTGTCTTTCTAAAACATGCTTTTAATAAATCTTTTCTAAATCTCACTGACCTGTGATTTTTCACTGTGTCAATGAAGAAGAACCGAGGAAAAATGCTAAATATACTTCTACACCATCATCATTTCTCTCCGTACCTGCTACATTTGGGGCAATACTGAACCCCAATTCTAATGGCAACAAAGATAAGAGACATCAAATGACATGAAAAAATATTTAAAAAGCTTTCTCAATATGACAAGAGTACATTTGGGGCAGATTTCCTCCTATGGCATATTGTGATACTGTATGCTCTAACTGATGAGAAAGAAAAGTAAAACAGATTATGGTAATTGTTTCATCTGTTGTCACCTATAAGGCAATGCCCATAAATGAAAATCTTGTGTTGCAATTGTAGGGGAACAGAATTTGCCACCCCAAAATAAGCCTTAGGTATAAATTTTTTTAAGCTGGCTATTTTTAATAAAAGTAGACCTGAGAGAACCTCAGAAAATGAAATAGAAGTTACCCCTTATAATATATTTACATTTGTAAAGAAAATCTTCATTTGTAAGTGTGTTTCCCTAGAGAGGATGCCTTATCTCTAGAAACTCTTAACAATAAAGAAGACCTCGAGATAAATCTACATAACAACTTTATACTTTTTTATATATTTTTCCTGATATCCTTCCATTACTGATTTTCCCCACTCCCAACATCCTTTGTCTTTAGCTGAGGATGTTATTTAAAGTAATGGCTTCAGCCATGTTGGAGAGTTACTCAGTGTCTCTGGGTCTCTCCCATGTGTATAGAAGGTATACATGTTATTAAACTTTGCTTTGTTTTTCTCTTATTATTCTGTCTTTTATTTTAGGGATTTCTCAGCCAAAAACCCAGGAAGGTAGAAAAAAATTATTTTTTCTTCCGTAAACATTGACACAATGCCATTTTGAGCATTGAGGTCAAAGAGAAAGCCAGCCAACACGTCATTTATTTACCTTGTGGACAAAAAAAAAAAAAGGATTCTATAATAAAATAAAGTACAGTAACTGTATTGAAGACCTGATCACAAATTCCTAACTGGGTTGGTCATAGTGGTTAGTCATGCCTTTAAAAGGTTTACCTTTACCTTAAGCAAGCCCTCTCCATTGCTCTTGTGAGTCTAGATTAACAGATCTCTGAAATGCCAGTGTAATCCTCTTTTCCAAACTCCTGAAAGGTGTAACCACTCTCAAAGAAGCATGTAATCTTGTTAACTATCCAGTACCTTACTTTTTCCCACCTTCATGTAATCTTCCTTATATTCCTTCCTTAATTTCAAATGTATAAAAGCAACTGTGAAACTGTTTTTCTAGGGAGCATTTGAGCTCTTGTTCTCTGGCAATTATTGCCAGTTTGGCTTGAATAAATTCTTATAAAAATTCTCTACATGTTTAGATGTTTCTTATGTCAACAACCTACTATAAATATAATTCATTAACTGTGCTATATTTCACTAACAATTACTAATTAACTGGCAAAGACACCTATAAAGCTATTTTGGGGGGCCTTAATGGTAGTATTTGACCATGAAATTTAAAATAATGTTTAAAGAAATCTAAGATGGCTACCCTGTCCCAGAGGAATTTTTCCAACCTCCTCTCCATTGAACACTACCTTTTCCACATTCGGGAAACAAGACCTCCAAGTATCAATGTATAAATCTACCTACCTGCCTTCATTCAGGGCTCAGACTCTGGAGAGTGACTCCCCTGAGCCTGCCAGTGTAAATAAACCTCCTTTGATTCTTAGTTCGCTGAGTGCCACTTGGTTCTTCTGGGTACACAGGCCAAAATCCACAACATCATAAGCAATATGAATTATTTCACTGTAAATATTTATGATCATGATTTACTATTTATGATTCAATAACTTTCCTGGCTAAAAAAATGCATGAATTTTACAATAGACCCTTAGCATTTGCAAATTTAACATGTTTATGGTCTAGAGTCATTTAAAATTTTGCTAAAGCCCAAATATGAAATGCACATAATGCTGGGATGGTTTTTGTGTTGGAACCAGTCATTTACCTAGTGAATAAGCCTACTCAACAGCCTTACATCTGCATCTCAATAAGGCATTACTATTAGCCACTTTGGCACTGATAAACTTAATGGAAGAATTGAATAAATGGGGAAGCACCAAATTCTTGGCTAAGAAGTCTCAACATTTTAAAGATGTCAATGATCTAAAAATATAGATCTATAAATTCCCAACAAAATTCTAAGATAATTTTTTCAAACTAGATATGCTGACTCAAAATGATATATGAAAAAATAAATATGTAAGAAGAGGAAAGGAAATTGTAAAAAAGGGTATGAATGAGAGGAGCCTAGTGCTATCAGATACTATCACATATTATATAGTTATTGTAATTATAGAATGAGACACATAAATCTCGAGAGACAGATTAATGAAACAGAATAGAGAAGCCAAAAATAGACCCAAGTACATATGGAAATTTAGTACACAATACGGTGACATTGCAAATTGCAGATCAAAAGAAAATGTAAACATTAAAGTGAAGCCTTAAAAGTACTAGGAGAAAGTATAGTATAGTTTAAAAATAATGTTGGTACAGGAAAGGAGTTTGAAAACATGACACAGAATATAGAAACAATGGGAAATGAAACATGCAAATTTGAATGAATACAGTAAAATTTTCTGCAATATAAAGCATAAAAAACAAAGTATAAAGCAAATACATATGCTAGCAATGAAATATTTGCGACATGAAAAAAGAGATTTTTTAGTAATATATATAAAGAATAAATCACCAGAAAAAAAGAAAAATCCAATAGAAAATAGTCAAAGATCCTAATGACAGACTTCTCAGAAGAATAAAAATGTCTTTTAAGAATGTGAAAATATACTCAACTTTACTCATTATAAAGAAATGCAAATTTAAACTTCAAAGAGAATTTTCACTTTCAGATTGGCATAGAAACAGTATATGACACTTATATATTAGGTATGAGGGTAAATTGGTATAAATTTTTTAAAAGGCAATTCGACAATTTATATACAAATTTTAAATGCAGATGTCTTTTCACCCAGCAATTCTAATTTGAAATATATATTCCTCATGCACACACACACACACACACACACACACACACACACACAGACGAAGATATTTATTGTATCATTATTTGCAATAGTAAATATTCAAAATGAATTAAATGTTTATTGGTAGACAATGGTTTAATAAGTTATTGTGCATCCATATAACAGGACATTACGACATCATCAGTAAAAGGCAAAGCATATCTGTCAGGAATGAACAGTAGAATCTCTAAGATATAGTATTAAAGGGATAGAAGAATATAGAATTAAAGGGATAAAGGAGTACAGAATGGTATTGTTAAGTAGTTAGTCAGACATGAGCGACAGGAGCAAAGGCCCAGCTCTGTAACCATAGAAATTTCCCTTGAAGACCTTCCTTAAGTACCTCCCAGAAATACCTTTCTTTTAGGGTTATAAATTATGCCAAATTCTAGAGCACAAAGGCCATTAAAGCTGCTGGCTAAAACAGTCACAAACACATGCGCAGAAAGTACTACCCTAACCTGCCTATAACTTTGGCCCCATTATACCATCATTATAATATTGTGACTATGCCTGGAAGTTCATGAATCCAATTATAACAGACTATATTCTGGGTAAGCACATGCACAATAGGCAAATGTTATATAGCAGCCAACTGTCAGTCGAGGTGACCTCACATATGGGTCATCTAGAACATCTTATCATGGCTCATATAAACAGAACTTCCCACTTCTGTATTGTTACAGCTCTCTTTGTAAAAACCCTCTCCTCCCTCTGGGGTGTACTGTCTCATCTCTTCACCTCCCAAATTCTACAGGGCTGCAGCCTTCCCTATTGTGGCCCATTTCCTTCTAAAATGTACTTTCAATGAATCATAATTTTTCTGAATCTCTCCAACCTGTAATTATTTGCTGTGTTGGCAGGGAAAAAACAAGGGACAACACACAACGCCTCTGACTCTTTCTTCTCTCCCATGCTGCTAGAACAATGCCAGATTTCACATCACCCAGGAGTAATAGTATGTATAGTATATTACTATTGTGTGAAAGATATATATATTGAGAGAAAGAGAGAGAGAGAGAGAGAGAGAGATACAGAGATATAAATGTAAGTATGTGCAGAGAACACATTTGGAAGTGTTCTCTTATAGAGAACACAAGAAAGGAGTGAGGAAAAGAACAGATAAATAATAAATAAAGGACAGATTTTTTGTTTATTTTAAATATACACCTTTTATGGTAATTTTTGAGGGAGATCAAATGCAGTAACAGGAAAATTATAAGGTTTTAGGAGGTGTTTCAGTAAATGCAAAATGTGTTCACTGAGTGAAAGATACAACTTCAAAGTTGAAAACACTTTCATTACAGTACATGTCATCATCTTCATGATATATCTACTAAATGGTAGTGTATTAGTCAGTGTTCTTTGGAAAAATAGAACCAGTAGAATATATTACATAATTTGAAGGCTGAGATGTTCCATATCATGTTCTAGCTGGAGGCCCAGGAAAGGCAATGACATAGTTTCAGTCTAAATCCAAAGCCCTGAGGACTAGGGGAGTCAATGGTTTAAGTCCCAATTGGAGTTTGAAAGCCCAAGAAGGGGGCCAAAGACCTGGTCGAAGCCAGAAGGTCTGAGAACCAGGAGTCTTATTTCAGAAGAAAGAGATGGATGTGTCAGCTCAAGCAAGAGAGTAAATTCTCCCTTCCTTTGCTTTTTTTATCTGTTCAGGTCCTCAAGGGATTGGATGATGCCCACTGGCACTGGTGATGGTGATCTTTTCAGCCTACAGATTCAAAAGTTAATTAATCTCTTCTGGAGCCACCCTCACAAACATCTGAAAATGTTTTACCTAACATCTGGGCATTCCTTAGCCCAGTCAAGCTGACACATGAACCATCACAGGTAGGGATCATTATTATTTATAACCATCAACATGAGTGCATTCTTTGAGGGCTGGAACCATGTCTTCTCTTAATCTCCATTGAATTAATTGAGATTATCACAATGCCTAGCACATAGTAAGCACTCACTAAGTATCTATGGAATAAATGCATGAAAATTAAGTTAGAGTTCTGGTTATGATATGACATAATATGCATCTTTTCTTTCAAAGACACAATTTTTTATTTTTTGTTCTATAAATAACTTTGCTCATATTTTGTTAATATTTTCTTGTCCTTATGTGCATAGTTGACTCTTGAACAACTCTGGGATTAGGGGAGCTGCTCACCCTCAACTGGCTCCCTGCTTCCTGCACAGTCAAAATTTCACACAGAACTTCTGACTCCCCCAGAATTTTACTAATAGCCTACTGTTGACCAGAAGCCTTACCAATAACATGAACAGTCAATGAACACATGTTTTGTATGATATATATAGTATGTGTGTGTATTATATATATATATATATATATATATATATATATATATATATATATATATATATAATTAGATACTGTATTCTTATAATAGAGAAAAGAAAATGTTATTAAGGAAACCATAAGAAAAATACATTTACATTACTATATGTATTTATTTTAAAAATTGTGTATAAGAGAATTTATGCATTTTAAACCCATGTTTTTCAAGGGTCAACTGTATATAGTCAGTTTCTTTTTTTCAGTAACTCTTTACTATAGTTAGTAAGGGAAACTATCATGGTATTCAGAAATCTAGGTATTTATGATAATTTTAATATGGATCTTTTTTGCCAGACAAGGCTGTATGATAATGCTTACCAAAGGTGGTACAGAGACCACCTGAGAGGCTTGTTTAAAATGCAGATTGCTGGGCTCCACTTTCAGAGATTATGATTTGGTAGGTCTGGATTGATGTTTAAGCATATTAAAAAATTTTCTCAGGTAATTTTAATGGCTATTAAAATTGGGAAGCTACTGGTTTTCATTTTTTTCCCCTTAGGGACTTGATGAAAAAGACTATGATAGAACAACATGCCCAAGTTCACATAGCTAGCAAATCAGGTCTAGGAAACTCTGAAGTCTGCATTTACTGCTTTATTCTACAAACATTTTATATCTAAACTGTTCTGATACTGTTTGACCCTCTCATAATTATATACTCAATGATACTGGATCTCTCAAAAAAAAAACAAAAACAATAAAAACAAAAATTAAAACTTGTTTTGAAATAAAAATTAGTAATTGGGCACTGCCAAATATTTAGCAGAAGTTTTTTTTAAATTAAGATCCATAGTTCTCTTTTCAAATATGACATGTCTTAATTCAGCATCACAGATTTTGTTCATACATAGTAATTCTGGAAATCTGAACTGGATAATTGAGCAATATGTACCCAAATCAAAGGGAAAAAAAGCCACTTGTTTAGCCTGTATTTGGTAGTCTAGGATTGTGGCTTTGAAGTGCCTTTCAAACTTTAATAATAATTCTTGTCTTAGTGTTTGTGTTGCAGTGGCCAGATATGTGAACTCCAGAGTTTTAAATGCTATTGTGCTTCTGCTGTCATATCTGATGATATAACAATTGATCATCCAACTTAAAGAATGGGAAGAAAGCCTGAGGTCTATAGAGGTCAAAACAGCTACCATCAAAACCACGTTATATCATCATGACCCAACAGATAGTGGTACAGATCTGGATTGATCAGGTTCCCAGAAGATAATGATCTATCTAATGAAAAATAGTCCTGTAGGCAGGTAGGCTGTGAGGGGGAACTGAGAAATGAAAGAGAAACTACACCTGAAAAACTGTATGCTGACTCACAAAACAAACTCTACCTAAACAAGTCATAATTGGAAACTAGTGAAGCTTTAGCAATAACTCCTTCAGACCTGTGTTTTCTAGAGTAAACCACAAATAAATGGATGTAATATGAACAATTGTGACTCTGCGCAGGAGTGTGCATTCTAAAGATAAGTTCACTGACTGTTCCAACTACTTCTTAGTTTATAGATTTGGTCCAATTTCTGCCAAGACCATCCTATAACTAACTTCAGTTTCCAAAAGCCCCTAAATTCTCCTCCCTTAATTCCCTCCTTTCGAGTTATCCCATATTTTTCTTTTGTGCATTCTCCTTTGTTGAAGCAAGCGCAATAAACGTAACTTCGACTACTATTGTGCTCCTGGTAGTCTTTGGCTGGTTGTCTCTAATACCTTTGTTAACACAAATTAAGATCTCTAACAGAAATGGGTCTTCCAGTCATTCTTTTTTATCACATGTGGAAGCTGCGGAGAATGATGTACATTACATTTTCCGAGTGCATTTGTACTTGTGTTGTACTCCTGTATTGACTACTCTACTAACTGTACTATTCTATATTGCCAATTTCATTGCTGCTAAATTGTTCACTATATGTTTGTGCACATGATGCAAATTAGCTTCGTTAATATGCATTTTTAGGAATGTGAATTTGACCATATTCAATAATATTATTAGTATATTAATATTGATTCAGCCACTCTGAACTCAACAATGACTAAGCCATCGTTTTTTTCAGAAATGGTTTAAGTACTTAGAGATCTATAACTATGTAGCACCTTGCATAAGAAATATGCACTCTCTTTGCCTTACCTCACTAGACAGCCACTGATAGAAAACTTTAGTTAGTGTCCAATGTTGTCATTTTATCATCTTCCCTCAGAGAGAAATTTACTTTCAACAATGAAGATGCAAGAAATAATTTGTCAAAGATTATGTAAAAAAACCTGTCTCTTCCTTGTTTCTGTCTCTATCTCTCCATATACAGATAGACTGTCTGTACATACGCACACGCATACACATATACTTCTTCTCTTTAGAAAAGTAACCCTGTTATTATATTTTTTCTAGATTGATGGACTTATGATAAGTGGCTTTTTTATTATTTCTCTCCTGTAAGCAAGCCATTGTGGTGGCCTTATTAATTTATTTTCATAAAATCATGCAATGCTGAAACTAAAAGTGATATTAGTGAATATATCAGTCAGAGTTCTCCAGAGAAACTGAATTCATAGGATACACACACACACACACACACACACACACACACACACGTGTGCACGCACACACACCACACGGAATACCTTGGTGATATTGCAGAAGGTTCAGTTCCAGACCACTGCAATAAAGAGAATATGGCAATGAGTCACATGAATTTTTCAGTTTCCCACTGAATGTAAAAGTTATCTTTATACTATATTGTAGTCTATTAAGTATGCATAACACTGTCTAAAAAATGTATATACCTTTATTTAAAAAGGCTTTATTGCTAAAAAATGTTAACCATCATATGAGCCATCAGCGAGTCGCAATCTTTTTGCTGATGGAAGGTTTTCCTCAATGTTGATGAAAATGAAGTATCTATGAAGCACAATAAAGTAAATCACAGTAAAACAAGGTGTATATATATATATATATATATATATATATATATATATATATATATGTTAGATATCTATATAGAGACAAAAGATAGAAAGAGAAAGGGAAGAAGGAAGATAGGAGAGAGGAGGGATGAGTGCTTTATTATAAGGATTTCTCTTTTTAAAAAATTTAACTCACATAATGTTAGGAGCTTGTAAGTCCAAAATCTGTAAGTTAGGTCTAAGGTTGAAAATTCAGGCTAGAATTGGTGTTGCAGTCTTGAAAGAGAAATTTTTTTTTATCTCAGAAACCTCAGTTTTTGTTTTTAAGATCTTCAACTGATTAGTTTGGGCCCACCCACATTACTGAAGGTAATTTTTATTTAAAGTCAACTAATTATAGATGTTACCACATATACAGAATATTTTATAACAACATGAATATTAATGTTTAATTAAATAAATAAGTGCTATGTTCTAGATAAGTTGACACAAAATTAACCATCAAACCACCAAAGTGATTATCTAAACAAACTTAACTAATTTTATATAAAAGAATCTGAAGCCCACAGGGGGAAAAGAGATAGTTAGTCATCTAACTAATAAGTTTATGGAATACTAGATTTAGTATCCAAATCTATTCATATCACATTGAGAGTTCCCACCAATCACAAACCTTAGTGTGCACTGCTATATCTGTGGAAAGATAATAGTTTATAAGTATTTGTTGATCATGAAATTTCTTATGCTTGTGATTAATTTCTAAAGGTTATCCTGAGAGTGTTAAGAGGAACTTATTAAAGCATATAGTACATGGACCAAGTGAATGCTAGTACCAGGATACACGTGGTAAACTGGCTAAAATATTTGAAAGTCTTAAGAAATGAACTAAAATATTTGAAACACATGAAAATATTGTTAAGATTTTATATAACCTGAGTGACTAAATACCACTAAGTTACTTTTTATTTTACCTTCAAATTGCAATTCTATTTTAATAAAATTTCTGTATTTATATATAAAATATATTTTGTTTTACTCACATTTACTTACCTCACAAATCAGAAAATACTAAAATGTGTTATTTATAAAAATTTGTATTTTTCTCAACTAGGAATACTTAAAAACTTCCAGTGAGATTATATCATAAACTAGTTTCTAAACAATACTAACAAATTTGATGGAAAATATTTTTGTCAGGAAATAGAACTTCTAATAAAATAATGTGAGTTTGTTACACAGAGGGTGGCTTTAGAAACAAGAACATGATGCAGTGAGATGCTTAATATTCACCCTTTTAAACTGGAATCTGTAAATGAACTTGATACTGGATAAACAAGATAGAATGACTGATGTTTCAGTTTGCAGAAGTCGTGCAAACATTTATTAGTTACTTTAAGATTTAGTTAGAAAAAAAGGCTTTAGTTTCCTCAAAATGCTCAGTAAAAATACCAGTGGCAATTTATAAAATTACTCAGTGGATTACAAAGCAAAAAAGAAAGGAAAAACATGCCTTTTTTTAAAAAAAACTAAGCAAATATATAAACAAGAAAGTTTAAAACAAGGCAGTTGAACTTCTAATAGGATATGAAAAAAATGTTTGCTTATACTAGAAATAAGTATTATGAAAGTTAAAATGAGCAAACAATTTTTGGCCTACTATATTGTTAAATATTTAAAAATAATAATTTTAGAATTTGTAGGATTAGACACCTACACTTTTAGTGTTTGTAAATACTAAAAAAAAACTTTTAAAAAATTGCATCCTATTTTTCTTAACAATTTAATTCTTAGGAATTTATCTTAAGGATATTTCTGAATAAATGAACAAAAATAGATGTACAAAGATATGTTTATAATAATTAAAATTAATCAAAAAGCAGGAAAATTGTTCAGTAAGTGTGGTTTATTCATGCAATTAAATACTAGGCATCATTTAGAGTTGTATGTGAATATCAAAAAATACAAAGTCAAATTATAAAAACAGGCATAGCATATATTATTCAATTTTTAAAAAGTATGAATATGCATTGAAAAATGCTTGTAAATATATACAGCAAGGTGTTAGCAGTTAATCTACTTAAGCTGTGGGACTATGATATTTTTTGTTTTCTTCTTTTGCTTACCTTCATTTTACGTATTTTTAAATAAGTTATAGGAACATGAGTTTTCTTGTAATGGGGAAAATAATGGTTTATTTTTAAAAGATGCACTTAAGAAAAAAATATGTTACTAGGCAGTATATGATTATTTTTCAAACCAGAAACATACTGCTATTGGCTGAATTATGTCCTTCTGGCACCCAAATTCATACATTAAAGCCTTAACACACAATGCAACTATATTTGGAGATATGACTTTTAAGAGGTAATTAGGTTAAATGAGGTCATAAGGGTGGGATCTTAATTTGATGGGACTGGTGGCCTTATAAAAAGAGGAAGACAGAAAGAAATCCTCTCACCACACATACTCATGAAGAAAAGATCATGGGAGCACATGGTGAGAAGGCAACGACCTACAAATGTGGAAGAGAAATCTCATTAGAACCTGATCATACTGGTTGGTACCTGATCTCAGACTTCCAGAGCTGTAAAAAATGTTATTCAGTCTATGGTATTTTCTTACAGCAGCCTGATCAGACTAAGTGTTTTTAGTCATTTAACATGACTTTATGTCACTTGTAAATTTTACCCTGCTTACTCCCAAATTGATTTCAGTTGGTTAAAGTAGGGCTATAATTAACAAGATCTGTTAAGTCAAGGAAAATAATTTAGTCTAGACCCTGAAAAGAACATAATATTTGAAAGAGGTATGAGGTGGTATAAAGATGATGGTGGGAAAATATAAGCAATAACATAAAGATGGGCCACTATGAGACATGGTTAGGGGATAAGAAGCAGACCAATGTGAATATACAGGTGAAAGAAGACAAGCAAATGATTGGGCTCTCATTCTTCTTATAACATATCCTCTCAAAATTGTGTCTAAACATTCACAATGGACAAAAATAAGCTATCAAGTGTAATAATCTCCTTTGAAAGTTTATTGAACCGCATTTTGGTTTAACATATACTATCAATTTTTAAAATTTTTTAAATTGTACAGGGTAAAGGAATGGAAACTCTCTGATTATTTCTCATTACTGCATGTAAATCGATTATTATCTCGAAATAAAAAGTAAAAAAAATATTAAAGTCTCCAAAGTCTAAAATGGGAACTGGATTAATATTATGACAGTTTTACCTTAAAGCCATGTGTTATAGATAATTCTGGATTCTTTTGGAAGTACTAACTTGCATATATTTTGAAGAAATTAGATTGTTGAACAGGATTAGCAAAGGCTCAATTTACTCAGGTGTTCAGAGAAATAGTAATTCCTACTCTAAGCAGAGGCTATTGGGGTCTTTGTCATTAGGCCACCAATTAGAGTTCTGATTATGTATTTGGAAGACTTTGCTATTGCTTTCCAGTTTCATTTCAGTTTTAAAGATTCTCAGTTATATGCTATCTGAAATACATTATAAGAAGGCAATAGACATAAATGCAAAAGAAATACCAAGAGAACAAGGGAAGAAGACTATCCACTTACACATTTGACATTTTCTATGACTCTTGTGTTGGACATCTCCACCCAATCAGCAATTACCCGCTAAACTATGAACAGTCATTTCATTATTGAAGACCTGTATTTCTGAAAGAGAAAGAATCAGATGTATAAATTAAGCTCAGTGAAAAGGAAAAACCAATAATAAAGTTGAGAAAGTGAAAGTATTAAACTTTCATGATGCATCTAGTTTATACAGTGGTAACTACAAAAAGACTTGAGATGTCTGTTTTAGAAAGATACAAGTCAAAAATCCACAAATTTTACTTTAAAAAAGATATTTTAGCCCAATGTTAAGGGGCATCAACATGATTTAAAACCAATGCTTGGGAGAATGGATGGGAAAATGGTTGGATTGGTTTTCCATTAATGATGGGCTAAACATATTTGTTCATTTGACAAGCATTTAAGAAATTCTTACTAAGTTCTAAGCACAGTGGCACTAGAGATACAAAATAATATGTTTTCTTAACTAGGTATATAGCCAAAATATAGGCTTGGTCTCCAAAGTGGAATGAGTAATATGTTGGAGGGGAAGTGTTAGTGATGAAGAGGGAGTTGTTAGGGGCAACCAAGGCTTTATAAAGTATTACTAATTAAGCTTTTATGCCAGAAACTTTAGCTATTATATCTTTTAATTATTAAGCATGCAATGAGATGAGACTTACCTTCACTTTAGAGGAAACTTAAGTTCGGAGTTAATTAATTATTTGACTAAGATCACGGAACTTGCAAACAGTTGACCATGAACTTGAACTATATCTGCCTAATTCTAAAACCTATTATTTCTGACTATACTACACATCATGCCTTTAGCTGA
The DNA here is from genome assembly GCA_004027375.1 of Macroglossus sobrinus. Lineage (NCBI taxonomy): Eukaryota > Metazoa > Chordata > Mammalia > Chiroptera > Pteropodidae > Macroglossus > Macroglossus sobrinus. The sequence continues at coordinate 671,694 of PVKZ01000594.1, forward strand.
TTACAATTAAGTTATGCAGTTATTTAGCTTCTTGTTTAATCCTCCCCCCAGAATTTAAGTTTAAGAACAAGAATCTGTCTTATTCATTGCTATATGTCCAGTGTATAGATCAGTATACCATATAGTTGAAATTTATTCACATTTGTTGAGTTAATTGAATATACACATCACAATTTATTTTATTATTATCAATATTGTTATTTTAAGCTAATTCAAAGAGGGGTGTGCATACTTCAGTGAGAACTGTGTAAAGCAATCCATTAGGTTGTAAGAAAAAAGACTGTTAGAAGTTATATGTATATTTCTTTCATCTTTCAAAATTTCTATTTTTGTGTTTTATATGTACATATAATATTGATATAGTAGCACCTAAACATAACTGATATATCAATAAATATACATATATTTGGGGCACATAATTAAAACTTGTTACTAATAGGTATGTGTCGTCAAAAAATTTAAAGAACATTGATTCAAAAGGAAAAGTAAAGGAAAAGACATGTAAGTAAACATCTACCACTTAATATTCTATGCAATGTGGTATGTGTGTCTACACAAATTATTTTAGGTGCTGTAGGGAGAGAGCAGAAGGTTACTTTTTCTTGGGTTTGTGATAGTGATGATGTGTGTGGGTGGCGGGGGTTGTTAGTAGAATAAGTAGGTAGAAAGAAATTCATGGAGAAAGTGATGTTTTTAAAATGGAATCCTATGGGATGGAATGGTATGGTGGGGATTTTTAGAAACAGAAATACTAACATTTGAAAAGGCATAGATATGTGAAAATCTTTGAAAATCTTACAGCAGGATGAAAATCTGCAGCAGGATGAAGAGCAAGAGGCTAGAAGGGAGGCACAGATGCCATGCTGAGGACTTTGGAATTTATCCTAAAGTCCATAAGATTGAAATATACGTTCAAAGCATCAAATGTTGAGTGATGAAACAGGAATCTGATCTTAGAGTCCCTGGAATCACAATTAAAAGGAATTTCGACTTATGCTTTAGAAAAAAGGAGCCACTGTATCATTTTAAGCTGGGGAGAAATATGCTACATTTACATTTTAGGTAAAAGGTTATTCTAGAAACCAAGTGAATAATGGCTAGCAAGGAGAAAAGCTAGAGACAAAAGCAATTTCATGTGATTTTACCCATGGTTAACAAACAAACAAACAATCAAACAAAAAACAAAAATTCACTTTCAATTAGACAACTTTTAAAGATAACTTCAAAATGAACTCCTGAAACAGATGAATCAAATGTCTTCTCTCTATATTATTGTCTATTGTTTATGTCTAGCAAATGTTTTCCATTCCTTTTTAATACAACCCTACCAACAATTCAATGCAATTCTTTCTTTTTTGTTCCTCATTAATTTGTGGGAAATACTTAGGTTACTATTTTCTAAGTCACCTCCTCTTACACCCAATTTGGTCTGACAGCTTTCCTCTCTGCTCTTTGAAACTGATGCCCACTTAAGTTCTCTACTGTTCCATGACCAGCCATTCTATAACCTTGCCAGAAAAAAAATTAACTCTATCCTGGTGTCTAAAATGCCCTCTATAACTCTGCCATGCAACACAATCATGATGATGATATAAATATTTATTTGGCTGAAGATAAGTGAGGCAGAACCCATGAAATTCTCAAGAGCCAGTTTAATATGCTGCTTCTGTCATTCTTGGGTCACTGCAGGGCTGAATGCATAATTAAAAGACTGGCATAATAATTCTAATTAGCAAGAAGTTGTGCAAGAAGGAATTACATTTTTGAAATTATGATAACAAGTTATTTGGCCATGTATATATCTTAGATTTTGTGAGATGGTGATAGAGGCCATGCCAATGTAACTGACTGTGGAACTGACATATTTGATTGGACAGATTCTCTGCAGGTTGTTTTGATTGTGAATTGTGGAGATGGAGGTACAGGCCTTTGGTTTTGAAGAGCAGCAGTGAGTAGAAATATTGCCTTTGAGTCTAGACAAGTCATATAACTGAGATTTTTTAAAAAATCTTTTATTCTGCTAACTCCATCATGACTGCTCAGTTTGCAAATCTTATGCTTAGCCAATTGCTATTAGGGAACCAACTAAATGGAGAGGACTCATTTAACTGACACAAAAGAGCTCTGAGAGTCTCCTTTCCCCAACCTCATTCTGCCTAAATTACCATAAGATGAACATGCATTTATTTTTGTAATAATAATTAGCATTATTATGGCTCAAACTTTTCAAGAGCAGTAATATTTCATCCTTAAATCTCTAAGGCTCAGCAAGGTAGGTCAGTACTTTTTTCCTTATAACAAGTTAAAAAACTGAGACACCCTGGGATTAAAATGGATATGACTTACTCTGAATCACAGTGCTCGGTTTAAAGCCCAAGAGAAGAGACCCAATTCTGGGTTCAGACCAATGAGTAGTATTCCCTCATCACATGAGTTTTGGGGTTTGTATTAATTTTATTTTATAATACTGTGGCTGCTGCTATCTAAGAGCAATTTTCCATAGATCTGAGAAAGTTTCAAATCCATCATGTTAAGCAACATTCTAAAGTTATTTCTTCCTTTTTAGCTTTGTGATTTATCTTTAATTGCCCATAGACACTCAAAGCACATAAATCTAGGTATTACTAGCATGTACAACAATGTTTTTATTGCACATTTTTGAACAAAATAATTAACTTAGGAAAATATAGAAAATGAGTCAAGCTGGAAAGAGCAAAAAAATTACAACAAAAAAATCTTTCCTTAAAACTTGGTCAACATAAAGGGTGCTATAGACACCAAAATGTGCTATATATTTATATACCTTAAATACTTTGGTAAATACCTCTGTTATTCTCTAGTTTATTCAAACGGACAGATAACAAACCTTCAATATTTATACTTTTATCAATATATTAGAATTTTCTCATTTTAGTCAATGATGTGTTTTATTTTTATTTAGCCATTGATTACCTAATTTAGCTCCAAATGGTCCTGACTTTCCTGGAAAGATTGTCCAAAGAAAACAGTCATTTTTTAAAACACCTTTACTATGTTACCTTGTAACACTTATAATAACTTCCCTTGAAGCCATCTCATTTTTCAGGATAATCAAGGCCATCGATGCATTTTTTAGGCCCATATTCATGAATTAGCTTGGACTCTGAGTATATGTCAGATTGTTGCTAATATATAGTAAAATATGAAGGTTCCTGTTGCTATTGATTTCTCATCATTCTCTATTCATTTTTACTACAAGCAGTAAAAATAGCTGCTGTATTCTTTGATTTCTTTTTCTTTTTTCAATTCTTCATTATGAAATTATTTGAGGTCTAAATTAGTGTTCATAGTCTACAGCTAAGTTACATAAACCACAATATTTCAGTTAGTCTCTGTTACCCAATTTGCAGTGTCAAGGCATTTGCAAGAACACAAAGACCTAAGTTGGTAGAGATATTCAACTTAATCAATTTAATACACATTTATTGAATGTCTAAAATCCAATGTAGTGAGACAGAGACAGCTACAAATGGGATAGAATCTCTGAGCTCAATAAATTTACAGTTGGTTCAATATTCATTCAACAAATATGGCTGAGGAACTACTGTGTGTCAGGTACAATTTTAGGAGATAAAAGCAATAAATAAAACACTGAGAAATACCTGTCCTCAGGTAGCTTACAATCTAGTAGAGGAAGACAGATAAAAAAGAAATAAGAAAAACAGACAGATGTTCATAAGTGCTATGTAGAAAAAATAAATAAAAGTAAAAATAAAGTGAGATATGGAGTGACAGTAAGAAGTGATTTGGGGAGGAGGTTTAATAACTAACCATAGTGTTTTATGGGATTAAAGTCTGGAGTTAAAAGATAACCTAGGAGCCCTGTGCTTCTCCTGGCATAAACAGAGATGAAGACATAATGGGACTGAGCTGGATGATCTCAAGGCAAATCAGAGTAGCAAAACTGTAAGCATTATTGGGAAAGAAGAGCTATCTATCTTTCTGTCTTTCCAGAAATAAGCAGAGGTCTGCTCCCACCTCACTCCCTACAGAATGACAAAGATGATGTGGAGGTCACAGAAGAGGGGATTATCTGGTGTATCCAGAGTTTCTAAACATTCCCTTTCCTCCTGTGGGTGGAAGTGTGGGAAATGAAAATGACCTATCATCCTGTGAATAAAAACATCATGTTAAGTACATTATATAACAGAATTTTCTGAATTCTATGATAGAAACACAAAGATACCACATGGGAATAGAGAGAAAACAAAGATTCATCCTTACTGGAAGTTTTCATGGAGCCATTGACATCCTAAAAAATGAGTAGTTATAACCATCATCTTTATTTTAAAGGAGATAATTTTGCCTTTCAGTCTGCTAGACATCCTTGCACAGCCATACAGCAAGCAGATACTCTGTAGTAGTTTCTTATATGATTTGTGTCAAAAACAGCTCCAAAATTATACCTTCTGTGGTCTGAATTTTGATGTAGATGAATACACAGAAATGTGTTCTGATGTTTCAAATCTAATGAGCTATATACATGGTTAAAAAGCTATGAATATTTTATTTGGCAATATTCTTAAAAATCACTAATCTAGATTTTTTGTGGTTGCTTTAATTATTATTTTTGTCTTATTGAAATATAATAGACAATTAGTTGCTTATATTTACATCGTACAATTCAACAAGCTTTTTAAAATTATAGTTGGCATACAATAATATATTAATTTCAGTTGTACAGCATAGTGGTTAGAGATCTATATAACTCACAAAGTAATCACCTCACTAAATGTAGTACCCTTCTTCTCTTACATATTTATTGCAATATTATTAACTATTTTCCTTATGTTACACTTCATATCTCCATGACTATTTTGTAACTATCCATTCGTACTTCTTAATTCCATTATCCCTTTTCTTCATCCCAACTCTCCTGTCATCTAGTAACCCCCAAAATATTCTCTGTATGCATGAGTTTACTTCCATTTTTGTTGTTGTTGTTTATTTTGTTCTTTAGATTCCATATGTATGTGAAATCATGTGATATTTGTCTTTATCAGACCCATTTTATTCAGCACAGTACCCTCTACTTCCATCAAGGCAATATATTTTTCCATTCCCTTCCTTTTAGTCTGTGTGTGTCTCTTAAGTTGAAGTGAGTCTCATGTAGGCAGTATGTGTAAGGATCTTGATTTCTTATCCATGCAGCCACCCTATCTTTTGGTTGGAGCAGTTAATTCTTCCCCATTTGAGTTACTTGTTGATAAGAATGTAGTTATTACCATTCTTTATTCATATTTTGGATACATGTTTTTTTCTTCTTCTTCTTAAAGAAATCCCTCTAACATTTCCTCTAATACTAGCTTGCTGTTGATAAATTCTTTTAGCTTATTTTATGTCTGAGAAGCTCTTTATACTCGACTCCAAATGATAGCTTTGCTGGATAAAGAATATTAGGTTATAGATCCTGAATTTTCATCATAGTGAAGATTTTGTGCCACACCCTTCTGTCCTGTATACTTTCTTTTGAGAAATCAACTGCCAGTCTTATGAGTGCTCTCTTCTAGGTAACTCACTGATTTTCACTTGCCGCTTTTAAGATTCTCTTCTTGTATTTAACCTTTGGCATTTTAATTATGATGTGTCTTGGTGTGGGTTTCTTTGGGTTCCTCTTTGGGACAATCTGACTTTCCTGGGATTGTACGTCTATTTCCTTCACAAGGCTAAGAAAGTTCTCCATCATTATTTCTTCAAATAGCTCTTCAATTTCTTGTTCTACCCTCCACTCTGTTAATTCCTTCTAATGTACTCTTCATCTCAGATAATGTGTTCATTTCTACCTGGTTTCTTTTTAAAATATCCATTCTCTTTTTTATGTTTTTTAAATCTCTTTGTTAAAGTTATCACTGAGTTCATCTACACTTCTCCTAAGTTCATTGAGCATCTTTATAACCAGTGTTTTGAACTTTGCATGTTAGATTGCTTAACTCCATTATTCCTGGATCTCTGTTCTGTTCTCTCATATGGTTTCTGCTTTTTTGTTTTCCCATTTTGTCTGCCTTTCCATGTCTGTTTCTATGTACTAAGCAAAGGTCTTAAGTCTCCTGGTCTTACTAGAGTGACTTTGTGTAATAGATGTCTCGTGGCACAGTCCTGAAAAAGGTCCATCTGCAGGCCAAGTTTAGCCCCAGCCTGTGCCCCTCTGGGGCCATTCATTAAGAGTCAGCAAGCAATTCACAAATGTTCTGCTTATATTTGCCTCTCAAGGCCACACCAGAAACTGAGGCCAGCTGCCACCAGTGTGAGTCTAGGCACTGCTCAGCAAGGGGCGCCTGACTGACGCGCCAAGGACACAACTGGATGTGGCTTTGTGGCTGCCTGACTCTGCCTGATCATTTCCTGCTCTAACGAGGTAGTTCTTTACTGCACCCTCCCACCCTTACCCAGGACTCTCTGGTTAACGCAACAATCTGAAAACCCGCTTAAACAATTAAGCCTATTTCCTTATAGTTTAGCAACCAATGTTCTCCTTCTGTTCTCCTTCCTGATATGGAATATCTATAGCTGTGTAGAAATGCAGAAGTACAAGATTGTATAAAAGTGTCCACCATGTTACAGTCATGGCTCAGCATTTATACAAGAATCTGCTGAGTTAATGTCAGCATCAATAAATGCTGCTTCCTGCTTATAACCTCGGTGTCCCATCTCTCCATTTGAGAATCCTGCAACAGCTTGTATGGGGCCCTGAGCTGGCGGAGGCAGTTTCAGGGAATCCTCTGGGTGGAGCAACCTCGGTTATCCAATTTGATGATGGTTCAGCTATGGCAATACTGTGTCATCACACTAGGAAGGGGAAGAGCTCAACAGAGGAACAATGGATACTGCCAACACTTCTGCCTGGGAGATAGCCTTGTCTCTGTTCCTCACTCCAACAACTCAATATCTACCTGTAAGTCCCTGATGCCTCTCAAGGAACAGACCAAGCGCTATTGCTCAGAGCAAGCCGGTTCATCACTGCAAATGTCCGCTCACAGACATGGCCACTTTAAAAGGTGTCTGCAGCTGCCGCAGCCTGTGTCCCACCCAGCCGCTAGGTACCAGGCAGCCTCATGTCTTCACCCGCTCCTACATTCTACCATTTGCAGGTTGATTATTTATTTTTCTTCCTAGTTGTAGTGCTTCTGCTCATCTAGATCCCAGGTGACATTACTTACTGTTTGTTCCTTGTTTCTGTCATAGCTTTGATGTGGTCACAAAGGGATGAACAAAGCCTCTGTCATCTACGCTATTTTCCCCTCCTCCTAATCTAGATTTCTGTTTTAATTTTTGCAATAAGATCTAGGTTAGCCCCTGTATCCAGAATAAATTTAAAATCAAATTTATGTTCAGTGAAAATAAAGCTATGTCAATAGAAACTAGATCAAGATTAGTCATAACAACTACCATTTATTGCATGCCAGTTACTTTGCACACTTTATTGCTAAGCTTCATAAAGCTCTGAAAAGTTAATAATATTCTCATTTTCATTTTAGAGATGAGCTTCTCTTACAAAGATTTTAAATGACTCACCTGAAATCACACAGTTAATATGTGACAAGACTGGAATGTGATCCCTGATAGTGTACTTTTTCAGCTACATCGTGCTGCCAAGAAGAGTGTCCCAAATGTTAGCACCACATCAGTTGGTTTTAAAGGCTATACATCTTATACATTAGTGATAGAAACAAGGTTGACATTTCAAGTCCCATCCCAGATGAGTTTGCCTAATGTTCAGCTGTCTCTACCACCACTACCACCACGTGAATGGTAAGGCACCTCAGAAGTTATTTGTTGTAACCAATAATAAAAAAATATATATTTGTTTTACTGAAAACCCCAGGAAGTATCTCAAAGACAGTAAATGGTGAAACCAGGACTTAAATTTCCATAAAACTAAGTAAACTCTACAAGGAGTTTTGTTAGTTACCTCAGAATACTGTTAAACAGTGATAATTATGGCATAATGTATCAATTTTGGAAACTCAGGCTTATTTTCTTCTCATTTTATATGCAAGTTCTTAAAATGGAGCATAATAATGGACATAAATTTACTTACAATACTCACATTTACCCAGCCATACAACAAGCAGTTTGCAGAGCCCTTTCATTTGCTTTTCATAATGACATGAGGTGTGCAGCACATATCATCTCAGGTTTTTGATCCTGGGAACTAAATCTCAAGTTTAAATAATTTAGCGAGGTTGCACAGCTAGTGAACCCGAGTCTTTTTTATATGTAGCTCAGCAGTCTTTCTTTACAGTATGTTGTTCCTTAGGCCTGTATAATCTTGATTCATCATTTGTTTCAACAGAACATCATCATCTGTGCAATTCATCATAGTACAATAATCATTATTCAAGGTATCTGCTCTTACAGTGGTCTTTCCATGCTTATTTGTTTATTGTCTCATACCTCAGTCTGAGTTAGTTGCTATGGCAACAGGCACTATAGAGATGCACAAGATAAATAATGGATTATGACTCTTCACAGGTGTCCAGCTAGGATACCTTTAATGAGAAGCCATTACAAAATTGAAATTATATATATATATATATATATATATATATATATATATATGTTGAAATTGTTCATTTATAAGCAGGTATGTCTATCATAAAAAGGCCAGGTGAGTTCTGTTCCAGTTAAGAAAACACTTTAGGGAAGTTACTTAAGCTTTGTACTTAGCAGAATAATTAAACTAGTTTCCCTTTATTGCTTTTAAAGTTGTCAAAACTAAAAGCCTCACAAACACTAATGACCTCATGTTTTGCTTTGTCCCTTTCAGCTCTGATCAGATATGGCTTAAATTTTGCACTATAACAAGCTCCTGTGTGTCTTGATATATACATTTTATGGGCAGATTTTAACAGGATTTTGGCAAATGGCAATATCTATAGATGAGGAAGTCCATGGGTGTGAGAAGCCTGGAATTCATTTTATCCACAAAATAGTTGAAGATGCAGAGTATGCTTTTCCAAGTGAAGAAAAGATGAAAGAACACATGGGAGCTGCTTCAGGAGTTTGAAGACTCATCATATAGAAGAAGAAACTTATTCTGTAGCTCTCTGAAATGCAAAAAGAGAACCAAAGTGTAGAAATGACTGCAACACTGATAGCTTGCCAATATAGACATGGCTGTCTAGTGGCATGGTGAGCTCCTAGAGAGGATTCTTGGAGAGTGGGATGCTTGGGGGAAAGAAACTGCTGGGATCCCTTTAGAGTTACCCAGTTCTCACATAATAATTATGAAAACTTATCGAACTCCCATATGTTTTATATATTTCAGCTCATTTAATCCTCATGAAAACCTTAGTAAGTAGATACTATTATATAAATAAGGAAACTGAGGGACAACAAAATTAGGTAATTTTCCCAGGGACATTTAAAGGTATGGTGGATTTACTATTCAAACCCAAATAACTTGGTATCACAACCAAAGCTGTTAACTACTATGCCTCAGCATTGTATAAACAGAGTGGTACATTGATTCTATGGGACACTATTTCAAAATAGCCCTACTCAAGATCTTGTGCCTATTAGTAGTCTCACTTTTACCAGTGATGTTATATATTATAATTATGTCCAATGTCTGAAATTCAACTTGATGCTGAAAGTACAACTACTATCATTGTATGTGTGTGTCTCTGTGTATTGAGGAAGCAGTCTGAGAAATTTAGGTTATTAAAAATAAATCATATTCTGTTTGTGATTCAGGACTCTGTCTTCTGTACACTTCTCTTCTCTATCAACACTTTCTCCTGAGGCAATTCATCCTTTTATGGCTTTAAATATAATCTGTATGTTGATGATTCCTCAAATTTAAATTTCTAGCCCTGACAGCTAGAGAAGCTATGACTTTCAGACACATTTATATACTTGTCTGTTTATCATAGATGTCCAACTGAGATGTTTAAAACTCATTTTTTTCTAAAAGTTAATCTATTCTTTATGCACATTGACTTTTACCATAAATATATTTTTCTTCTGTGTTTTTTTTAAATTGAACTTTGCCATTTTACATTATAGTGATATATAATGAACATGATTTTACAAGTTAGATTTTAATTTTCTAACGTAACTCAAACCACATTACTGTAAGCTGTGTTAAGTGCCAATTATTTCATATATTTTTTTCAGCTTTGAAACTGGACATATACTCTCTACAAGATATAACGTTTCAGAGTTAGGCTGAAAAGTAGAAAGACATGATAAGCTATCATTCTATACACTCTTTGTTCTTATTTTGTAATAATATAATCATCATTTAGGAGGAAAAATAGTTATACATAAGAAGCTTGAGAACATGTGAATCTTGTTGCAAAACATAAACCTTAAAATTAGACATATCTGGGTTTAAGCTGTCATTTACTAGCTGTGTAACATTAAACAAGTTGCTTAACATCTGAGACTCATTTCCTGATTTGTAAATTGAACATAATATTATAAGGTTGTATTGAAATGAAATGAAATATTCTGGACATAGTAAGCTTGAAATAATTGTCACATTGTAAGCTTGAAATAATTATCCACCTTCCCTCTCAGCTCCCACTAATGTTCAATCACTCCAAAGAATATTGAATATTCTTCTGTTACAGAGTAAGAGTGAGAAAGTTGAATATGATAATGGAGGATTGATATAAACTCTCGACATTCTGGTTCAATGAGTTTTGTACCCTTAAACAATTAGTCTCCCCACTGCCCTTTAAAGCTTAAGTTTATTATATAAAAGGAACAACAACAACAACAACAACAACAACTTGGATTTTTACATATATATGTTGTGACTTATTTTGACTGATTTTAATCTATTAAATATTTGCTCTTTAAATGTGGTTTTGAAGTTTTGTTTTCTTTCTCATGATTTTATCAGGCTTGGAAGCAAAATCTGATTTTCGAAAAGATGTTATCAATTCTATATAGAAATCAATAAGAAAATAGAATATGCAGGACAAATACTACCTCACAGGTAAATTTTGATATCTAAAACACTATATTGTCTGCCTCCATCTGCATTGTTTATCTCAGCATATTCAGAATATCACAGATAGCTGAAAATAAACAAGATTCTTTCCTACTACTGGGCATTAGTAAGCTAATAACTTTAGAAATTTAATGAGGAACCCAAACTCAGAAAGAAACATAAAGATCACTGACTTCAGTTTTAAATGGATTTTCAGAAAAGGAAAAAGAGATTTGTAAGTTTGGCTTTTGCTCAAGTTAAATTTAACATCTTATGAGAACAAATGTGACAATTAAAAACAACCAAATGGTTACCTAGTTTAGAGAGCAGAAAGGAAAAAAATATAGAAAGTAACACCTTCTGTGGAAGAGAAAGAACAAATGGCAACACTAGATATATGGGACTACATCAACATAATTATTTTTTCAAAATAAAATGCCTTTGAAACTTGCAGCAAATATTACAAACTTGACAAAGTATGTTCTCTGATTTTTTCTTATACCTTATAAAAAAGACTAACAGGCAATTCAGGCATCATGTGCACCTTGGCTGTTCCTCATTATCTCTCAGCCAATTGACTTTTCCATTGCCACCACCCTACCCACCCCCCCACCATCTGTTCCTCTTAACATATATAGATTCCACTCATGAGACCACATTTTGTGATGAATATACCATAAAGCAACATATTTAGCCTAGCATTTATTGAGTGTTTTACAAATTATGGCCTAAGAAATATCTGTAACAGAATTACCTGGAGTGTTTTTTTGGTGGTGGTTGTTTTTTGCATTCTCAGGCTTCACCCCAGTCTTTCTAAATCAGAATTTTTGAGGCTGGAGCCTGACAATCTACATTTTAAACAAGCTTTTCTAGTAATTTCACCCAAGTTAAAGAATCAGATCACACAATGATCATTTATTTTAACTTCACAAGATTCAAATTACTGAGGTTTTCCTTTTCCAAAAATAGTTTTAACTACAAGGACAGAGTTGAAAGCTCTGAACTAGATGCTAGAAGACAAGAGACCAACTTCTGGCTCTAATGCTTCTTGACCATGTGATCTGGCTCTCAGTTTTCTCAACTATAAGACAAGACTAAATCACCTGCCCAGGCTATTTCAGAGAACTGGTGAGAAAACAAAAATTAATGGAAAGTGCTTTGGAAACTATAAATCTCTACAGAAATTCAAAGTACTATCATATTATATTCATTATACTTAAGACCATCTTCTGAAGACTGCCTCAGAAAAAATAAAGAGATGGTTTAGCTAAAAAAAGAAAAATTGTTTGTTAGGTGAAGTGTTGAAACCATGTAAAAGTTCTTAGCATGAAGGTTTTCCAGAAAAATTCTAACTAGTCCATTAAATCTAGTCACTGATTTATTCATACTATAAGTGCCAAGTCCCATGCTGGCTACTGGAGATACAGTGAGGAAAACATTATTCTTTCCCCAGGTCACAGCTACACATGAAGAGTCAGACACATAATGTATTAAAGAACACTGTGGCTATTAATACACAAAATGCTAGGAAGCAAATAGGCAAAAGACAAGGAAAAGTTCAAGAATGTTTTCATGAAAGTGATGATATAAGTAAGGGAGGGTCTTCAGGAAGAAGAAAGAGTATAAGAAAAGGCTTAGAGTTCTAAAAGTGCATTGTGGGTTTTGAGGGTAGAGAATAGTTTGGGATGGGTCATGCATAGAAAATTGTGTGGTTACAATGCTTTAATGCCTTGCTATTATGCTAATTAACTGTGTGATTCTCCTAGGATCTTCATTTGTTAAATGGAGACAAAAATAATAACTTGCAGAATTACTTTGAGAAATAAGTATAAAATCAAAGTAAGTATGAAATAATTATTATTACTAATGGCAGCATGAGCTCAACATTCTAATAATGATTAGGATTCATCTAAATAGTATAAAAGAAGAAATAATAGGTGAAAAATCATTGGTTCCCAATCTCTGAACATATACACTAGAAACACAATGTGTTCAAAATTACAGGTGTGTGATGGGCTTCAGAGCAGGGGTCAAATTAATTGCTAAAGAGCAGACAATTTGAAATACAACCATTAAAAACACTGAGCTCCAAAAATCTGCTTAGAGGATTGATATTATCAATTGTCAGCCCACTACCAGTAGGTAATCTGACTCAACATATATGAATGAGTCTCTGTAAGCCTTTATTTTTTAATTTGCTCAACACATTTATTAAACTCTTATATTCTAGGCACCATGATAGGCATTGGGGGCACAATGGTGGATATAAAACAATAACTATATCTGTCATCCCAATGTTTTTATTAAATCCATGCACATAACCGATGCATACTTGTTTCAATAACATTTTAGCTTGGAAAGTATATGGAAGTGTTTAGGAGTGCTTACTTTGGCAAAGATTAACTTTAATTCCATCTCCATCAATTTCCAGCTCAATGGTCTTAGTCAAATATATTGTCTGTTCTAAGACTAAATTTCTGCATTTGATAACTCAGTACTTAACTCATGTAAGTTTTGTGAAAAATAAATGAGGTGATTTATGTGAAGCACTTAGTATTATATATATATATATATATATATATATATATATATATATATATATATATATATATATAGTAAGCATCCTATAAATATTAGCTATTGATTTTTGGGTGCAGCTCTTTCTATAAAGATCAAACCTAGACCTCTTTTGGGTAGTAAAGCAGACTAGATAACATGAACAATTCTTTTGGGCAAGACAACTGAAAATGTTGAATAAAATACATTTTACAAATTATTTTTATTTGTGTATCTTTATTGGCAAAAAAAGGAGGAAAGGAAGAAAAACCCTTAAAAAACAAAAACAATGAAGGTAAAGCAAAAATTTAGGTGAAAAGGCTAGCTTTCACCTTAGACACATCTATAAATCCTGGTGACCTTGAGCATCAGTGTTTAATACCACTTGGTTGAGAGGCTTATAGACAAAGCCTAATATCCATGCAAGGAGGGGTGATCTGTAGGAGATCCTAGCATAAAACTTAGACATTACTGTAAGGATTTTAAGACCCTCATTATAAGGGTGCTCTAAAATTTCTCTCACCCCACAAAAAAGACAAATGGAAACTTGCCTATCTTAGTCTCAACATGAAGTTAAATAGGAAAAAAAAGTCTTGATTTAAAAATTTTAAACAAAAGCTGAACTGTGAGCAAGTTTGGAGTCTGAATTCACACTACCTATATGGTCTAAAAAACCTCCCAGTGAGAACTTATTTTATAATAGTTGCTGGTTGGAGATACTCCAGGCACTTGACAAAATCAAACTCAAACCCTCTCTGGAGAAACATGTCATCAACCGAGACCTCAAGGGTTTTCCACAGATGAAGTTCCAAGGAACATACATTTATAGTCAAAACCCACAAAGCATATAAAGATTATGTTTGGTTTGAATTGTGTCCCCTCAAAATTTATTTGTTGAAGTCTTAAGCCCTAGTAACTCAGAATATGATCTGATTTGAAAACAAAGTTGTTGCAGATGTAATTAGCTAAGTTAACACAAGGTCATACTGGAGTAGAATGGGCCCCTAATCTAATATGACTGGGGTCCTTATTAAAAAATTATGTGAAGAGAAAAAACAATATGAAGACACAGGGACAATGTCATCTAAATGGAATGCCAAAGATTTCCTGCAAACCACTAGAAACTGGGAGAGAGGCATAGTATAGATTTTACCTCATGGCTGTCAGAATGAACCACCCTTCAGACACCTTGATGTCAGACATCAAACCTCCAGAACTGTGATATAATAGAGTACTGTTGTTTAAGCCACAAGGTTTATAGTACTTCAGTATAGTAGCTCTAGAAAACTAGTAAAGACACAAAACACATCTAGAGTCAACATGTCTCCCCACTGCAAATATTTACTCCTGATTAAGAGGTCTTCACTTGTATTACATTACTGATATCTTTCTGCCCCTGGATGTATTCTCAGCTAGGGAGTAGGGTTAATGGAATAACTTCTCTAGTTCGAATATTTGTGAAAAATACTGAGGCATGCTTAGCTCAACAACTCCCCTCTTCATTGTGGGAGTGACTTGCTCTCAGAAAGCAGGTGTTTAATTCTGTTAATCCACCTGACACATGAATTCTCTTCTAGTTCAACATGTCCTAACACTGGCTAGGTGATTGTTCCTAATTCTGAAAGTCAAGATAAACAAGATTAACAAGGTTAAGAGACCTTAATTCATATAATAAAGATGAGTGATTGACCACTCATTTGATGTGTTTATCAATCTGTTAAGCAAAAACAGCAGGTAGCAGAATACAACCTAATCCAGACTACAGTTCTTAGAATTATCAAACTTAGGCTGTAAAATACTTAAAATTACTATGTTTGAGAAAGGAATTTGAAACCAAGAGCATGCCAAAGAAATAAGAAGCCATCAAAATGAATGTTTTCAGAAAAAAAGAAACTGAAACACTACCAGTAACAGATCTCCACCAAAGGATATTCTGAAGGTCAAAGAGAAATCTTTCCTGAAAGAGGTGCTGAGATTCCCATAGAAATTGTGATTTAAGAAATCGGTAAATTTGTGTGCATATCTAGGCAGACATTGACTGCATAAACATTAATAAAACTGCCCAATTTATTGTATTAGCAAAATCAAAGTAAATCTAAAATCTATAAAAATAGCATGTCATTTTGAAGGGAGTGATGTAAATTAAGTTCCCTAAAATCCTTGCACTGTTTGAAGGAGAGTAAAGAAGTTGATTGACTTTAGACTTTGTTAAGATGCATATTAACCTTTTGAAGAAATATGAAATGTGACCCAAATGTCCCAGTCAGTCAAAAATAAGACAATAAAGAAGAAAAAACACCAGTGAAAAAGCAGGATAAATAGAAACCTATAACTAGGTGGTAGAAATAAATCCTAATTATATCTATGATCACTGTAAATTTAAATGAATTAAAATCTCTAGTTAAAAGACAAAGATAGTCAGACTACATAAAAAATAAAATGCAGCTATATGCTACTTAGAAAGACATATGAGAAACATAATGACACAGGAAGGCCAAAATTAATAAATCAGAAAAGATATATTAGGCAAATGCTAACCAAATGAAAGCCAGTATATTTAAACTGACAAAAAAGAAAATCTATATATCTAAGTATTTGAATGGCATAACAGTCTTGACCTAATGAACTCAGAGATTGTATAATGCACAGTATTTTCAATCACACATGGGAAATTACAAAAATTGACCATGTGCTAGGTCATAAAACATGGTCTTAAATTTCACATAGAGATATCACATAGATTATATTATTTCATCATAATTCAATTACATTAGCACTTAGAAGACATTAAAAGTCTAAATATATGGATATGAATAGAAAAGCTTAATATCATATATATGCTAATTCTTCCTAAATCTTACTTTAGATTGATACAATTGCAATCAAAATTTATAAGGAGAGAGAGAGAGAGAGAGAGAGAGAGAGTGTGTGTGTGTGTGTGTGTGTGTGTGTGTGTGTGTGTGTGTGATTTGAGGATTTGATTCTAAGATTCCATTTTAGTTAATTTTATGTATCAAATTGAAGGGGCCACAGGGTGCCCAGATATTTGGTTAAACATTATTTCTGTGTGTGTCTGTGAGATGGTTGTTGAAAAACATTTTCATCTGATCGGTAGACTGAGGAAAGCAGATTGCCCTCCCCAATGTGGGTGGGCATTATCCAATCCCTGGAGGGGCTAAATAGAACATAAAGGTGGAGAATAGGAGAATTCTCACTCTCTGTGTGACTGGTTAAGCTGATAATCATTGTTCTCCTGCCCTTGGCCTGAGATTCACACCATTAGCTTTCCTGGTTCTAAGGCCTTAAGACTCAAAAAGGAGTTACACCACTGGTTCTTCTGGGTTTCCAGCTTGCAAATGGAAGTTTGTAGGACTTCTTGGTCTCCGTAATTATGTGAGCCAATTCTTGATAATAAATTTCTTTAGATTTGCATTTGTATATGTCTATCTGTCTGTCTATCATAATCTACTATATACTATTGGTTCTGTGTTTCTGTGTCTTTGGAGAACCTTGACTAATATAAATGTATATGAAAGGGAAAAGTACAGCTACAGCCAAAAAATCATGGCAAATACAAGGGGGTAAGGAAGTCTTGTATGAACAGATATAAAGATCATAATAAAGTAATTGTCAATAAGATAATGTAGCATTTTTTTAGGGATAGACAAATAGCCTTATGAGATAGTAAAAATCTTCTAGGAACAGATCATCACATATGTGGAAATCATTGATGATAGGGCTGTTATTGCTGATAAATGAGTAGAGCAAGGAATATCCAACAAATTACGCTTGGACAATTGACTATCCATATAAAAAAACATAAACTATATCCACACACAAAATCAGTTTTAGATTGATTAAAAATAAATATAAAAAGCAAAATTTGAAAACTTTGATAAGACAGCATAGAAAAAATATCTTTACAACTTTGTTATATGGAAGGACTTCTTAAATAAAATACTAACAATGCAAATGACAAGAAAAAATTTGACTATATAAAAATTAAGATCGCACAATTAAGGTTAAATAAGTAGGCATAAATTGAGAGAAGATACAACAATAAGAAAAAGATTTTTTAAATTAATGGAAAATAAGGAAACAAACAAGCATTTCATAGAAGAGGAATGTAAGAGACCAGCGACTACATGAAAAATGAAAGAGCAACCTCGTTAGTAATCAGGGAAACCAAATCAAACATGATATCACCTTAAACCCATTAAATTGATAAAAGAAAAAAAAACTATGTGTTATAAAGAATATGGAGAGATCAGAGCTTTTATACACTGCTGATATAAGTGGTACAACAATTTGGAAAACAATTTGTCACTGTTTTGTAAAAGTGAAGATATTCATACCATAGGACTTAGTGATTATATCTTCATGAATTCTCCCTGTTAATAAAAAGACATATAAAGAAAGTTCATAACAGCAAAATAAGAAGAAAAAAATAAGGAAATTTAACAACCAAATTTTAAAATACAGCAGAAGAGAAAAATATAATGAGCATATTGTATTATAGAACAAAATGATATACAGCTGTAAAAACAGGCACCATTAAATAATGATATTAATACAAGATCAAGCAAAAGCAAAAATTTAAAATATAAAAATTAAAGCAAATTTAGTATGATTACCTAAAGCATGATTCCATTTATATAAAGTTCAAAAACATATGAAATTAATCAACATTATTTAGGAATACAAACAAATGTGGTAAAAGTGTTTGAATGAAAACAAAAATTATTGTCATGTTTACTCAAGAAGAAGAATGGGGGTTATGGTAATGGGACTGAGGAAGGACAATGAAGGAAATATCCATATTCATGTTATTTTTTTTTCTTTTGAAAGCTAGGTAGTGAATAAATGGGCTGAATTAATTGTTATATGTGTGCGTACCAGTATGTGTGTGTGCATATATGTATGCATTTTTTAAAATTAATACTCTTATTTTTTTATAGCAGTCTTAAGTTCACAGCAAAATTGAGTGGAAAGTATGGAAGCTATCCACATACCACTGTTCTCACACATGAATAACTTCCCCTATTAACAACATGCTGAACCACCATGATATGTTTGTTATAATCAATGACCCCACATTTATACATTATCACCTAGAGCCCATAGTTTACATGAGAATTTACTCATGGTGTTGTAAATTCTGTGGGTTTGACAATTGTATGACATGTATCCACCATAATAACATCATACACAATAGTTTTATTGCACTAAAAATCTTTTGCTCTCTATTCATTTCTTCTTCTCCTCTAACCCATGGCAACCATTAATCTTACTGTCTCCAAAGTTTGACTTTTTCAGAATGTCATATAGTTTGAATCATACAATATGTCACCTTTGTAGATTGGGTTATTTCACTCAGCCATATGCATTTAAGTTTTCTATATGTCTTTTCATGGTAGTTCTTTGTGTGTGTGTATGCTGAATAATATTCTATTGTCTAGAAGGATCACAGTTTATTTATGTACTCACTTACTGAGGGACATCTTGGTTGTTTCCAAGTTTTGGCATCATGAATAAATCCCTTATAAACATATATGTGCAAGTTTTATGTGGACATAAGTTTGAATTCCTTTGGATAAATACCAAGAAGCAAATTATGCTTAATTTTTATTTATTTATTTATTTATTTATTTAGTTAGTTAGTTAGTTTACTGAGGTAACATTAGTTAATACAATTATATAATTTTCAGTCTCTGTTTGTCCTGCTCATTCGTTGCTTTTAGTTTTATATCCCACACATAAGTGATATCATGTGATTTTCAACTTTTTTAGTCTGGCTTATTTCACTTAGCATGATTATCTTGAGGTCCATCCAAGTTGTTGCAAAAGGCAGTATGTCATCTCTTTTTATGACTGAGTAATATTCCATTGTATATATGCACCACGACTTCTTTAGCCAATCATCTATTGTAAGACATTTAAGTTTTACTTCCAATTCCTGGCTACTGTGAATAATGCTGTTATGAACATCGGTGTGCAAATATATTTTTGGATATGAAGTTTCAAGCCTTTGAGGTAAATACCAAGTAGAGGGATTGCTGGATCATATGGTAAATCAACTCTTAGTTTTAAAAGGAACCTCCATACTGTTTTCCATAGTGTATGTACCAATTTGGAGTCCCACCAGCAGTGTATGAGGGTACCTTTCTCTTCACATCCTCTCCAACATTTGTTATTACTTGTCCTGTTGATTATAGTTATTCTAACAGGTATGAGATGTTATCTCATTATAGTTTTGATTTGCATTTCCCTAATAGCTAGTGCTGTTGAGCATCTTTTAATATATGTTTTTTGGCAATTTGTATGTCCTTTAGGGAGAAGTGTTTAGTCAGGTCATCTGCCCATTTTTTGATTGGATCATTTGTTGTTTTGTTGTTGTTGTTATTGAGTTGTATGAGTTCTCTGTATATTTTGGATATTAGACCTTATCAGAGGCATTGCTTGTAAATATATTTTCTCATTAGGATTATTCTCTCTTTACGTTGTTGAAAATTTCTTTTTCTGAGCAGAAGCTTATAACTTTGATGTAGTCTCATTCATTTATTTTAGCTTTTACTTCCCTTGCCTTTGAGATCAAATTCATAAAATCCTCTTTAAGGACAAGGTCTTTCAGTTTAATTCCTATGTTTTCCTCTATGCATTTTATCATTTCAGGTCTTATGTATAGGCCCTTAATCCATTTTGAGTTAATTTTGGTGTGTGGTGATAGACAACAGTCTAGTTTCATTTCTTTGCAGATGGCTTTTAGTTTTCCCAGCATCATTTATTGAAGAGGCATTCCTTTCTCCACTTTATGTTTTGGACTCCTTTTGTCAAAATTATTTGCCCACATCAATATAGGTTCACTTTCAAATTCTCAGTTCTGTTCCACTAGTCTGTGTGTATGTTTTGCTGCCAATGTCATGCATGCCATTATGATTACTGTCACTTTGTAGTGTAATTTAAAGTAAGGCAGAGTGATGCCTCCAGCCTCATTCTTTTCTCTAAGGATGGTTTTGGCAATTCGGGGTCTTTTGTGCTCCCATACAAATCTGAATATTTTATGTTATATTTCTTTTAAAAATGCCGATGAAATTTTGATGGGGATTGCATTAAATCTATATAATGCTTTAGGTAATATGGTCATTTTAACTATGCTGATTCTTCCAATCTAAGAACACGAAATATCTTTCAATTTCTTTCTATCTTCTATGATTTATTTGAATAAGGCATTGTAGTTTTCATTATATAGGTCTTTCACATATTTCATTAAAATTATGCCTATGTATTTTATTATTTTTGTTGCAATTGCAAAAGGAATTGTTTTTTCTACTTCTTTTTCTGACACTTCATTATTTGAGTATGGAAAACTATGGATTTTTGAACGTTAATATTGTATCCAGAGATTTTACTGTATTTGCTTATTGTTTCTAGTAGTGTTCTTGTGGAGTCTTTAGGGTTTTCTATATAAAGAATCATGTCATCTGCAAATAGTGACAGTTTGATTTCTTCATTTCCTATTCGGATGCCTTTTTATCTTTCTCTTTTGTGATTGCACTTGCTAGGAACTCCATTGTTATACTGAATAACAGTGGTGATAGTGGACAGCTTTGCCTTATTTGTGACCTTAGAGGGAAGGTTTTTGTTTTTCACCATTAAGTATAATGGTGACTGAGGGTTTGCCATATATGACCTTTATTATGTTAAGATACTTTTCTTCTATACCGATTTTGTTAAGTGTTTTGATCATAAATGGATGGTGTATCTTGTCAAAGGCTTTTTCTGCATCGACTGGTATGATTGCATGATTCTTATTTTTTAATTTGTTTATGTTGTGTATCACATTAATTGATTTGTGTATGTTGAACCATCCCTGTGCCTCTGAGATAAAGCCCACTTGAGCATGGAGTATAATCTTTTTAATATGTTGCTGTACTTGGTTTGCAAGTATTATATTTAGAATTTTTGCATCTGTGTTCATGAGAGATATTGGTCTGTAGTTTTTTTTGTGTGTGTGTTATCCTTATCAGGTTTTGATTGCAGAGTAATTGGCCTCATAAAATGATGAGAAGTATTGCCTTCTCTTCAATTTTTTGGAAGAATTGAGGAGAATAAGTATTAAATATTTAAAGAATATTTGGTAGAATTCACTGGTGAAGTCATCTGGTCCTGAGCTTTTACTTTTTGTTAGGTTTTTGGTGATTGTTTCAATTTCCATGCTGCTGATTGTTCTATTTTGATTTTCCCATTCTTTTTTATTCTGTCTCCAAAGGTTGTATCTTACTAAGTAATTGACAACTTCTTCTAAGTTATTAAACTTGGTGTCATGTACTTTTGCATAGTATTCTTATATGGTCCCTTGTATTTCTGCGATGTCAGTCTTAATTTTCTCTCTTTCATCCCTGATTTTGTTTATTTATGTCCTTTCTCTAATTTATTTTTAGTGAGTCTAGCCAGGGGTTTGTCAATTTTATTAACCTTCTCAAAGAATCAGCTTTTTGTTTCATTTATTGTTTCTATCCTTTTTGTTTGTTTGTTTGTTTTTAATTTCATTTATTTCTGTTCTAGTTTTGATGATTTTTTTTCCTTCTGCTCACCTTAGGCTTCATTTATTCTTTTTTTTTTTTCTTGGTTATTTAAGTTGAAGTGTTAAGTTGTTTATTTGGGCTCATTTTTGTTTTCGGAGATAGACTTGTAAGGATACAAACTTTCCTCTTATGACCACTTTTGCCATGTCCCCAAAGTTCTAATATGTTTTGATATCATTATAATTTGTTTCTATGTATCTCTTGATCTATCTTTTTATTTTTTCTCTGACACAGGTATTCTTCAGTAGCATGTTTTTTAATCTCTATGTTTTTGCGTTTCTTCCTGATTTTTTTGTAGTTGATCTCTAGTTTCTAGTTTCAAAGCATTATGATCAGAGAATATAGTCGGTATGATTTTAACCCTCTTACGTTTGTTGAGGCTATCTCTGTGTCCCAGAATGTGGTTGATTTTTGAGAATGTTCCACATGTACAAGAAAAGAGTGTATAAGCAGCTGTTTTGGGATGGAAGGCTCTATAAATGTCAATTATGTCAGTTGGTCTAATGTGTCATTTAAGGATGTTATTTCCTTTTGGATTTGCTGTTTGGATAATCTGTCTACATCTGACAATGAGGTATTTAGGTCCCCTACTATGATAAGTGTTTTGGTCTGTTTCTCCCTTTAGTTCTGTTAGTAATTGCTTTACATATTTCAGGACTTCTTGACAGGAAGCATATATATTAATAAATATTATGTCTTCTTGATGCATGATTGCCTTTATCATTATGAAGTGTCCCTTAGTATTTTCTTTACCTTTTTTATTTGAAGTCTACTTCATCTGATATTATTACTGCTCTTCCTGATTTTCTCTGAATGCCATTTGCTTGAAATGTCATTCTCCACCCTTTCACTTTGAGTCATATTTGTCTTAGGAGTTGAAATGTGTCTCCTGGAGGCAACATAAGGTTTTGTTTTCTTTTATGATCCATTCTGAAACTCTGTGCCTTTTTATTGGTGAGTTCAGTTCATTTATATTTAGGGTGAGTATTGAAATATGAGGTCTTCTTGTAGCCATTTTATCTTTTGTAGCTCAGTGTTTCCATTGCTTCCTTGTCTTTGTGTTTCTGTTTTCTTTATTTTGGTTGGCTTTTGTGAGTTTTCTCTCTGGTCCTTCTTGTTTTATGTTATATACTTATGATCTGAATCTTTGGTGTGTTGTTACCATTATGAATATGTAAAACTGTATATATATATATGTATATATACAGTTGTCCATTTTCTGTATATATATATACTGTATATATATATACAGTTGTCCATTTTCTCCTGCATGTGTCTTATCTCCATTTCCCTTTGCAAATTTGGATCTTTGAATGTCCCTCTTTTCAGTCATTGCTAGCTCAACTTGTCCCCATGTTTGCTCAATGTTCATTACTATCTTCTTATAATATTTCTGTTCTTATTATTTAAGCTGATAATGCCCTGTTCTTAGTAAGGGTTGCACTCCTCTGCTTCTATTTGCCTAATAGCCACTTTACTCCTAATTATGTATATTTTTTTTTGTCATTTTGTTTTAGATGAACTGAACTCTCTCAATATTTTCTGTAGGGCAGGCCTAGTAGTGGACAATTCTCTCAATTTTTGTGTGTCTGGATAGTCCTTTATTTCTCCTTCATATCTAAAAGAGAGCTTAGCTGAATACATTATTTTAGCTGATTACATTATTCTAGCTGGACACATTATTCTAGTTCCTTTCACTAATAGTTTAAATATTTAATTTCATTTCTTTCTGGCTTGTAAGGTTTGCACCGAGAAGTCTGAGGACAATCTGATGGGTTTACTTTATAAGTTACTGTTTTGTTTTTCTCCCTGGCTGCCCTGATATTTCTATCTTTGTCATTGATTTTTAATAATTTTTATACATTGTGTCTCAGTGAAGGTCTTCTTGGGTTGAGATAATTGGGTGTTCTGTTGACTTCTTGAATTCCAAGCTCCAGCTCATTCCTTAGATTTGGGAAATTCTCATCAATTATTTTCCTGAAAAAGGTTTCTAGCCCCTCCTCCTTTTCCTAGCCTTTGATAATGCCCATTATTCTTATATTTCTTCTCTAGATGGTATCAGTCAGTTCTTAAATTTATCTTTCTTTTGATTTATTTCTAGATTTCTGTCTTCAATATCACCAATCCTTTCCTCCATTTGGTCTACTCTATTTCCTAAGCTTGCTATTTCATTTTTCTACTTTTGAAGTGTGTTTTTTTTTAATCTCCAGAATATCTATTCTGTTCTTTTTGAGGGTTTAAATCTCCTTATTCTGCTCATCTAGTTGTTTTTTCAATTTCCGAAATTGTTGCTATAACTCATTTTGGAACTCACTGAGTTTTTTCAGAAGTGTCATCTTGAATTTTTTCTCATTTAAATTGCATATTTCTATGTCTGTAAGCTTATTTTTTTTGAAGATTTTTCTCTTCCTTTCTGAGATGCCTTGTCATCTTGATTGTTCATGGTGTTTAATGGACTATTTCTCCACTTGGGCATTAATAAAAGTGTATTCTGTTGTTTTTCCAGAAAGAAGATTTACTATGTAAAGGTCTCTCTTTAGCTTTTTGCAAAGAAGGCAGTTTTCTTTCTGTTTCCATGGGTGGCATCTAAGCTTCTTGGGTCCCTGATTCATATAAAGCTTTAAAAATGTCTTTTTATATTATGATAGATATTTACTCACACTTGCTACCCTCAGTTTCAGTTCCTGTCAGTGTTAGCAACAGTTTTTGGTTTTGTTTGCTCAGATTCTCCTGAGGCTCTGCGGTGTTATTTCTCGAAGGTTGGGCCCTCTGTATTGGGGGTTAGGAATGGTGGCTCAGCCTTGGTTTTGCAACTGTGGTCAGTAAAAATCAACTGTTGTTTCTCTGCTGGCCACTTCTCTGCTTTCTGCCCTGATGACTGGGCCCTTTTGCCAGCCAGCTACTGGGAGCTCACAACTTTCCCAGGCAGGGCTGTTCAGGGAACTCACCACACAAACCTGCCACTCCTTCTCCCCTCCCCTTCCATGTGCAGGGAGCTCCAATGGCTACATGAGGCAGCTTCTTTAGTTCTCCCAGTCCACTACCCAACATCCGGCATTCTGACATGTGATAGGTAGCTCTTATGAGTAGATCCCCCCCTCAGACACGCTGTTTGTGCAGTTTGGGTGTTTTTTGTTGAGTTTTAGATCTTCAGCTTATTGATGTTTCAAGGGGAGAGATATGGGGATATATCTCACTCCACCATGTTTCCAAAAATCCCCATTACATTTAATTTTGTAAACAACTGCCAAACTGTCTTTCAAAGTGGCTATAATTATTTGCATTCTCACCAGCAATGAATGAGAGTTTCTGCTTCTCCATATCCTTGTCAGTATTTGCTTTTGTCACTGTTGTGGGTTTTGGCCATTCTAATAGGTGTGTAGTGCTATCTATTGTTTTAATTTGCATTTCCCTATTGATATATGATGTTGAGTATCTTGTCACATGTTTATTTGCCATGTGTATATTTTCTTTGGTGAGATGTCTGTTTAGTTTTTTTTTTCCTCCCATTTTCGTACTGAGCTGTTTGATTTTTTATTCTTGAGTTTTAAGAATTTTTTGTGTATTTTGGATGACAGTTCTTTATCAGAGCTATCTTTTGCAAATATTTTCTCCCAATCTATGGCTTGTCTTCTCATTCTCTTGATACTGTCTTTCACATAGCAGATTTTTTTCATGTATGCTTTTTAAGTTTCCAATTTCTGGTTAAGAAATGAAAAGAAAAATCACCTCCATCTTAGAACTTCATTTTAGAATTTTAATTTATCTTTATTAATATCATTTTCAACTTATTGTGGAAGGTCTAGAAAGGTGATAAAACAAATCTATGCATTTTTGTACAGTTTGCATGCCCATTCTTCCTCATAATACACATAATGTACTTCCTTTCAATTTTATGAAAAACTCCATGTTTTCTTGTTATGTTATCTTGGTGTCTTGGCATATAATAATGTTTCTTACAGTAGTAAGGGGTCCCAGAGAAAGAATATTTATGGCTGAACATAACCTGTTACTACAATATATTAGCAAGCTAAATTGCCCAGGTCTACAGTGAATTGTATAAACATTCAACCCAATAGAGTAAGACTGCTTTGTAAAAACTCAAGTATGTTACCGTCTGATCTATCAGAATTCACAATCTTTTCCTTAGTGTATCTCTGTAAAGAACAGAATAGAATTTCAGAATGGTTTACACTGAATGTTAATGAAAAGGAAAGCTGCTGGCAAAGTCAAGGAATTCTTTTTGTTTTCTTTCACTTTCAGTAGTATAAGAAACTATACAGGTAGATTCTCTGCATTCTGCATACACAGGCTTTCATGAATGAAGTCCTTCCTCTACAAGTCATTCACCTTGCTGTCAGCTTCAATGTCAGTCTATTCAAAGTCTCTGTTTTCATAATAAAACCTGACCTAGCCTGACCATCACCTTCATGGTTCAGGAGTCACTTGAGAGCCAGCAAAGATGAGAGCTGGGTCTCTCCTGAATAACCCACTGACTGTGCCCAGTTGTATATAATTATATGTAGACACCATATATAATTATATGTAGTCCTCTTGGGATTCAGCAGATGCAAAAAGAGATGGACTTCTACCACAGTGTTAAAACATAAAGGATAATTCCTTATTATGTAAGCCACACAACTGTAGGATTGGACAACATGTCACTATTTAGTATTTGGACAGTAAACTGTTCAAAAATTTATTTCCTGTCCAGTGAGACATAGCTGAAGAGAAGGCTTTTTTTTTTTTTTTAACAGTTTCTGGACTTACCATCTTTAAGGCCATTTGTGGAAAGTCTGTGCTACTGAAAGCAGGCAACCTTGCTCTTGAGGTAGAGTTGCCATTAGTTGAATCAGCCTCTCTTAAGGGAGGTTTGGAAGTCAGCAGTTGCACCTTCCTGAATATCACATTCATGGCTATGTCATGTTCAAAATAATCTTGAAAACTTAAACCTCTTAGATTTTTAGTAGATTGTTTCTGGCATGAACGTTTTTGTAAGGGAAATACAGAGGTCTCTTAGTTAATTACAAATGTTAATTCCAAAGGTGAGAAAAGCTTTAGTTTGAGAAAAAGAGATATGCTAGAAGCTCTGGCTTCTTCTGACCTGTTGAATGGCTTTGAAATCACTGTGATGTTACACTGCTGGTTTTGTAAATCAGGATTTTACCTTGTTTGGCTTCTGACTGGGCCAGTCCCCACATGTCACCTGCCCCTCTTCTAGGCCTTAGGACTCCACAACTGTGTATAACTCTAAAAAGCTCCAAAACCAAGCACCATCAGCAACACTTCAAGGCATGTTGACTCTATTTTGCTACTGATGCTGATCCATAGTTCAACTGCACAATATTGCAATGATGAGAGAACATTTTCCAGTCAGCTTTTTAGCAATGTGGTACCTTTTCTGATAAAGCAAAAGGAAGTTACATTGTTTTCCTTGTTATTGTTTATAATAAAGTTTCTTTATTTTTTTACTCCTTTAGATAGTCAGACTGGCAGTCATTATATACATATAATCACTAACTACAAAGAGTTTTATTGCAAAGATATTGTTGAATGATGTGGTAGATTCAATTAATTTTAAGTAAATATTAATTTCTTTTTCTGTATACCTTTCTGAGTCAAGAATACTTCTTTACCCCTTTTAATGCCAGACTTGGCCAGTAACTTTCTGTGGCTATTGGAATGTAACTGGAAGTGACAGTGTGCTGGTTCTGGGCTTAGCCTTAAGAAGCATCTTGTGTTTCTATTTGGTCTTCTGGGAATTTCTAACTTCTAAAGGTACAAAAACACACCCCAGACAGCTGTTGACCATCCAGCCTGGACCTCAAATTAATAAATGTGACACAGAACTAAACTTAACCTAAAGCCTAAAGCAGAGGCACTCTAGACGAACTGTCCACCAAGCAGCAATATAAAGACTAATTGTTGCAAATTATAGAGATTGGAAGTGGTTTCTTATGCAGCATTATGTGGCAATAACTGATGAATACAAGTGTTATCTATAATTTAAAAAATATTTTTATTGAGATATAATTTACATTTCATACAATTCAAGCCTCTAATGAATATAATCCAGTGTTTTTTGAGTTGTGTGACTGTCATCCCCATTTAAGTTTAGAAAGTTTTCACCACCCTAAAAATAATTTCTATAGTCATTAGCAGTCATTTTGCACCCTCACTCCAGTTCTAGGCAAGTGCTATTCTAATTTCTATCTCTATAAATTGGCCTATTATGGATTTTCATATAAATGGAATCATATAATATGTGGTCTTTTATTTTACTTAACAAAACACTTTCCAGTTTCATCTATGTTGTAGCATGTATCAGTACTTCATTGTTTTCTATGGATACATAATATTCCATTGTATGGATACATAGCATTTTATTTACTCATATCTTAATTTTAAACAAGTCTAATGAATGTTATTTCTATAGAAACATAAAGATATTAATAAAACATTGTAGTGTACACATGCTAATAAACATTTTTTTTTAGAAATGTCAGCCTGAAACAGACCCAGGTTCTGTTCAACCCAGTATTATTTTTATGAGAGATAGATTGAAAGTTATTAGCTTATTTTCTAAGACATTATGCTCAGAAGTTAGTTATGTATATTGAACATCCACACCTCTTAAAAATAATTTAATATTTTATCAAACATTGAGTTAATTAACCCCTCTGTAACGTAGTTCTATTGTATTATTGTTCAATAACTCGTTTCACAAATACTGTGAATGTTTTTCAGTACCCTCATAACAAAGCATTGCTATAATATTGAGAGAGAAAAGATGTACTAGAAATAAATAATAGAAATAATTCGGGTTCCATCTCTTGCAAGTCATTTGAGAGTGGGTAATTCATGTACCTATAGTCTCCAAAAAAATAGTGGGCATTTTTTAAGCACTAGGTGTCAGTAAATGATATTCCTAGCACTTGACATATATTTTTCGATTTATTTCTCACAATAATCTCAAGACCAAAGTAACATTAACATATTCCCATTTCAAAGATAAAGAAATTGAGTCGGAGTCTACGGCCATATCACTGAACATGCCTGATCTCATCTTATCTTGGAAGCTAAGCAAGGTTGGGCCTGTTAATTCTTGGATGGAAGGCCATGTAGGAATACCAGGTACTGTAAGCATAAAAAAAAAAAAGAAATTGAGTCAGAGAGATTAAGTGACTTGTCGAAGGTTAACACCTATCACCTGTATTTAGAAACCTCTGACTCTCAACCCAACTCTAGTGGCAACTGACCACAAATATCTCTCAGCCACCATTCACCTACCTATGGAAGTAAGTTAATACCTATGTGATCTTCACAGCAGAGTGATAGTGTGTATAAAGTATACAGAAATATATAGGATAGCTAGGAATAGATAAACACAGATTGTCTTCAGTGATGGGTTTCTTTAAGTTATACACAGGGAAATAGGAGAGAAAAAAAATGAGCATCTCCATGATCATTCTGTGTCTCAGTAACATTTTAGGATGGGATTTACAATAGGTCTCACAGATAATTGGCAAAATAGTTTATCATCATTTGGGGTATATTCTGAGCACTAGTCTCCTGAATGCTCTTGTTTTTCCTCCAACTTAGTCTGCAGTCATCTAACATGGAACAGTCCTCTTGGGCAGTTTCATGTAAAGACACATCAGATGAAAATGGCCCTCCCTATCAAGACAGTGCATGGGTAGAACTCCTGGGCATAAGCTTTGGCATTGTAATGCAGAAAGAACAGCTTGGGGCACTTTTCTCAGAAGGGCGCTGTAGATCTTGTAGGTATTTAAGACTTCCTGGGCTCCTCTCTGGGGTAAAGTGCTTCAGGGTAAAATGCAAAGCAGTAAACTAAATAGAAGATTATAGCTTTCTTCTCTTCTTCTTTCCCATTAAATTACAACCTCAAGGAAAGCCAAGAGTAAAGTATAGCACTTACCTGTTCCAGAAAAATAATAAAAATGTATAATTTTTTAACTTTACAAAACAATATATTTCCTGGACTTTAGGTTTTGAAAAAAATATTATTAACCAATACTATACCTGGTTAGAGAGGCAATAAATACGGTATTGTAGTACAGTGTGGATAGACCTGAGTTTGAATCCTTGCTTTACCTCCTCTACATATATATTTTCTCCTTATTTCTTCTTTGGGCACCAAGTTTGGGATTTGGGAAAGAGAGATGCAAAAACAGTAGTTACCTGAGGAATATGAGCAGATAAATTAATGGTAGCAGGCAAGGATAAGTGTAATGACAGAAAGGAAAGAAGACTAAACAGGAAGAAGAGAAACAAGCTTTGTAACTCAAGAGGAACAAGATGGTTTGGGATTGGAGTAGAGTGATGACTGGCATAGAAAATAATTGTGAGGGTTTGAATCATTACTATTGTGCTGGCTGGAAAATTACTGTTTGCTGTTGCCCATAGGAACATAACATTCTAACGATAAGCTTTCTGCTTCTGTACCCCCACTTGCACACTCAACCTGTGGGTCAACAGGTAGTGAATGGAAAAAAAAATAGACTTGTGTTCAGACAGAATGAAGAATGGGATTTTGGGCTTAAAAACCCTGTACCTCTACATTTCGGGGCTGCTTAATTTGGAGACTGTATACCCCTGGCAGACCCAGCTGGCTGAATAAAGAGCGTGTTTCCTATAACTCACTGAGCTCTGGTGGTCCATGTGTCTTTCGGGGGCTGGCGGCTACAACATTTGGAGGCCCCAGTGAGATCTCAGGGAGTGGCCCTGGGATCTAAGACTAGATGGGTCTCCTAGGTGGTTGCTGTCCCTGTTATGGGTTTAAGGGAGTCTTTCCAGGGCCCTTGAATGCCGTGACAGGGTTAATGTAAACATCAAGGATGCAATTTTTAGGACACGCTCTTTGTTCCTGGTCCCAACGAGAATCTAGAATCTCTGAGGCCTTGATGTCTGGATAAAAGGTACCTTTCTGTTTCTGTTGACTGGTCATTGGGGGTCCATGGAGAGACTGGACACAGTCATATCTCCCAGACCATGGCCAGGCCATAGGATGCTGCCTCCTCTGCCCTGTTATTGGGTTCTATTGTCTTTGGTCTTATCTAGGTTGTAGGTAGAGGACTTCTCTAAGTCCATTTACACCTCAGTAATTGCTCTCGTTTGAGTGTCTGCTTTGTATTTTGTGTTTTCTGTGCAAGTGATGGGAGGAAGCCCAAGTTCACAGAAGACACCCTTGGGGTGTCTACTGCGGCATTTCAAAGAGGGGTTTGTAGAGGAAGCTAATTATGGCATAAAGTTTTCTCCAAGCAGACTAAGAGTATTGTGTAAAGTTGAGTGGCTGTCTTTTGATGTAAACTGTCCCCTTGAGGGTTCTTTTGGCAGGGGTTAATGAGGAATATTTGGAAGATTGTCATGGGAGATCCCAGACATCCTGATCAGTTTTCCTACATTGATCAATAGTTAAATCTTGTTCAGAACCCCGCCTCCTTGGCCTCGTCAGTGTGCCCTTTCTCTGGAGGCACGAGTCTTAGTTGTGGGTATCCTGAAACATGCAGCAACTGAATCTCCAAGATAGCCCAGTCTCTTAGTCCTCCAATCTCCACCAGAGGACAGTGACCTTCCCCCACCCTATAATCCAGGATAAGAGAGGCCCAATAACACCACCTTACCTCCTTGGAGGTGGGCAGGTAACCCCTATGGGCCTTCTGCTCCTGCTCTGGGTGGGGCACCAGCCAATACCACCACCCAGGCCATTCTCCCCTTGCAAGACGTACCACCCCAGGGGCATCACACAGGCAGGTCCTTTATAGTTTAAGTACCTTTCTCAATTGGTGACCTATACAACTGGAAGGCACAGAATTCGCCTTTCTCTGAGAAACCTCAAGCATTAATGGGACTCTTAGAAAGTGTCTTTCAGACTCACTGCCTCACCTGGGACAATTGCCAACAGCTTTTAATTATCCACTTGACTCAGAAGGGCACAGACGCATTCGGACTAAAACACAAAAGATAGCTGTGGGAGAGAGGAAAGTTGAGGAAGCAGGGGAACAGATTGAGGAGGAATTTTCCTCCACCCACCCAGACTGGGGACACAATTCTCAGGCAGGGAGAATGGCATTAGATAAGTACCACCAGATTCTACTTAGGGAAATTAGGATGGCTGCTCATCAGCCAACTAATCTTTCTAAGGTAACTGAAGTTATATAGGAAAGGACCTCAGGAATCCTCTGGAGCATTTCTTGAATGAGGCGTACCGGGTATACACCCCCATTGATCCTGAGGCCCCTGAAAACCAGCAAGCAATTAATATAGCTTTTGCTATTCAGGCAGCCCCTGATATCCAGCGTAAATTACAAAAAATAAATTAGAAGGTTTTGCAGGGATGAACCTGTCCCAACTTGTTGAGGTAGCCCAGAAGGTGTTCAAACCAGGGAGGCACCAGATGACCCCAAACATATGGCTAAAATCCAAAGCTACTGTCATCAACTTAGTCAATCTATTTTCAGACCCAGACGCTGAGACCCCCATTCATGACTGCATAGATTTCACTGACACTGTATGTTACTTGGGGCCAGACCTCAAAGACTCCCCTCTGCCTGAGGCTGATGAAGTTCTGTTCACAGATGGGAACAGCTTCATGCAGGAAGGAAGGAGATATGCTGGGGAAGTGGTTATAACTCTAACTGGCACCATCTGGTCACAAGCTCTTCCCCATAAGACTTCTGCTTAAAAGACAGAACTCATAGTTCTCACTGAGGCACTAAGATGGGGAAAGGATAAGGCAGTCATAATATACACTGACAGCCGATATGCCTTTGCCACTGCTCATGTACACGGAGACATCTACAAGAAAAGAGGGCTTCTGACTTCAGCTAGGAAGGACATTAAGAACAAGGAGGATATCTTAGCCTTACTAAAAAGTATATAATGCCTAAGGCTCTTGCTATTGTTTTTTGTAAAGGGCATCAAAAAGGACTAGTCCTGAGGCTGAGGAAAACCGATGAGCCAATGCAGAGACAGAAACAGCGGCCACAAGGCCAGTGTGGCCCCCACTACATCTACTGACTGTTGTTTCTTACCCAGAATTGCCACCATCTCTGACCTATATGGTGGAAGTAACATATATTTTCAAGATAAGGGAGCCACTAGGAACCAACAGAGGTGGTGGATGACCCCAGATGGAAAAAATCAGGCTCTCACGGGCCCTTGGAAGGACTCTCCTCCACCAACTATACCAAAACACACACCTAGGGTGAACTAAGATGCTCCAGAAAGGGAAAAAAAACTGCAGGGAAGATTGCCTCATGATGCCCAGCTTGTGCCCAAGTTAATCCAAAGAAAGGAAAGATAGAAAAACCTAGGTGTAGGGAAAGAGGAACTTATCTAGGGTTCCACTGGGAAATAGATTTCACTGAGGTAACCCCGACTGTGGGGGGCTACAAGTATTTACTTGTTTTTATAGACACCTCTTCAGGATGGGTAGAGGCCTTCCCCACCAGGAAAGAGACTGCCTTCGTAGTTACTATGAAACTACTAGAAGAAATTCTTCCTTGAATTGGTCTCTCTTGGACTTTAAGGTCAGATGACAGGTCAGCCTTCATAGCAAAGGTATCGCAACAATTGGCTAGCTATCTAAATTTACAATGGAAACTCCACTGCGCCTACCGGCCCCAAAGTTCTGGTCAAGTAGAGCAAATAAATTGAACCCTAAAAGAGACATTAGTCAAGTTAAGATTAGAAACTGGTGGGACTTCGGTATATCTTCTCCCTTTTGCTCTTCTCCGAGTCAGGTGTACTCCATATATTAATGGATTCACCCCATTTAAAATTTTCTTTGGAAAACCCCACCTTTAGTACCTAGAATAGAAGATGAGAAAAAGGGAGAACTACGTAACTTTGTCTTATTTAAGTCTTTACAGGCCTTTCAAAGTGTACATAAGGATATTTAGTCCCAGGTTTGTGCTGCCCACTTAGTCCTGGGGGACAGACTTCCCCATCAGTTTCAGCCTGTGGATTCTGTGTGGATCCAGAAGTTTACTTCCAAGGGACTAGAATCCAAATGAACAGGACCCTTCACTGTCTACCTGACAATGCCCACTGTAGTTAAAGTAGATTGCATCCCATCATGGATTCATCACTCCCATGTGAAGGCAACACAAAAGTGGACAGCTCAGGAAGATGGGTCCTTAAGACTAAGACTCAAGCATACAGAAGTCTAACCCTCTGTTTCTTTTTTTTCCTCTTTAGCCCAGACATTCAACCAGCCACCACCAAAACCAGAAAGAGACAAGACTGCTGGTTGTGCCTAAAACCATAAACCCCCTTACTATGTCAGAGTAAGAACTACCCTAAACTTAACTGAGCTCAGCAAGCTAGAACTTCAAGTTGATTCACTAGCAGAAGTAGTCCTTCAGAATAGAAGAGGTTTAAATGTATTATTCTTAGAACAAGATAGATTATGTATGGCTCTAGGTGAAACCTATTGCTTCTATACCAATAACTCTGGAATAATTAAAAAAAAGGTTATGACTAGTACAGAGAAATTTAGGTGTCAGAGAAAAACAAAGACTAAAATCAAATAACTGGTTTCATAGGATGTTCAGTTAGTCACCATGGCTAACAACCCTTCTATCTGCTGTAGCTGGGCCTTTAATTCTCCTCCTCCTCTTGTTAACTTTTAGCCCATGTTTCCTCAATTTCTTGTTTACATATAACAGAAAGAAAATTAATTCATTAGACTTTTAGTATTACAAAATAGAGGCTATGAACAAATTTCACATGAATAATCAAGGATTTGATTTTCCACTAAGACCAGTGGGGAATGTGCTGGCTGGAAAATTACTGTTTGGTTATCGTCCTTGGGAACATAGGCTATCACCCATAGGAACATGACATTCTAACAATAAGCTTTCTGCTCTGTATTCCTGCTTGCAACCTGTGGGTCAACCGGTAGTGAATAGAAGAAAAATAGACCTTTGATTTCAGACAGAATGAAGAATGAGATTTTGGGCTTAAAAATCCTGTACGTCTACATATCGGGGCTGCTTAATTTGGGGTATGCGTACCCCTGGTAGACCCAGCTGACTGAATAAAGAGCATGTTTCCTATAACTCACTGAGTTCTGGTGGTCTGTGTGTCTCTCAGGGGCTGGTGGCTACAACACTATCACAGCTTCCTAAAATGGTCTGCCTGACTTCATTTGACCCCCGTTCCAAAGTATCTTCCAAAATTTGAGAATGGCTGCCCATTGGGTTCAGTATAAAACACAAACTCTTCTTGACTGTTTTCTGTTTAATAGTTTAGCCTTATCTCTAGCTATTGCCTCCACATGTCACATTCTCCAGATCTACAGAACTTCCATCCTACCCATAAATATGCCTTGCTTTTCCACACCTGCAAAGCTTTACATATGCTATCCAATGCCTGAAATGCCATTTTGCCCCTTTCACTTAGCGATTAACACAACATCCTCAGATTGCCTACTATATAGCTGATCTTCAGAAATATCTCTTTCCTTCTTTCTTAAGCATTTATTGAGTACTTATGGGCTCAGGCTCTATGTAAGAAGCTAGAGAGTGGAAGATGAATAAGACAGTCTCTGTTCTTAGTTAACTCACAATCGAAAGCCTCAGTTTTTTATCATGCTATTCATGTCTCCTCTTCTTTAAAATTGATTCTCTGTATAGAACAGATTATTTGGATCTTTGGCTCCTAAACATATGAACTTTAAATTTGAAATTCAGGCAATTATATAATTGTATTCATGTATTATTTTTGCATAGCGTTATTAGTATTTTACTGATTATATCATGAACAAAAAAGAAAGGATGTAGTTTCACTTAAAGACATGATGCTAAATGTTTCACAAGTATACATAAAGAACAAATGTGTTAACAGAGACCCAACTGCTTTGTGACAATTAGCACTAAATACATAAATACAGCATACCTAATATGGGTACAAGTGCTGTATTTCTAGGCACTGTTGGAAAATTCAAAAGAAGGAAAAAACAGCCCCTAGCATGTAGAGCT
The DNA here is from genome assembly GCA_004027375.1 of Macroglossus sobrinus. Classification (NCBI taxonomy): domain Eukaryota; kingdom Metazoa; phylum Chordata; class Mammalia; order Chiroptera; family Pteropodidae; genus Macroglossus; species Macroglossus sobrinus. Next base: position 707,822 of record PVKZ01000594.1, read on the forward strand.
TACAATGTGATCATGATTATCAGGTAGGTGCACTCAAGATTCACATTTGATAAAGCACTGATAAAAGCTCTTCTGCTAGCTCCTTCTTCCAAATAGAATTTCCTTTCCATGTATTTAGATGAATGCTGTGGCCCACCAGATCATCATTAAAAAAAAATGTAGATTGAAAATTTCTTTAGAAGTATGTCTTGTTCCTCTCTATTTTTTCATTGCCAAACAGAATATGTAACATATAATAGGCACTTAATTTGATGAATGAGTGAATGTAATGAAGGGAGGAGGCAAGAGAACTAAAGGTAAAATCAAGCTATATTCAGAGACTGCAATATGCTAATCAGCCCTACAGCCAGACCATAAAAAAAACCTGCAGAACAAAGGAAGATTTCTGCTGAGATTGCTAACAAACCATTTTCTAACACCATGAAGAGAAAATAGAAAAATAGAGTCTTTAAGTGGCACCCTACTCAAAATAAAATTATTCATTCTCTATGGCTAACACTGTGAGAAACTTATGGATCAGAGAAAGAGAATTGCCAGTGGGCCTTTCACACTACATATTCTTACCTTTTCTCACAACATACTCTTACCTTTTCACAATGTATGTCCATATCATCAAAGAAAAATGGGTAAACAAAGTCTTTAAACTATAATTCATAGAAACTAAGAATGATATATAAACTGAATTCCCCGAACACTCTGGGTACCGCTCAGTGTCTTTACTCTATCCTTCTCACTGTCTCTGTCCCTGTCTCTCTGTATCTCTGAGTCTCTCTTAGGCTCTCTCACTTTCTACCTCTGAGAGGAGACCACATTCTCTCTATGGAACATTGCCCTTTCTCTAATTAACTTTCATTTTGATTCTAACTCTGACACACATTTAAATTCTTTCTTGAGAAAGAACACTCTCTTAGTGTAGGTCCACTCGGGAGAATTTGCCCTGTCCTGCATCAAATGGCTAGATGAATAATGAATAAATGAAGAGAATGCTTCTTTCCTCTAGCACCAGTATTTCTTTTCTGAGAAGTATCTTTCTTAAGAAAGAATCCAAAAGCATTTATAAGATTTCTACTCTGAGTTTTTGTTGCCAGATTGTCAGTTTTGGAAGCAACATAATAGCCATGTTGGTCAAGTTGAAGAGTTTAGAAACACTCATAGGTATGATTCCAAAAGAATCATTACTCGAGCAGGGAGAAAAATAAAACAAACAAAAAATAAATAAATAAAACCATACAGTCCGTAGGAAAACTTGCAGTGTTGATTTACCCAATAGGTAGTCTTAGTGCATGCCTAAGGCACCAACACCTCAGGCACAACAAAGAGAAATGTATAGCTGTAACAAACTTAGTTTTTGGGTTTTTTTTGTTGTTGTTGTTGTTTTTGCAGTCAGAAATTATATGAAAAAGTTATTTTAATTTCAGTACACATATACATATTATTTCAAGAAATAAAGCTGTCTTTTGAATTACAAAATACCCAATTTCTTTTTAAGGGTCCTTATCTGTCCCTGCTGATGCTTCATGTTTCTACAATGGAACACACAGATTTCACTCCAGCAAAAATTCTAATTAGCCAGACATCTCAGAAAATAACCCACTTAGTCATTTGTGTTTGATGGTAAAACAGTCCTGCAGTAGGAGAGAGCTCTGGCAGGCATTCTCTTTCCTACTACTTTTTAAATCGTGTGGGGAGGGAGCCATAAAGAGTAATATAATGGGTTGCAGTTCACATTCTCTTATGTGTATTTCCAGTAGAAAGTGATGTATATATTATATTTTTGTGGTTGCAAATCTGCGTTTCTAGGAGTTTTTAAATTACCAATTATATTAGACAATATGCAACGCTAACTTAAATTTTAATATTCAGGGTCTATTCATCTCTCGTCTTTTTTTTTCTACCCATTTGAGAGTTTTCCTACATTCCCCAAAGATTTTCCTTTTGCAGATAAAAGAGCTTAATTACTTTTGTAATGGAAGGATTAGAGTCCTCATGAGAAGTTTCTTTCTGTTTAAAAATTGTTATAGGTATAATAAAATGCAAATAGTTCATTACCGGTGCAGTTGCTTGTTGAAGTAAAGAATGTTTTTCTTTCTCTTTCTTTCTTTCTTTCTTTCTTTCTTTCTTTCTTTCTTTCTTTCTTTCTTTCTTTCTTTCTTTCTTTCTTTCTTTCTTTCTTTCT
>PVKZ01000595.1:0-13278 GCA_004027375.1 Macroglossus sobrinus
TGTTCAAAGTTTATACTATAGACTTTCTAACAAACTGTATTTATTTTTAGTTGCTATTAATTAAACTATTTTATTTTATGATGGTGTTCTAGCTTTTTCCCTAAATATAAATGCATGGGATAAATTATTTTATTCTGTGCTCCAGTGGACATTTGTTGATATGATATATTTTGCTACATATTTTCCCCTCCTGCCCTTCTGTATTGATATTTACATTATAAAATTCTCAGTAACGAAGTTTTTTTTATTATTCCCACTCTGTCATTATTCAGAATTTGACAGTTTATCTTTGAGATAAAATTTACTGTGCTTAAGTATGCATTAACTTAGAAAATTTATAGTTTCTAAAACTTTTTGAATTGTTTGTATAAGTGAAAAACAATTTTATAAGGTGAACATATTTCTATATATGTCAAATTCTTCAAAGTAGCCAACTCTCAAACTTCACCATCCATAGAGAATATGTGTCTTATACATTTGGAAAACAGTGGTTTGGAACTGACAATTTTAATAGTGTTTCTAAATGCCAGAGTGAACATCTCTGGTGAAAAAAAATGTTATTAAATGATTACATGATGGTTGATGATAGAAAATGAATGTTTGACATCAAAACTTTACTGTAGGCTGGGCCATCTGTACCCAACTTTGAATTAGCTCTGCAACTGTAGAGGATCAATAGTAGGAGCCACAGAAGACAGCGAGTGACTAAAAAATGATACTAAAATGCCATCATCAGTCAGAATATTATTGTATGAATTTGGATGTACCAGGGTAAAAGCAAATCACACTCTTGAAAATATAGCAACTATAAATCTTAACCTGCAGTATGAACATCAGTTCTGTCCTCTTTCCTTTATATTTAGCTTAAGAATGTCTTCAGCAAACTTTTTACAATGAGAATATTTTAATAAAATTACTGGACTCTAACCTATCAGCTTTAAATTGCAGCCCTTATCAAGAATAGACTCGAAAGAGCTAGAACGTTTTTTAGTTCCTATCTAATTATTTTAGAAAGGTTTATATTTAGACCTAGAATTTAAAATCACTCTTTAAGAAAGATATTTTATATGTAAATTGGTTGTGTAGGAAAAAAAAATAGAGACACTCTGATGCCAGTGACCCAGAGAGTTATAAACTATCTGCTTGTAACACCTTTTATTTCAAACTTCTATAGAAAATCTAGTTGCCAGCATTAACTGAATGGCTACTTAGCAATTCCAGCAATGAAGTTTTCTCAGCTAAAAATTAGCCAACGCAAAACATTTGAAGGACAAGTCTAAAATCCAGCCTGGAAAATTTGAAGATGAACTCTCACATAACAGATTCTCAATCTGTGTTGAATAATATAAAATGTGTTAAAGCCTAAATTTCGTTTTTAATATCTGATAAGAGTATGATATCACCAACTAAAGGTGAAAAATATTTTAGAATGCATTTGCTCTGATTATTTCTGTATTACTTTATGTTAGATGTTATGTGTGTATGTGTATATACACATGAGCTTCATAAATGAATAGTGTTTGAGGGAGGTGAGTAGCAGGGAAGTATTAAAAAACACGTGTATTTCAAGAAAGGTGTTGCCTAGTTAAAAAACTCATGTATTCCTATGTTTAGGCTCCATCCACAGGGATAAATGTCAGTATCTTTAACAAGTCATACCTTGCCCTCCATCACCTGGTCATGACCAGCCCTTCCAGCCCTGCCTCTTGCCATAGTCACTCTCCACCCATTCCATCAGCTTCATCCCATTTTCCCAATTCACACAGCTACTTGCCCCTTGCTCTGGACCATATCTCAGAGCCCCAGCTGAACTCTTTGAAGGCCTATCATCCCCAGCTCCCTCAGGCCAGGGATTCTTCTAGTATCTAGCCTTGTTTAATCTCTGGTATCTCTAGGCTTTGTTTTCATACTTTTTAACTTCTCTCACTCTTTCTTGCCCAAACCCTGCTTCAGAGCCAATCAACTCCCAAAATCCCCCTCAGGCTGTTTTTCAATCTCCTTTGATCAATAGTCATGGCTTCCTTCCACCTTAATAATCCCAAGGCCCATCTTTCTGCAAACAGGCAGGGTTAATTTTGTTAGCTACTGCATTAAGGGGGAGGAACCAATGATAACTTTTATTAAACACCTATCAAGTGTCAGCCACTTTTCTAAGTACTACAGATATAAAATGATATAGAATATAGACTCTGCCCCTAAGGTGATCACAGTTTAGTTAGCAGCATTTAGAATGCAAACAGTGAAAATACCATGTGATTATGTGTAAATGCAGATACATAGAAAAAATAACAGTGGTTACCTTTCCAGAAAATTGAGGTTGGAGGTCAAGGGAGACGTCTGCTTTATCTACAGTATTCGAAGTTTTATATATATATATATATATATATATATATATATATATATATATATATATATATATATATATATAAATACACACACACACACACACACACACACACACACCTATTAGGTAATGAAAATATATGGATTTTTATAAGTGAAAACACTTTTAAATATTGTAAAGCTTTGCATTCTGAATCTAATAATAGAAATGGTGTACAAATGGGAGGATTTAGCATAGAGACCAGCACAGAATATGTATAGAAGAACTAAAAGAAAAGGGATAGTTTCTGAGGAGATGAGAGCATGAATTCCTGAGTCATACTGGAAACCTATTTGGGGCCCACAAGTATTTCAGGGAGAGGGAATGGAGAGGGGATTAGCCATGAGATACCTCACTTATGGATTGCTGGGAAAAGTGCCAGTGAAAAACATATTTAAGAAATTTTAAAAACGCCGGTCAATTTGTAATATCCTAGATTCAAGAATTTAGTCTTTATAATTTATTCAGTAAGGCACCCACACAATGCCATGCATAAAAAGGTTCTTGATGCCCAACTGTGTCCAACAAAAGCAGAATTATAATAGAACTAATGATGAATATGTAAAAATAAAGAAAGCTTAAAGCAACCTAGATTACTTCTTGCTAAAATGTAAATTCATTCTCATTCTATTGATAATTAGAAACTACACACCCACACAAAACAACTTACAAATTCCACCCCATCAAAACAGAACAAAGCTGCTCAAAGTTATCTTTTGAACAAAGACCCTTTTATTAACCTATCAGCTAAAAAAAATCTGCATGCCTTTTTAAACCAGGCAAAGTATAACTGCAGAAAAAAAAAGAGGACAGAAAAAGCAGATAGTTTTGTAAAATATGATATGCCTCAGGGAGTTCTTAGAGGTTTATAGAAACATTGGTATCGAACTGGTAATGGAGGCTTTTTACTTGCTACACTGTCAGAACTCAGAGAAAATGCTGCTATTAGTTAGTTTAGTGACCTAGTGGTTCATGAACTATTTTAAGTATATATGAGCAAACACTCCATTTTTAAAAATGATCTATAACAATGTATCTGTATTAATGTTTTTGTAAAATACTAGTTTTCCATTTATGTAGAGCTACATGGTTTTTAAATAAAATTTTACATAAAAGTATGAGGTTTTAAAGAATATTGGTAAGGAATACATCCCAAAGCTTTAATTTCCACCCTTTACCTAGCCACTGCCAGCTCATACCTTCAGTAAACTCCCAAATGACCCATCCTCTTCTCTACTCTCTATGGTTCTATACTCCTCACAGGAGCCAACAGACCTTTGGGAAACATGAGTCAAATCAAGTCCCTGAAATACTTAAACTCCTCTGGTGGCTTCTCATCCTTCATAGAAAATAATCCAGATTTTTTTTACCACAATCCCCAAGGCCCAGCCTCATCTAGCTTGACTGCCTCACTAACCTCATCTCCCCACCCCCCTACCCCCCCACCCCCACACACACACACTGCTTCCTCCTCCTTCAGGACACGCTTGGCCCATGTTGTTTGCTTCCTTTCTCTTGAAGAAGCCAACTTGTTCTCTCTTCAGGCCTTTTGCACGTTCATTTCCTCTGCTCAGAAGGCTCTCTCTCCCCCACTTCATGAGGCTGATTCATTCCTTCAGATTCCATTCTCAGGTCAAACGTTCTTTCTTCAGAGACCTTCCCTGACCACTCCATCTAAAATAGACAAAATAAGTCAGTTTCTGTCACTTACTCTATTTCCTGATAGTGCTAATCACAGCCTGTAGCATGTGTTCGTGTTTAACATACTGCCTCTTCATACAGAATATGACAGCTCTGCAGGGCAGAGACCTTGTACCCAGGTTCAAGAGCAGTGTCCGGCACAGAATGGGCACCTTTGTTCAGTATTTCCTAAGTCTTTTTCTTGTATGTCTTTTTGCGTATTTTTACTTTCAAACTTTCCATGTATTTATGCTTTATGTGTATGCCTTATTCTAACGATTTTATTCTTTTGTTTTTGTATTCAGTCTGAAAATCTGAAATGTAACTGGTAGTTACACATTCACATTTATTAAGATTACTGGCGCATTTAGGTTTATATTTATTATTTTATATTTTAGCTACTTCTAAATGTCTCTTCTTTCTTGTCCTCTTATGCTGAATTCCTATTTTTTTGTTTTTATTTTTAATTTCACTTTTATGTTGATTTAAAAAGTATACACTCCATTTTTATCATGCATACTTAAACAATCTAAAATTGGTCCATACTTAATGTTTTCCTTAAATAATACAGGGAACTTAGAGCATGTTAGCTCTCCTTACCCCTTTTCCAATTTCTATGCTGTTTTTTTTTTTGATTCCACAAATTATGTACTAAATTTAATATTTTATGTATTTGCTATTTGTTCAAACTTATTCATGCATTTGCCAGTTTTTTTTTTTTCTTACCATTCTTTCTTGTGTCTCAGACCCTCCTTCTGAGGTCTTTGTCATTCTTTTTGAAGTATACCCGTCAGACATTCCTTTAATTATAATCTGTTGATTATAGTCCATGTTGTTTATCAAAAAATATATTGTTCTTGACAACTAGTTTTGTTGAGTATACAGTTTTAGGCTGACAGGACATCGAAGATGTTATTCTACTATCTTCTGGTTTCAACTGCGAAAAGTCAGCCTTTTGATAATGAAAAGTCAGCCATCAGTCTAATTGGTATATCTTTACCTGATGATCAGTCTTTTTTCTCTGGATACTTTTATATTCTCTTTGTCTTTGATGTTCACTTTCACCTAAGTCTAGATCTTGGAGTAGATTTCTTTATATTATCATTCTTACATATGATAGGTCTCCCATAACTGTATAAAAATATTTTTCCACCACTTCTGGGAAATTACATCTGTTAACATGCCTCTTCTTTATTCTGTCTTCTTCTTGTGGAACTAGATGTGGTACTAGATGTATGTTAGACTTCACTCTTCATGTTTCTTAAACACTTTTTTATGTTTTTATGTCTCCCTGATTCTGTGCTCCATTCTAATTTCTCCAGACCTATTTTCTAGTGCCAATTTGGTGTCTAAATCTTTTTCATGTTTCTGCTGACTCTCATTCATGGTGACATTTTTTATGAATTTGCTACTTTATATTTGAGATGTCATATTAGGTTGGATTTAATGTGTGAGGGTCTTGGAAAGCCTGATTTGCATGTGCTTTTCTCCAGAGAAGATTTAGCTTTGCTTCTTTTAGGATACTAGCAGAGTACTGCTCATCTAGGATCACTTTCATATAAATTTCTTGGCTGACAGCTTACTTAATTGGGAGAAAATAAATTTGATTTAATACCTCTGAGAAGACAGTACTGTGGTTGAAAATTCTTAAAATGAAATAGTGATTTAAAAAAAATGTTATTGTTGTTTTCTTTATGTAGAGCCAGAGTAGACAGATTTTCTTGGACTCCCTTTGCCACAGCACGTGTATTCAGGGGATGAGGTTTCTGAGTCCACCCTCCAACTAAGGTTGTGGGTCTTTTTGAGGGTCACTGCTGTTAACACCAACTTTTGAGTTTGTCTCCCAGATCCTTCAGATACCACCATCACGGCACCTACTCAAGTGCCAAGTTCCTGGTATCAGCAGTTACCTGAAGGGCATTTCAGCCTGCAAGTTCTGTTTCTTAGCACCAGTCCCTCTTGGTTTTTATTTGTTCGTTTTTGTTTTTCAAAGACTTTACTTAAGGATTTCCCTTAATATCCTATGAGCTAAGCAATTTTTTTTTATCATCAGGATTTTAAAAATTAGTACATTACTGGAAGCAGAAGTCTATAGTCCAATAATTGTTTGTGAATGAGTGAATGAATAATTATCCTTTGTAAGTGGCTAAATTCAAATAAACCAGTGGGCCCAATGCAGATTAGAGCACACATTAAGCCACATTTTGTATCTCTGGGTTTGGATTACTTTTGATAAAACTAATTTAAAAGATTCCTTATAATTATATGGAAAGCCTCATGACTTAAGAACAAAGTGAAGGATGATGTCCAGAATATGCTGAGAAAGCATGAAATGGAAAATTCCCTTTAGTAAAAAAACCACATAATAAAAAAGTTCAGGGGTATATTTGTAGTTACAAGCTTTGGTTTATTACTCTGTCTAGAGATTCTTATAATGATTAATTATTGTAGGAAGAAATAAAATAGGGTTCACAACGGAGCTTTTATCAGATTATAGTGTGCTCTCTCGTAAAGTGGAAAAGAAGAGACATATCTGGCCATTTGTTGTCACTGCCTATGTGAGCCTTGGATCAGACACTAATTAGAATTCTTTCTGAACTTCTGGAATGCCCTTCAGACCGAATTCCAAGTCCTGACCACACCCGAAGGACAAAGCGTGAGAAGGCTCTTTGATGGGTCCTTTAGGTACTGAAACAAATCAAAACCAGTTCTGTTCATTCTCACAAAAGCTTCCTCCCATATGTTCTCTTTTTTTGCACCAACTACTCTAGTTTTTATCTTTCTGAAGACCAGACAATCTGATACTTTACAGAATTTTTATGTAACTTACCAGTTATATAAGACTCATGTTACCATAGAGTAGGTGAAGAGATTGGCCAACTATATGACCTGAGAATGTGAATGAAGTTTCAGCTCATTGTCATATTACTGAAGAGCTATCTTTGCTATTAAAGGCTACAAGAGTTAAGAAAACCCCAGTAGTTCTCTGGGATGAAAATTGTACTGGTTTGATTAGCTTTAGTAAAACAGATGATTTGCTAGTTGCCTATTGTGGCTGAAGAAATTAGTAAACTTTTATTCTTTGTCCATTTTCTGTTTTTTTTTTCTTTCTTTTTTCTTCTTTTTCTTTGTCCATTTTCATCCTTTGTTTCTATGAATTAGATTCTGGGCATGGCAGCCAGGGCTGGCATTGCACACACAATACCCTTGGCTTCAAAGAGGTCATGAATTTGGATCATTTCCCAGATTATACATCTGCCCCTCTAGCTTGTATTTCAGAGCATATGGCTGTGGCAGAGAGGGCAGATTAAAAATTGTCTCTGCGATGTTTTTAAAGTGTAAGGGAGAGGAAACTCCTTTTCATCTGGTCATGAAGTTGTTACTTGAGTGTTAAAAGGGTATGGGCAAAACTATTTTTTCATAAATTGTCTTCAGTTAGCTAAAATGCATCCAGTGCATTGCTGTCATAGAAGCTATACTAGTACTACATAACAAGAATGCACAACATGAAAAAATCCTGACCTCTGTTGTTAAAGAACTCAGCTGTCATTTGAAATGACTACAATAACACCCACAAGGAGGGACATTTTGAAGTAGTCCATTTATTGCTTTACATGCATTGATTTCTCGAGTTCCAACACGTAATTTCCCTTTAAAAATTTACTTCTATATGTATATACTTATTGACGTATTAATTCATTTTGGAGACTGTTAGCTATCAGGGCTTCTTTTAAAATTATAAAAATTTAAGATTCTGGAAACTCGGTATAGAATGCTACCAAAGGGAGGCACAGGGCTAAGTCAAGTCCCAAGGCTACTGGATAGCTGCTGAGAAGGTAATGCTTTGTGGACGTAGAGAAATATCAAGAGTAAGAACAGATGAAGGAAAACAGATGAATATTAGAGGAGAAGATATATCCTTTCTTTTCCTAAGCTAATCTGTCACTTGTAGTCTGAATCCATCCCCAACTATTTCTTCTAAGGCCTTCTTCAATCAGTGAATAGCTATTTCTCTTCCATCTTCATATTATTCCTCATCATTGACTCCTTCCTTTAATCCAAGGAAGGATAATCAAGGTGAACAAGAATTGGTGAGATGAGAAAATGAGGTCTAAAAAGCTCTGTAGTAAGTGCTGACAGGCACTGTGTCCTAGAAGCTTTGTTTTCCTTGCCAACCAGTCTCATGTTATCATTGAAATAGACAGAGTGACCATCTTAAAATGAAAATCAGACCATGTCTTTCCCTTCTTCAAAGCCGTCAATGTAGAACTACTAGATAACCACATGCCAAAAGAAAAAAGAAAAAGAACCTCTACCTATACCTTATATTATATGAAAAAATAATTCTGAATGGTTTATAGAGCTAAATGTAAGGGCTAACACTATAAAACTCATTAAAAAATAGGAATTTTTGGGATAGTGGATTAAGCAAAACAACTTTTTAGAATACAAAAACCATGAAGTATAAAAGAAAAACATTAACAAATTAGACCTTATCAAAATGAGAAATATTTTCTCTTCACAAGATACTCTTAAGAAATGAGAGGGCAAGCCACAATGAGAAAATGTTGAAAAAACATATCCAGAAACGGATCTGTATGTGGAATATATACAATTTCTAAACCCCAGGGAACACCAGTGTTTGAGCACAAGCAAGGGACCAGCTAAGACTGCTGTTTTAGATAAGCAGTAATGAGAGGTTGAAGAAGATTGTTAGAATAGGATGTAATTGTTGTAAAAGATATTTCACAGGTAGGGTGTATAGGACTTGACAGTTCCTTATATTTGGGAACGAGAGATGGGGGGACCCAAGGCTGACCTAAGACTTTTACGCTGGAAGATCAGCAGAAAGGTGGTTCCTATAATAGAGAAAAGGGACTATGAAGAAAAGTCAGCCTATGAGAAGGAGGCATTTGAAACTATGAGTCTGGAATTCAAGAGACAGGAAAAGATAGCAACATAGATTTAGAGGTTATTTAGAGACCTGATAGTTAAATTTTGGATTTGTCCACAAAATAGCACAGATTAAATTAAGTAATAATTCTCTAAAAGAGTTAGCAGCTGTTAATTTATTTGGTTACCTGGAAGCCTAAAACGAAGGACAAGGCAGTTACTGGAGTTAATGATCAATCTCATTTTTGCTATTATCATGTTCAGTGCTTGAAATGACTAAGATTTTTCTCTAAAAATTAGCAGCTGTGTGGAAATACAAAATTTCTAGCAGTTACAAATTTGATACCAAGTGAAATCAATTTTTATATTTATATTCATAAAGTATCTTAAACACATAAATGAGATTTTTGTTCATGTTTTTAAATATTAGTGGGATATGAGTATATAGAAGTCATTATACAGTGAAGTTGGCACTGATTTTTGCCAATATAGTCATGTGCTTTCTTTTTAAATGTGATTATATGCTTGTTTATTATATTAGCTGTCTATTTTGATCTACTGACAAAATAAGTTTATATACATATTTCCACTTATTAAAAATAAATGTGAATAAATGATGATATGTTCTTCCTAACATAGTTAGTGATATAAATATACTGTTTTCTCTTTTTTCCAGTTTTTATTTTCAGAGATTAATGGAAAAATTTTGTTATTTGAAAAATACTTTTTTTATACACATACATAAAATATATGAGCTTGTAAAAAGTGACTTTTTTATATGCATTGTAAGTTGGTAATTCATATTACAGACATTTAAAATTATATATTTTAGTTTGCATATTCTTTATGCCGTGTTTGCTGCTATCAGTGCTGAAGTTTTTACAAAAACTGCTCTAAGCTTTGCTGTCCTCAGAACAAGCAGGAAAAAAAAATATATCAACATTGAAACTGGATGGAGGCAACACCAATGGCTTACTCCAAGATGAATTAACATTTTGTTGTTTTTAAGCTTAGAAAAAGAAAAACTCCCAAGAAAAAGCATAAAATACCTATTTACACATGGCCTTTGGGGAAGAATGGAGTAGTACACAGAATAGATGCACTTTCAAGAGTGAACATCTGATCATCAATCTCTAAATGTTAGTAACAATCTGAAATATTTACTTCCGAAATTAACGTGAAGGGCTCTGCAGCTTCTTTTTCTTCATTAAGTTTTGACTTGCCTCTAAAATTGTGGTATTGTTTTTCTACCTACAAAAGGGACAATTTCTGTTATGTGTGGTTTAGGGTAGAATCTCAGGTGCTTTTTAATATGCCACTTTCAGTATTGCTGCTGACATATTGAGACTTCACTGAAGAGATAGATATTCAGTGCAATGTAGTTATGTAGATGCCACTTTTCATTGTTTTACTATCAAAAAAGAGAAAAAAATCTCTTCTAGGGAAACATTGGTAACAAGAGAAATATTTTTATTTTTTAAACTAACATTCAGTGCTCTTTTTAACTCTTGATACTTAGTAATTACATTAGGTGAAAGTCACATACTAGGATAGAAAATTAAGAGATATTCAAATCTTTGTATTTTCCAGAAGTGAATGTTACCAGATATGAATTTATTAAATTAAACAGGCTGACAGATAGAGCTTAGAAATCCTCTGTTCATATAGATTTTATCATCTTAGGACTTTGCCGGTGGTATATAAAGCATAAATCTTGAGAAATGGGCTTTTGATTTTTACTAAAAGTAACTTGTACATCCTATAAGACATCAATCAGAAGACTCATTAGGTGTATCATGCTAAAAAATTAAAATGTTTCTTATACTGCAATTATACCACTCTACCCTCAAAACTATACAACTTCTTATCTGAATATGCTTTGCCTTTTAGACTTCCATTTCAAGGAAGGAAAAGTAATTTTTGATTAAATGTCTATTGATTTACTGTCTCCCAGGCCCACCAAATGGACTTTACTCAAGACTAAAATGCAGTCACTTCTAGAACAAATTTTGGCAGCTGAAATGAAATGTGGCAACTGTTTAACTGGACATAGAAAATTCACTGTTTTTAGAACAAGAAGTAAAGTGAACACTATCGTATCTCATTCAGGATGCAGTGGTATTTTAAGGAGGGATAATAATGAAATGGCAACCCACTCTAATAAATACATGAAAATGAATCTAATTTTGTAGTTTATAACTCCATGCAACATTGTAGATTAAAAATACCATTATTGGAGTCTTTATCTGCATCATAAGCAACTTGTTGCTTAGTAATTTCTCTGCAAGCACAAGTGCTAACATTCAGCACTGAAGGTTAATACATGGCAAGTACTTCAGATTGCATCTGCAACACAGTCAATAAATATTAGTAATTACTATAGTTTTGTTGTTATTTTCTATGCCATTCTGTATTTCTCTTCACTTTTGTTTCTCTAATTTTAAGAAGCATGATTTTGGCTTACCTAGATTTTGAGTTCCTGTTTCTATTTCTTTGGCAATAAAAGGATTCTTTTTAATACCCTGCCCTGTTTCATTGTTATTGAGGAAAGAGGAAGAGATGGGCAATGGTGCTGGTCTCCTGGCAGACTTATCTTGCACCTGTTATTTAGGAATATAAATAATTTTCAATGAGACATGGCACTTTTCAGGCTTATTCTTAAATTACCACTAGGATCAGGGCTATTAAAAGCATTTCCAACAAAAAACAAGAATCCCATCCTCAATGCCACCAAAAAAGAAGAGAAAAAAGCCATTTCTCCCACAAGATTTAGAATATTAGAATATCTACAGTTAGTTTTGCTTATTTGTTTTGTGTGGGGGATTGTTTGTTTTCTTTTTGTTTTTTTACTAAAGGCTAAGGTAATTGAACTTATTTTGAAACTTTACTAATGCATACCTTGGATTTTCAAAGGTGATTATTCTAAGTTCTCCTTTTTGTATTTTTTCTTTTATAGTTCCAATAATATCTCTCCATTTTAGACAACACTGATAACAGAATTCCTTTAACATTTATACACTCATGCAAATTGTGACACCAAGTAGCAATTTTTTTGCTGTGTCCTGATATCACATGGGGTGGTATGAGGATCCAAGAAAAATAAAAGCCATAGAAAACATAAGTTTTCAAAAAAGGTAAGACTTATACATATAAAACAATTAAGAACAAGTGATTTCTAAATACTAAACTCTGAAACAGAAAGTGCCAGATTGTGGGACACAGACAATAGGGTACTGGGGGCTTAGAGATGGGCAAGATGAGCCTGGGCTGTATCATCACGGAAGGATTTGGCCTGAGCTCTGAAGGATTGGTTGGATTTGGATCACTATAGAAAAGAGGGGAAGGCATTCCAGGCAGCAGGGAAAGCAAAAGCAAGTTTGGAAGCAGAAATGTCATGTAAATGTCATAATATGCCCTAATTTTAATGATTCTGTGGTCCTGTGAGGTGACTTTGATCTCAATGTAATTTATATAAGCAGCAAAAGATTCCAGTTTAGTAGCTTGCTTTTATTCAGAGAGAAGAAAGATTGAAGAGCGAATGCTGAATAAACACATTTAACAATAACAATAAATAAAATATAAAAAAGCTGAAATTTTAGTTTCTAGCTATTCTAAGCATGTTCTTTTAGTTCAGGGCTTAGTTTTAAGAAGACAGAATTCTTAGGGTATTATAAAGAAACTCAAACATTCAAGATAACTTATCTAATCTCTAAAGTAGAGGAAGGATGTTTTTCTTAATACTGTAATAAAAGGGGCTGCTGCCATATTTTATATGGCACCAACTCTGTTGGTTATTAATCAAACTCTTTTAAGGCTAAATGGCAGACTTGCTCTCATCCCAGGGCCTTTATGCGTGAGTCCTAGTGAACATAACCATCATTCAACTCCTCCTCTTCTCCAGTGAGAAAGAATGCTGACACGGAAATGTTTTAGAGTCAACTGCAAGAACTCATTAATACTGTGCCAAAGTAGGAACTGCTGATCATCAGAGATTTGCTCACAAAGTAAATTAGAGGTTGTGCATCACCATGTCTTGTGACAAACATGCATTAGTAAAAGTAAATAAGCATGAGGACAGACCGATTAAGTTGATTCTTGAAAACACTTTATTCCAATATATTAGAGAAAAACGAGCATCAACTTGCAAATCAAATTGACTCTAACACTGAACAAAAGAATTATTAGAGGTTTGTGGTAAAAGAGCCTGGCAGAAGCCAGTATTGATTCAAATTACTGGTCAGGATTCTTAAGATGCTGTACTTTTCTGGGTGTTAAAAATCCACTGGGAAAATAAGAGAAAGAAAATTGAGTTTCAAGTACAT